>OY856409.1:1736180682-1736683182 GCA_963693085.1 Alisma plantago-aquatica | reverse complement strand
GGTTCTTGACTTGGGGCCTTGATGGTTTGATTCATAGTTGGTTGTTGGTAAAGACTACCTACATGGTGATGAACTGAAGAGGGATACCTTCTTGATGATACTATCTTGAATTACACTGAAGTGTTTCTGATGCTTTTGGTTGAGGAGATCAGTCGGCAGAATCACTGCTTGGGTAGGAAAAGAGCTACATGTTCATTACCTAGCATTGGAGAAGGAAGAAGAGAGAGTCTTGGTGCAACTGCGGGCTAAATATGAGATATTGGATACAGTTTGGCTCAACTTTCATGGTAGGGATCTGATCCCAATGAAATTCGAGTTTGACTATGTCCCAATCAAGTGAAACAGATGTTGCGCCTTTGGGCATGGGGAAGATAACTATGATAACAATGCTAAACAACATGAAGACAAGGCTAACAATGGAAGAGAAAAGAAGGTATGGAAAGAAAAGGTGGCCATACACAAGGAGGATATGAGTGGAAAAGCAACAACACCAGTGTATCCACTGCGAATGGCAGACACTCCCAATAGGGGGACAAAGGAGGACACTAGAAACAACAAGATGTCTAAAGTATCACAGTCGGGGATCCTAAGGAAGCTACAACAACAACTGATGATATACATGAAGAGAAGGAGGAAGGGGAGTTTGCATATTCCAAGCAGAAGAAGGGGTACAAGAAGACTGGAATTCTCAAGAGTTAGGGGATGGGTGCCATCCTTGACCCATCAAATAGCTTTGACACATTGAGTAAATCTTACCAAGAAGAGGAGGAACTCATCAGTCAGAAGGACAAGCAAGATGGGAGGAAGGCAAACAAGTAGGAGCACACAAGGCGGACTAGAAATGACAAAAACTGATAATATGTCTATTCTCTTATGGAATATTAAGGGAGGGTGTGATAGGAACAAGAAAAAATAAATCTAGGAATGGATTAATTCTAGTGGTACTTCTCTTGTTGCTTTAGTTGAAATCAAAATTCAAAAGCAGAATTAATGTAGCATTAATCACCTATTTCCACTAGTACATAACCGACCTTTAGTGTCGGTTATTTAAGGCCTTTAGTGTCGGTTTCTAAGCGACACCTATGTGGGCGACGCTAAAAGCCCAGCAGTTACGCGTCAGTTCAAAAACCGACGCCATAACCCTTCGTGTGCCACCAAAAACGCGCCAGCAGGGCACTATAGGCGTCGGTTATTAGATAAGAAACCGACGCCATATACCTTCGCGCCACAGAAAGGGCGCCATCTTGGGCACTATCAGCTTCGGTTATTAGATAAGAAACGGATGCCATATGCCTTCACGCCACAGAAGGGCGCCATCTTGGGCACTATCAGCGTCAGTTATTAGATAAGAAAGTGACGCCATATGCCTTCGCACCACAGGAAATAGACGTCGGTTATTTATATAAAACCGACACTGTAACTATGTGTGTCGGTTTTATACAAATAACTGACGCCTATTTTTTGTTTTTTTTTCTGTCAGTCTACAGACCTGCTGCATGGCTGGTCGCAGGATGAGAAACTTACAGTTCAGTTATGAACTGCAGGTTTTATGACATCCATTGATATCAGCCAACAACAGGCCACAAACCTGCAAAATTAACAACAAAAATATTCACGCATTTAGCAATGCAACCTGCAGTTCCATTTGATTTTCACACATTTAGAAACATTCATGTAGCTAGCAATCTGTAGTTCCATTCATTTTCACATTCACACATATAGAAACATTCATATAGCAACCAACAATTTCATTCATTTTCACTCAGACACATGTAGAAACATCCAGACATGTAGAAACATTCACACATATTATAATTCAGAAATTCATTTACAAAATATCATTCTTTAGTCATTATTCGCTATCAACATCCCAATTATATCTTAAATCCCCCGCTACTTGTATGGTTGTTGCCCATTCTTCTCTTACTTCATTTAATTCTCCCGTCGTATAGGGAGCATGTACATCTGGTAAGGCCGTTCCTGTAGTGTGGTCAGTTTTAAACACCTGTAAAGAGAATGATGTATATTTAGAATTAATGAGCTATAAATAAGATTGATATATTTCATATTATCTAATGAGACTATATAATACCTCAACAATACAATCGATGTCCATTACGACATATTTGATAATTATGTGCATAAATCGCATCACATAGTATCCACATGCCCATCAGTTGTCTTGTGTAGCACACTATAAATTCAAACATACAAAATATTAAAAAATACAACTAATTAAGCATTGTTCAAATAAATAATATATACATATATTGCAGTCGGAAACTTACATTCACGTTCTTCCAAATTATTGGCTGGTTCTTTTTCGTGGGGACCTTTCCTCTAGCCTTTTTGAACTCATCAAAACCCCTACATGTTAATGTAACACAGTACATTGCATAATTAAATAGTAATGTAATAACATATGTTAACGAATATGAAAATGAAATATTTCTCACCGGAATAATGCCATTTTCATTATGTGTCCATATTTTATATTCAATTTACTCCCCTTAGGATCTAGATAATAGATCGTGAACGTCTCGGGGACAATAAACAGTAACTCCCAATGCATACCACTAGAGGTAAAAAAGTTAAAAATTAATAACTCAAAATCCACAATAAAAATGTAATTTTCTTAATAAGCAAAGTAAACTTACTCTACATTGAATGGAGCCATTATCATCGTCTTCTTGTTTAGAGAAAAAATTGAAAAAGCCTCACAGCAGTATTGTTGAACTGACGGAGGGTCTTTAGCTACTAGACTAATCAAAGATGGAATCAAAAATCCTACATGTTCGAATGCAAAATCTGCACATATCTTGTCTAAGTAGCTGCAAAACATGTATTACGTATGCATTAATAAATAAGAAACCAGATCACCAGATCCTACACAAGGTATATGGATGTATAAATAAGATCTCACCTTATCCATAGCTCTATCACAGATGTATTCAGTCAATCATATCGAAACAACTCCAAAATATCTTGTATAAATACTTTGCTTTCATATGATTGACCTGCAACATCTGCATCTATAGAAATAGTTATAGGGCAATTTATATCATGTTCGCCTAACCATATTGCCATACCCCTACATTTAGGACCTAACAGGACAGTTTGGTCCTGTGGAACCCAACTGGGTAATGTAGGAGGTGGAAGTGGAGGCCTAGATGTTGTAGGTGTCTTCTTTTTAACCTGTATATATATATAATAATTTCAGATCAACTGACATCATATACACACACTAACAATTTAACATAATGTAAATTTACCATACAATTTCAGTAAAGAGGACATCCGCTTTTAGCCACAATATCACTCCGCCTTCTGCCTCACCAAGCGTTTCACAATCTAGGTGGGCATATGGCAATGGAAGATCCATCCACTTTGGGAATATATGTACCAGGCTCACACGAATCCAATCAGCTGGTAATGGAGACCCGTGAAACATTTCCCCTGGTAGGGATGGGTAAGTTGACGCCTCTGCAATGACATATTCATTAACTTTTAGACGGCATGGCTTCAACCCCTACAAATTTTTATGTAAAGAATGTTATATACATATATACATATCATATTGAAAACATATCATCTTGAATTAAAAAACTAGTTACTATGTCATAAAAATACTTACATCGGATGTGCTAGGTGGTGGGTCTACATGATTACTCCCAACCTCTACAGTAGGAGTAGTGCGAGACGCCATAGGTACTGTCTGGTAAGTGGCAGTCTGAGATGCCTGCCACTTTTTCATTGCTTCTTCTAGTTTCCTATCAACTAGCTTATCTACCTATACATGGATAAAAGAAATGTTAGCTTCTAATGATTGAATTCTCTTTTACAGTAACATTATAAAGAAAGAATATGTTACCTCCTCTTGTGAAAGTCCCGCTTTTGGGACATGTTTGCGCTGGGATGGCCCAAAAAAGCTTTGATGCCCACACCAGCGCCTGCAGCCCTAACACGTCCAGGATGCTCTGGGTTACCGAGAGCAACTGTCAATTCATCCCTTGTGCCCTCAGGGATGAACTTGCCTTGTTTCCTCACCTCGTGCAACTCCCACTAATCGCCAAAACAAAAATTTGTAATTAAGTAAACACCACAAATAATCAATATTCGAACGATTGTTGTAAGAGTTGTATTTTACCATTTTTGCAGCCGCCTCAGCAGTTGCGGGCTTCCTTATTTCTCCCTTCTTATTTTTCCTTCCAGCTATCCAGACATCATGGCGAGGCAGAGGTGTGCTACCTATAGTGGAGGAAGATTGTATATAACAAGCATGACTGGCCAAGTGCTATGTTGGCTGCTCAATATCCCATACAGATTCATCCTGTCTGTACAAAGCCCAAGTCTTAGATTCCTGACTTCTTCACCAATTTCAGGGTACAATAGATCAATCTTCTTCCACTGTGGGGAATCAGACGCATGTCGTAGGATCCCATCATTATTTTTCTTAACATCTGCATGCCACCTCAAATTCTTCGCATCTATCAGATTGGCAAACAAGCGTTGAAACCGTGATATTATACGTAGATACCACATCACCTTGGCAGGAGAACCAGTTTTGGACTCCCCTGAAGTCGTCAATTTATAACGTGACGCACCACATTTTGGACAATCTTTCAAATCCGCATAGTCCTTTTGAAATAATACACAGTCATTAGGGCATGCGTGTATCTTCTTGGCATCCATTCCCATTGGGCACAACAATTTCTTTACCTGGTATGTTGAGATTGGCAGCTCGTTTCCTTCAGGAAGCATTTCTTTCAACAAAGACAACAATGACGTGAAGCTTTTGTCGCTCCATCTATTGTTAGCTTTCAGCTTATACAATCTCAACACAGCGCTAAGCTTCGTAAACTTAGTACAACCTGTGTATAATGGTATCTCAGCATCATGCACAATGTTTCTAAAAATGGGAGGTGGATCGGTGTGCTCTACCCCACAACTATCCAACATCGCATCAACGATGTCTACTGGAACTGGTTCATTCACATCTACGTCATCATAGGCAATTTCTTCTTCCACACAAGCACTGCTATTGACATCCACTGGTTTTGGGTTTGAAATCTCTCCATGCCAGTGCCATTCTGTATAGCCTTGTATAATCCTATTGCACATGACATGACTTTTAATTTCATCACCAGTGTTGACTTTCAAGTTGTTACCGCAATGCCTACATGGACAGTAGAACCTATCTCCAGGTTGTTTCCTATGTTCCTCGGCAAATCTAATAAACTGGTCAAGACTAGAAATAAACTCTGGGGTGCAGTGATTGCGAATGGACATCCATAATCTATCCATTCTATGATCAAAGAGAAAACAAGTATATATTACAACAAGATTAGGGTCTAGGGTTAACAAATACATGTGATGTCATTATTATATATAATAAATGTGTACCACCTATCCCATTCTTGAACACCTAATCTCACTAGTAAGTGTATAATGTGTAATCACAAAGAGATAAGGGGCCTGGGGGGCTCCCTATCTAACCCGTTAGAAGTTTCAAAACTGAGAGAAGGCCATTCATTTATTAACACATGAAAGGAGGCAAAACTAAAACATACATGGAACCAATTTAACCAGCAAGGAGGGAAACCCATCTTCTTCATTAAGAATAGAATATAATCTCTTCTGGTTGGATCATATGCTTTGGATAAATCAGTTTTCACACACATTTTACTAGGCCCATTAGCAGTAGAGAAGCTACTAAGCAGTTCATTCATGAGTAAAATAACATCTCCACTAGTTCTACCCTTGATAAACACCACTTGGTTTTTGTCAATCAAGTCAGGAAAGACATCACACAACTTATTTGCAAGAATTTTAGTTATGATCTTAAAGATCACATTGCAGAGAGAATTAGGATGGAAGTCTTTCAAGTTTGAAGCACCCGAGATTTTTGGAATTAAGGTAAAAAAAGACTTGTTGTATTCCCTTAGCAGCTTGCCAGAGTCAAAGAAGTTAAGGATGACCTTAGTAATATCATTCCCCACAATGGTCCAACATGTTTCAAAAAATACCCCATTAAAACTGTCAGGGCTAAGGGCCTTGTCAACATCCAGGTTCTTTACAACAAACTCAATCTCTTCTTTAGACAATCACTTCCTTAGGTTCTCAGTGTGAGCATCAGATAACTAAGGAGTATTCCAGGACTCATCCCAAGAGACAAAGTCAAACCCACTGGAATTGAAAATTGTATTATCATAGTTCACAATATGATAAAAAATGGTGAGAGGATCGTTAATAACTTTGTCATCTTCATGGAGAATATGAATACCATTGTTTATTCTTCTAGTTTTTAGAAAAGCATAGAAAAAGGTGGAGTTCCTATTACCTTCCTTAAGCTACATTACCCTAGAATTTTTTTAAAGAAATTCTTCCTCATCAATAACATCTTGATTTGATTCCTTTCTTACCTCCACAAAAGCACTCTGCAAAACAATGTCATTTGGGTAGGTATAGGGCTTTGACTTAAACTTTTTTGGCTTTCAAAGAAAAGTTTCCAACATTCTTTTTATTCCACTTAAGGAGAGGTTCTCTAACTATAAAAAGTTTCCTATACACTTTGAACATTAGAGCTCTAACAAGAGAAGTACTTTGCCAAGTCTCTTTAACAATATTTAGAAAATTAGGTTGGTTGAGCCAGACATTGATAAAATGATAAGGAGAACATCTCCTTTTAGAAGAATGAAGATGAACAGGTAGCATACGATGATCACTGAATATATTTGAAATTATCTCACCCCACTAAGAAGGAAACAAGCTAAGGAAATTACGGTTACAAAACACTCTTTAAATTTTTAAGAAAGTGCTTACACCTTTTTTACTGTGACTGTCCAAGGTAAAAAAAGGACCTTTAGTAGTGATTTCCATGAGTCCAATAATGTCATTAGAACTATTAAAATCCACCATACTATTTTCTAAAGGTGGGTGTTTCCCCAACTTCTCATTATTGAACCTCATTGCATTAAAATCTCCAAGGATGCACCAAGTAGAAGAAATAGAGGCACTAATCGAGTTCAAAGAATTCCATAATAGATTCATATCAAAATCACCATTCGCACAATAGATTGCAGATAAAAAGAATTTAGCACACATACTACCAAGAGTAACCTCACAATGAATAATCTATTCATTTTCAAACACTTTGTTGATAAGAATATTAGAATCTTGTTACATAAAAATAATGCGAGTATAAGAGTAATAATCAACATTGGTAGTATATTTAACATCTAACCAAATAGCATTAACCATTGAATCGATTTCCTCCTTCTTAGTTCTAAACTCAAGAAAAATATAAATGTCAACTTTATTCTTGGCAATCTCATTCTGAATGCGAGAGACTTTATTGTGAATACCTCTCACATTCCAAGCTATGATTGAGAGAGGCTAATCCATTTGAAACAATATCAAGAGAACCACCCACACCCATTGAATAACCTTCACCCTCGTTGAAATTAGTAAGAAGAGAAAGCTTATTAGGAGAAAGTTGAATGTTCTTAGCAAATGAAACCACCTTGGGTATCACTCTCGGAGGAGATTTGGACTTCCTTTTATATGTTTCCCATTCAGGAGATGACACTGGAGTGATATGTAGAATGGGAGTCTTACCTTTCGGATTGTTTAAAAACTTAGCAGAAGTGCCAACAATCTTAGGCATGGAAATCCTATCAGAATCACTGATATCCAGAGGTACTGGCACAATGTTGATGTCTTCAACTGCATCATTGAACTCCTCAATTTCTTCATCAGGTGCTTTAATGACAGCTTTTGCTTTGGGAACCCATACATGCTTATCAGTGTTCTTTGTATCTTGAGCTTGAACAAGTTCCTTGGGCTTGGTAAGACATAAACCCGAATCATGCCCATAGTTTCCACACTCTTCACATTTTGTCGAAAGCCATTCATACTCAAACAAGATCTTGTCAGACTAACCATCGTCACTATGTATATCCATCTCCTTAGGGAAATCAAACTCATCTAGGATTAAAACTTGTAGCCTTGCGTACTCCAGTCTTGTAAATTCAATAGTAGGTTTATCAACTAGGAGTGGTTTCCCCAGATACAAACCAATCTTGTTAAGCATCTCATCATCCCACAACTCCAATGGCAGATTGAAATTTTTTAGCCATATTGGAATCTTTGACAGTTTAAGCTTCATCATTAGTTCCCCTCACTCCCATTTCTTAAACATTAGCGGTTTGCCGACAATGAACCAAGGTCCTCTGTCAACATCTGTCAGAAGATCATTACCATTCAAAAACATTAGGATGAAGAACCCTTTTCCTCTCGATTTGATTTCCAACAAACCTATAATATTCCAAATCTAAGATAGATAGCAAACTAGAGATGGCCAATGTGGATTCAACCCAACAATATAACTGTTTGGCCAGAAAAGTAACTCTTTAGACAAAAAAGTAACTGTGTTGACCAAAAAGTAACTATTCAAGTACAAAAGTAAAATCGGGAAGAATACACAGTAAACATTCTGGAATAAATTTATAATTATATATTTGTTACATCTATTATAAATGTAACTATTTATGCATGTAAAATAAAAACTTGTAAGTTAAAGTAACCATGTACATGCCTAAAGTAAGAAATTTGAGAAAAAATAACCAAATTTGAAGCGGAAAGCTACCCGTGCGGGCAATGAATAAATTCCCATATATATACATATACATATACATATGTATATATACAGAGAGAGAAAGGGAGAAAGAGAGGGATGATCTTCTATGGATTATCAATTTTTATGGACCGTGCGGAGCATTACACTTCACACTCCCGCTATCCCATTTTCACTCTCCTGTCCCTATTTTTGAATCATTTCATTTTCTTTCATTATGGACCTCGTCACATGTCTACAAGATATCATCTCTCTCTCTCTCTCTCTCTCTCTCTCTCTCTCTCTATATATATATATATATATATATATAAACTCACACACACAAACAAATAGAGAGAGAGATAGTCAAGTTGAAATACACTTGAGAGTACCCATGACACTATATACCTTGTTTGTTTCCATCATGCAATAATTATTTTGAAAATTCAAATTGTTTATATTCTTAAATAAATTATCAATGGAATATTGATACACATCATTTAGCACATCAATTCATTAAGATAAATTATCCAAGAGTTTAACCATTTTTACTTTCCAATTAAGGCTTAGTATATTAGAAGAATATGCCCTACTTTTAGTAATAATTTTTTTACTTTTGATGACTTGGTGTTGCTTTATGTGTCAAATGGTTTCTTTTCATAACATATAGTTACTTTGTACAACTAATGATTTCTGCTAGTCATATATAAAAAAAATTAATCTGATATTTTCTATATCAATTTTAGTGATCTATTTTTAAAATTAATTTTAGGTTTGATATTTTTGGTTTCTTAACACCGGAGATTCTCAAGAGAGTTCAAAATTCTATGCATTGTAACCTTATGACCCCAAATCTATGGTTATAGTGTTTTAGAGGACTAGTTTTGCTATTAAAATTGGATTGGCGGAGCAACTTGTTTTCTATATTCCTTCCACCTCGATGTAATTCTTTCATGTCATAGTATGAAGATTTGTTCATTTTTTCTTATCAAATAGTTACTTTCTACTTCTGATAAATTACTATTATTTATACATAAAACATATGAATATTATTTTTTATTAATTTGAGGACATGGAAAAGGATCCTTCAGACACTTACATTAATCCTCAGTTGGGATGTCAATGGGGTGGATTTTGCATACTCATACCCATACTCATTGTACCCATTGATTATAGGACCACCATTTAGGCGCATGTACAAATATGAAGTGATATTTGGTAAAAATATTAACTATTTGATACAAAAAAATAACATTTAGTCATGAAAAATATATATTTAACACATAAAGTAATGTGATCATGTGGTTATAAGAATGAGTCAATACAAATAAAATCAAAAGTGGGCCATGCAAAATGTAATCGATCTTAAGGTACTTTCTAATCCAATTAGTTGTCATGACTATATATGTAATCAAGGGAAATATCTTGTAATCATATGTGTTATGTAAGTTATTTGACACAAAGTAAACTTTGAAATTAAAAACTAACAATTTGACTAACAAAACAATATTGTCATATAATATAACTATTTGACACATATGTTTACATTTTTCACTTGGCCATGAGATTAGAGACAATAAAAGTAATATACAAAGTGGAACAAAATTGAAGTGTGTATTTGGTTTTAATGAACTTATTGAGTTATTTAGTAGACTACATGTATTCGAGGATATCATCTTGTAATCATATGTGTTGGTATGTTTGTTGATGTCTCAATGGCCCGACATAAATTTAGCTTACTATGCCAATGTAATTGTGTAACGCCCGGGCCCACTACCCAAGGCTCTAGTAGAGTTTCAGGAATGACGACTGGCCCCACAAACCACCACTAGCCTTAACTGTGCACTTTGTCCACACTGATGCAAAAGCTAGGATCAACTTCCCGACTGGTCACCCATCCCAGTACTACTCCAAGATGAGCATGCTTAACTATGGAGTTCTTACTGATGGGCTCCCGGAAAAGGAGGTGCACCTTGGTGATATGGGTAGTCCAATCATTCCTTATAAGATCTTTTTATCCGAGGTCTCAAATCCTGGGATGTTACAATCTCCCCCACTTAGACTCTTGACGTCCTCGTCAAGGTTCAACTATATGGCTTCATAATCTGACCCCATTTCAGTGCAGACCCATAATGGCCCATGGACACCCAGCTCCCGTCCACAGCTACCAGCGCAAGGGCGGCTCCATCTCGTCTCTACGGATAGCCCTTTCCAACTTGCCTGGACCGCACGGCTCAAGACTGGCATGCCACATGCCCATGTGGGCCCCACCTACTGGAGGGGTTATGGCTCTGATACCATTTGTAACGCCCGAGCCCACTACCCAAGGCTCTAGTAGAGTTTCAGGAATGACGACTGGCCCCACAAACCACCACTAGCCTTAACTGCGCACTTTGTCCACACTGATGCACAAGCCAGGATCAACTTCCCGACTGGTCACCCATCCCAGTACTACTCCAAGATGAGCACACTTAACTATGGAGTTCTTACTGATGGGCTCCCGGAAAAGGAGGTGCACCTTGGTGATATGGGTAGTCCAATCATTCCTTATAAGATCTTTTTATCCGAGGTCTCATATCCTGGGATGTTACAAATTGGATCCAAGTTAAATTTCATTATATAATCAAGTTCTAAAAAGATAGTTTCTAGAGCAATGTTGAAAGATATTGATGGCTACATGGGTTCCTTCTATTTGGCTTCAAGCGAGCTGCTACAACTACCAAACAAGTGATCACGTTACCTTAATTATTCTAGCAACTTGTAAATAATTATTCCGTACAAAATCAATTTTCAAGTCTTCATTAGAATGTTGAGATACTTAGAGGTTGAGTGGTACTATTTCATTCTCTTACAACACATATGTTAGGAGGTGCTCTCTCCATCATTGAAATTAGGAAAGGGAATAATTAGATAACCTCACATCATTTAATATTACAAGGCTTCAATTACATATTTTTAGGAACTAGGTTCTCACATGACATGCCCCCTTTATGTTATAATGGGGAAAAATTGGACACTAGATACATGTTTGATATGTTGTATTAACCTGATGAGTACATACTTGCAAAAGAAATATCTTTGTATTCTTGTGACATCCCACTAGACAAAAATGAGATTACTCAAAATCAAAATGCTGATCAAACTCTAGTTTATCATGTTACCAAAATGTACAAAACTAAAACTGAACAAAATTCCAAACATTCCATATGAAAACTTGTACAAAGGCCCAATTTTTACATATGTTTATATCAAGTAACTTTACATGAGTTTTGTGCCCCCAGTCACAACATTGTATACAAAAGGTTTTTGCAAATAATTATAGCAATTATATCATGTATGACATACAACCAAAACTCCATTCCATTTACACCATACTAAAAACGCTCTACTCCGACCTGAGAGTACAAGGATGATGCTAGGACTCTAACAAGAACCACACCAACCTCTCATCTCTACTTATCTCTGAGCTCTGGCTCCTTACGATCAAAGGTATGACCGTGTTTCTAATCACCTAATGTGGAGTGGAAACCCACGAGGTGAAACCCGAAGTCCCACCGATATGATATATCAATTGATAACAATTATTGCTTACATGCAATTTAATTAGATATGCCTCAATTAATATAAAAATTTATTGAATTAATCAAATACTATAAAGTGAACATGTACATGTAAAAGTACAAGTACAAATAGCTAAACATGTAAAAGATGTGAATCATATATATAACTAGCAGAAAGAGCAAAATAATAGTTATTATACAATGTGATTCACAAAGAAATCCTAATAGATATGCTATATGACTGGATTACATATTTTATTAAGCCCTAAGTAGTTTGAGGCATATATATCAAACTACTAGCTGACCTCCATGAAATCACAATCAGCCACATATAACATTTGGGATGACAAAAATCCTAAAGATCTCTTTTCCTCAGTCAATTTGAGTGACAAACTATAGTGACACTACAACCCAAACTAAACTACCAGAAGGGGCACATTGTCAATCACATTAAAAACTTGATTTATTTTGGCACACAGACTGATACACCAAATTCTAGAGTATGCAACCCTAAAATTTGAGTTATGGCCTTAGCTACTTTCAATCATATATAAATCACGGCGTAACCACAACTATTATCAAAAACCTTGAAGTCAGAATGACATATTAAAATCCTCCATGTACCCACATATACTCAACAATATATGGCATTGTGATCCTTATCACAAGTTAATATTGCTACAAGGATTACTCATTTTATCATCCCATAAGTTTTCACATGAGATAGTTCTACGATCTCAGGTTACTAATTAATTCAGTCAATTAAATATTTGTGAGGGCATCAATCAAGTTACATACAAGGCACTTATATCTATTTGTGAAATAAATTATATAATACAACCATGGAAGATATACATTGATAGAATAGTTTCATATTACTCAACCATGATATACCTAACTATTCTTGGTCTAAAGAGGACCAAACAACAAACTGGGGCACATAAAAGCCCAAAATTGTCACTAATACCATATTAGTGATAACTCGTCATATGAGTCTGATTATCAGTTAAAATGTTTACACAGTGTAAGAAGGAGTAAATAAGGTAGAACCCATAATCTCAACTTAAAATTCCAATCGATGTAAAATTTATACTATTTCTAAGAATTATGAAAACCTATGTTCAAATTTGGCATGGTTGACCAACCTTGCTTAATAGAATTTTGTCCAATAAATTTTTTATCACCAAAATAGTAAATAAAAACCTTATAATTTTTATAGGGTGACCATTATATAGAAACATTAACATGTGGGTTGGATTTCCCATCCTTAGGCACTATAAGGCCATCAAAAACATTTTCAAAGAGTCTTTATACTTGTATTTTGAATTTTAGTTCTTGTGGGATGAAAATAAAATTTAAATGTACAACAAAAATGTACATATATTCCATAAGAGACATAAATATTTGTTTAACACTTTATTTATGAAAAATAATGCATAAAGGATATTTTTTAGCATATTAAAGATTTTTAAAGCAAGATTGACATTATGCATCTCATAAGTATGCAAGAACCATATTAAAAGTTATATCACTCATCTTAGATGAATAAAATAGATTTTTATTAAGAATCACAAAATGACAAATAAAGATATGAGATTTATCCTTCAAAAGCTCCTTCTTCTAAGAACATGATGTATTTAGATAAAAGAGAGAAGAAAATAGGGTTCTTTAACTTTATGAGGGTTCTTTAACTTTGTGATTGAGTTTCCAATTTGAAGCACTATAGATTTCTACTAAGATAGAAGAGATAAGGAATTGACATCAAGAAAAATATTTAGAAGAACAAATCTTACATGTAGGGATAAAGAAATACAATTTAAAAGTCTTAGATCAATCGTAGGAGAGGTTGATCTAAGGCATGCATTGACAAACATCTACACTTTTGTTAACCTCTGATGGTTCTTCTTTGGTCACTATATGTAGTATGTAATTTAACTAAAGATTGTGATAAGAGAGCGGGCAGGAGTATTTATAGGTAGAGTGGCAGTAAAATGTCGAAATCAGTATTTTATTCGATCAAAGGGATCAAAATATATCACCCTACATGTCTAGAAATCCCATTGATGCATGTATAGTCTTCCCGATCGTCTGTAGGTCATAAAATGGACGGGGTCGGGCATGAGAGTATTTTTTGTTGACCAAACATGACTTCAAACACTTTGTTAGGAAATCAAAAACTTTGTTGCACGATGTTAACCATTATTTTTGTCAGCATCAGTTGTAGTTGTATGTATTTTGTTTATTAGCAAAACTATTATTTCATCAATAAGTAAAAGAAAATGTGTGATGCCTGCCCTCCTTTTATTAATCACAAATACTATATGCGGAAGTATCAACTCACATACAAAAATAAAACATGGGCAAGCATAACATATCTGGCATACTAAGCATTCGAATAACCAAAGTAACTAAGTTCAACAGAACTTCTAACATGTGGAAACGAAAGATTCGGGAATAACAATCCCAACAAAAGTCTAACATAAGAAATTGAAAGTTTTGGATATAGTAATCCTAATAAGAACAAAAGAAAAGAAATCCTCAAGCTAGAAGGATCGCCTAAGATAAAGTCCCACCAGTGAAAGATATCCTGCTCCCTTGAATCTGAACTCCTTCACGGGCTACTCATCACTATCTGCGGGCGTCGCGTCCCCAGCCATGCACAATGAAAATAATTCTAGTTAGAGTAAGTGACATTGAATTCTATAACATAAAAGAAATAACTGCATTATAAAAACTTTCCATCTACCACTATACTAAACATCTTTATGTGCATCTTTTATTTATACATTTTATCTTTTTGTGGCCACTATTATACAATAAGTCCTCTTCTGTGGCGCTATGTGCCTTCTATGGTGCAACACACCTTCTGTGGCATGAAAGCCTTCTGGTGACACCGAGGTGTCTTCTATTATGTGGCACCAAGTGCCTTCTATGGTGCAATGCACCTTCTATGGCATAATTGCCTTCTATTCTGTGTACCGCAGTACTTCTGTTCTATGAGGACTTATTATATAATATAAATTATGTTCTGGTGTCATTTTCTATTATTGTTCTATATATGATTCTGATTCTATTTCTATTTCTATATAGATTCTACATCTCAACTACTTGAGATAAATTCTGGAGTATGAAATCTATTCTGGCATTCTAAGTTATAAATATTGTTCTAAACTCAATTAGTAAAATACTGTGATAAGTTTGAATAAAATCTAGATTCTGTATCTAAATCTGGTATTCTGAAGGAGATTCTAAATTCAAAATGTTTGTAAGGAATTAACGTACTGAAATAAATGCCAATCATGTATTCTGAGTTCTAATAATTCACGTGCTGATTTCTAACAAATATGCATGAATAATAACTTGAAACTGATAATTTATATGATCTAAGCACGAGCCATTTGAGATAGAAATTTTACTATACTAAAAAATAGTAGTCTATGTATGATCATTAGACCGTGCGTCTAATGGATTATTCTAGGAAGGATATTTAGATAACATGAATTCAAAGGACATGGCCTACTTACCTGTAGTAAGCCAAAATCCTATCCACACGACCTCTCTGAAAACTGGATCTAACTCTCTCTTGAAAAACCCAATGTTTTTGTCAAATCACATATTCCCTTTTGGTCGACATATTTAGGGTCATGAGAATACTCTTTGGGTTATTGTCACATCCATCTTTACATACCAAGGTGTACAGGCATTATGTCATTTATATCCATTTAACGTAGTATAGCTAGTGGTTAAGGTCATCTTAATGTTATATCATAATGTCTTAGTATTCAGGTTGGGACAAAACCGTAGAGCTAGGTAAGATCACAATTTCTGACTTCTTGGTTAAAAGAGTAGTTAATGGGTCAAAAATTACTATACTACTCGTTATTAGCCTTCCGATTAACACATAGGTTAGTAATATAATATTTGTATCATACTAATTAGTCATTACTTAGGACTCAATTCGCTGTCCATTCCAAAGAAGAAGAAAAATGTGGCCGAGATTACGGAGATATGCTTTGGATCTATGATTTCAATTCAGAAAGTTTGTACTGGATTCACAGCAATACCATACGCTTTAGCATATATAAATATAGGTCCTATTTGATCAGATTAACCATTCCGCAACAGAACTGGGTGATAGCATGAATATATTATCTTAGTAGTCGTACAATAGTATGTTTAGTAGTCACGATGCAATAATACGTAATACATGCGCAAAGATGGAATAGAACCAAACTCAGCAGCATAACAACTGGTTGCAAATAACTCTCAAGCAAAGACCGTGTTCATCTATCACTCACGGTGAAGGAGATCACGTGGATTATTAACTCAGCTGGCTTGTTCCAGTAGACGTTTCCCCCTAAACAAGGTCGGGAGTCCACCTACAATGGCTGAACATAGGAAAAATAAGGGAAAAGCGGTAGAAGACCGAGACACAAGGGAACTCGTGTCGTTGCTATCAGTCTGAAACACCTATGTAGAAACCACACAACCGAAGAGCTGGCCGCATGCCATCTCGTTAAAGCAAGACTAAAATGTCGACGGAAAAGAAATTGAATTGTGCATGATGATCACAGTGGTGTTGGGTTTAGAAGACGTAGGGGAAAACCACAGTCGAGAAAAGTGAGACAACATGCGTTGACACTACCAACCAAAACAGGGCAGGAACATAGATACTATGTTCCGGCGAGGTACCTTTCGTGAAGATTCGGAAGTACTTGAGGAAATGGAGGCAGACTCTGAGGGAACCTCATCACTCCCCACCTAGTTGTGCCCATCTTGGGTTGCTTGGCAGCAACCTTCACCTTGTGATCGTTGCGAGACCTTGTGGGTAGAGCAAGCTAGGACATCTCACAAGGAGCCAACGCTGACAGTGAGTTTCAGGGGATCAGGAGATAGTGTAGCCATGGGGATTGAACGGGGGGTGGCTTGGTGACGGAGGACGATGGCGGCACAGAAAGGGGACAATAAAAAAAATTAGGGTATTTCTTTGTTTTTTAGGTTTAGGGTTTGATCATGGGTTATATAGGTGCGGATTCCTCTCCTAAATCTAACTACGGAAACTGTTTTGGAAACGATTGATACATCTGCTGTTGATTGGGAGGCTAGAGTCCCGCCCAAGCGAACTGGGGTTGAAGGAGGTTCTGAATGGCTATGATTATCCCAGTACAACATGTGCCCAGATCGGACGGCCGTTGTGAGGCCCAAAAGAACTGGTTTTTCGGGAAATGCCCTTTTTTTTAAATTAAAAGGTCATTATCTAAAGAAAATTAGTTACTTAACTAAATAAAGTCCGATTAAAACCAAAATTTTATCAACTAATCACATTAGAGTCTAGAATATTCTAGTACAACCCGTGTTCTAAAAAGTTGACTAGAATAATTAATATGGTTAAAACAAGATAGAGTTTAGATATTGCATAACTAATTATTTAAAATGAATTAAATCTTGAAATTTTGGATGTCATCTTATTTAGACATTTTTTTTTGTGGTAAATTTTCCAGTGCATGGTAATGACTAAAAATATTTAAAATTGACATATTTATAATATGTGACTATAAATGATATGACATTAGAAAGATTGTAAGCAAGTACTAAAAAATAAGGATGTTACAATTCTACCCACCTTGGATGAATTTTGTCCTCGAAAGTTCTTATGTACTACCCACCTTAGTGTTTTACTTATTCTTTATTGGTAATACCCGACCATCCTCAGTTCATTACTCCTATACTAAGAAGTCTAAACTATGTGTCATAACATACTTATCTGTAATTTAAATAGTAGGGTTAGGTCATACCTTCAACTATTTGGTCCCCATCTACCTCTGTTGCATCCATGGCAAACACCCTTGCATGACGCTTCTCTCTCTGATTATTCTGGTCTTGCTTTTGCTTCTTTGGGCAGTTGAACTTGAAGTGACCTTCATCACCACATATGTAGCATACTAGCTGCCCAAACTTGCATTCCCCACCATGGAGCTTCTGACACTTGGGGCAAACCTGGCCAGGTGCTTTTTGGGCTCCTCCTCCTGGAACTCCTTTGAGAACTGGTGCTCCTTCTGGGGCCTTCCTCTTGTTGTTTTGTGTACCGTTTTGACCTTTATGATGGTAGTTGCCTCCAGAAGATCCTTCGTTCTTCCAATTTCATCCTAGGTGGTCCTCCAACTCTAGGGCTGCTTCTAGGGCTTCTTGCACTGTCCTGATGCCACGTCCTACCAGAGCAAAGCCCAGATTAGGCTTTAGGCGGCGCATGAACTTCTTGGCCAAGTGCGCCTCATCTTCAGTCCCATAATTCTGTAGCATACGAAACTTCATAGCGTACTGGCTGACGGTGGAATCATATTGCTTGAGGCGCCGAAACTCCATCTCCTTCTTCTCGATCATAGCTTCTGAAATGTAACGGTTCTGGAAGGCGGTAGTGAACTCCTCCCAGGTTAGCGGTGCTGCATTACGTCCTCGGGCGTTGGTGAAGTTCTCCCACCAGACGCGGGAAACACTCTTCAGCAGATGGGTCCCGAAACGAACCTTGGAATGTTCAGGGCATCCCAGATCACAAAAGTAGTGTTCCACACTTAGTAACCACTCCTTAGCACGAGTGACTACGTCTGCCTCATCTTCGCCAGAGAAAGTTTCTGGCTTGATCTTCAAGAAATCAACTAGGGTCAACTTCGGGTTCCTCCTTGGTGGATGTCCCATGTGTGGACCAGTCAAGGTATCAGTCAGGGCCTTAACGAGCACACGAAGTGGAGTGTTGGGTTTGCCATTGGGGTTGCCTCCCGCAGACGCCTCATGATCATCTCCCATGCTGTAGGAGCTTTCCTCTCCATCAACATGCTCCTTGCCCTTATCAGACTTCTTCTTGGGGGCCATCTGTACAAAAGATATCTATGAGGGTTTATATACGGATATCAATCACTAATGTTTATTTAAAGTCTCTGATACCAAATTGTGACGCCTGCCCTCTTTTTATTAATCACAAATACTATATGCGGAAGCATCAACTCACATACAAAAATAAAATATTGGCAAGCATCACATATCTGGCATACTAAGCATTCGAATAACCAAAGTAACTGAGTTCAATGGAACGTCTAACATGTGGAAACGAAAGATTTGGGAATAACAATCCCAATAAAAGTCTAACATAAGAAATTGAAAGTTTTGGATATACTAATCCTAATAAGAAAAAAAAAAAGAAATCCTCAAGCTGGAAGGATCGCCTAAGATAAAGTCCCACCAGTGAAAGATATCATGCTCCCTTGAATCTGAACTCCTTCACGGGCTACTCGTCAATTGTAAGATCCTTATTTTTTAGTACTTGCTTACAATCTTTCTAATGTCATATCATTTATAGTCACATATTATAAATATGTCAATTTTAAATATTTTTAGTCATTACCATGCACTGGAAAATTTACCACAAAAAGAAAATGTCTAAATAAGATGGCATCCAAAATTTCAAGATTTAATTCATTTTAAATAATTAGTTATGCAATATCTAAACTCTATCTTGTTTTAACGATATTAATTATTCTAGTCAACTTTTTAGAAAACAGAATGTACTAGAATATTCTAGACTCTAATGTGATTAGTTGGTAAAAATTTTGTTTTAATCGGAGTTTATTTAGTTCAGTAACTAATTTTCTTTAGATAATGACCTTTTAATTTAAAAAAAGGGCATTTCCCAAAAAATCAGTTCTTTTGGGCCTCGCAACGGCCGTCCGATCTGGGCACATGTTGTACCGGGATAACCATAGCCATTCAGAACCTCCTTCAACCCCAGTTCGCTTGGGCGGGACTCTAGCCTCCCAATCAACAACAGATTTATCAATCGTTACCAAAATGGTTTCCGTAGTTAGATTTAGGAGAGGAATCCGCACCTATATAACCCATGATCAAACCCTAAACCTGAAAAACAAAGAAATACCCTAATTTTTTTATTGTCCTCTTTCTGTCCCGCCATCATCCTCTGTCACCAAGTGACCCCCCGTTCAATCCCCATGGTTTCACTATCTCCTGATCCCCTGAAACTCACTGTCAGTGTTGGCTCCTTGTGAGATGTCCTAGCTTGCTCTACCCACAAGGTCTCACAACGATCACAGGGTGAAGGTTGCTGCCAAGCAACCCAAGATGGGCACAGCCAGGTGGGGAGCGACAAGGTTCCCTTAGAGTCTGCCACCGTTTCCTCAAGTACATCTGAATCTTCACGAAAGGTACCTCACCGGAACATAGTATCTCTGTTCCTGCCCTGTTTTGGTTGGTAGTGTCAACGCATGTTGTCTCACTTTTCTCAACTGCGGTTTTCTCCTGTGTCTTCTAACCCCAACACCACTGTGATCATCATGCACAATTCAATTTCTTTTCTGTCGACATTTTAGTCTTGCTTTAACGAGATGGCATGCGGCCGGCTCTTTGGCTGTGTGGTTTCTGCATAGGTGTTTCAGACTGATATCAACGACACGAGTTCCCTTGTGTCTCGGTCTTCTACCACTTTTCCCTTATTTTTCCTATGATCAGCCATTGTAGGTGGACTCCCGACCTTGTTCAGGGGGAATCGTCTGCTGGAACAAGCCAGCTGAGTTAATATTCCACGTGATCTCCTTCACCGTGAGTGATAGATGAACACAATCTTTGCTTGAGAGTTATTTGCAACCAGTTGTTACGCTGCTGAGTTTGGTTCTGTTCCATCTTTGCGCATGTATTACCTATTATTGCATCGTGACTGCTAATCATACTACTGTACGACTACTAAGATAATATATTCATGCTATCACCCAGTTTTGTTGTCGAATGGTTAATCTGATCAAACAAGACCTATATTTATATATGCTAAAGCGTATGGTATTGCTGTGAATCCAGTACAAACTTTCTGAATTGAAATCACAGATCCAAAGCATATCTCCATAATCTCAGCCACATTTTTCTTCTTCTTTGGAATGGACATTGAATTGAGTCCTAAGTAATGACTAATTTGTATGATACGAATATTATATTACTAACCTATGTGTTAATCAGAAGGCTAATAACGAGTAGTATAGTAATTTTTGACCCATTAACTACTCTTTTAACCAAGAAGTCAGAAATTGTGATCTTACCTAGCTCTATGGTTTTGTCCCAACCTGAATACTAAGACATTATGATATATCATTAAGATGACCGTAACCACTAGCTATACTACGTTAAATGGATATAAATGACATAATGCATGTAAACCTTGGTATGTAAAGATGGATGTGACAATAACCCAAAGAGTATTCTCATGACCCTAAATATGTCGACCAAAAGGGAATATGTGATTTGATAAAAACATTGGGTTTTTCAGGAGAGAGTTAGATCCAGTTTTCAGAGAGGCCGTGTGGATAGGATTTTGTCTTACTACAGGTAAGTGGGCCATGTCCTTTGAATTCATGTTATCTAATTATCCTTCCTAGAATAATCCATTAGACGCATGGTCTAATGATCATACGTAGACTACTATTTTCAGTATAGTAAAATTTCTATCTCAAATGGCTCATGCTTAGATCATATAAATTATCAGTTTCAAGTTATTATTCATGCATATTTGTTAGAAATCAGCACGTGAATTATTAGAACTCAGAATACATGATTGACATTTATTTCAATACATTAATTCCTTACAAACGTTTTGAATTTAGAATCTCCTTCAGAATACTAGATTTAGATACAAAATCTAGATTTTATTCAAACTTATCACAGTCTTTTACTAATTGAGTTTAGAACAATATTTATAACTTAGAATGCCAAAATAGATTTCATACTCCGGAATTTATCTCAAGTAGTTGAGATGTAGAATCCGAATAGAAATAGAAATAGAATCAAAATCATATATAGAACAATAATAGAAAATGACACCAGAACATAATTTATATTATATAATAAGTCCTCATAGAACAGAAGTACTGCGGTACACAGAATAGAAGGCAATTATGCCATAGAAGGTGCATTGCACCATAGAAGGCACTTGGTGCCACATAATAGAAGACACCTCGGCGTCACCAGAAGGATTTCATGCCACAGAAGGTGTGTTGCACCATAGAAAGCACATAGTGCCACAGAAGAGGACTTATTGTATAATAGTGGCCACAAAAAGATAAAATGTATAAATAAAAGATACACATAAAGATGTTTAGTATAGTGGTAGATGGAAAGTTTTTATAATGCAGTTATTTCTTTTATGTTATAGAATTCAATGTCACTTACTCTAACTAGAATTATTTTCATTGTGCATGGCTGGGGATGCGACGTCCGCAGATAGTGACGAGTAGCTCATGAAGGAGTTCAGATTCAAGGGAGCAGGATATCTTTCACTGGTGGGACTTTATCTTAGGTGATCCTTCCAGCTTGAGGATTTCTTTTATTTTGTTCTTATTAGGATTAGTATATCCAAAACTTTCAATTTATTATGTTAGACTTTTGTTGGGATTGTTATTCCCAAATCTTTCATTTCCACATGTTAGACGTTCCGTTGAACTCAGTTACTTTGGTTATTCGAATGCTTAGTATTCCAGATATGTGATGCTTGCCCATGTTTTGTTTTTGTATGTGAGTTGATGCTTCCGCATATAGTATTTGTGATTAATAAAAAGAGGGCAGGCGTCACAAAATGCATTCCCAGAAATCCCTCATGTCGAAGCAAGGGAAAAAGACTCATTACTCCTAACCTTTCCATCAGAGCATGGTACACCTGTTGCTTGCAAAGCCCATTCATCGGGCTTACAAATCAGTAGCTCTTATCATTTGTTAATCATTCGTTCATGTAATAATTCCATCGGCATGATCATTTTATCCAAAACCATTGATCCTCACTCCATCCCAGCCACTGGCTTAGTATAATTTTCCAATAAAATTGTCGGGGATGAGTTTTCAGAAAGCCATTGAAAAATAGAAAGCCATTATTGGCAACATATATTAATTTCTCATCTATTGACCAAAACACAAGGCATACTATTACTTTAATATAAGCGACAGATACCTCATTCAAGAAAGTTCAAAACATCTAAATAAAATAAAATTTTGTAAGATTATCAAGAACACCATATAATAAGATATGAATATATTAAATTACAACTAGACCCCCAAAAATGAGAAAATGTAACTAAATCCATAAAATACATAAAATTTCATAACTTGAGCAAACAAACTCAAAGTTTGCTCAATTTTAACATATAAAATTATTAGCAGATATTAGAACATAATTCTAAGTTTAAATATGCAACTAAGAACCTAAAAAAGACAAACAAGTATGGTTGTGTATTAAGTAAGGTTAGGGGCCTTACAATTCTAATAGGAGATATATGTATTTTGATTTTATAATTTCATATAAATGTTTGGATGATAAATATTATATGCTTCGAACAAATATGTGTTGATGTTAATGTTAATTATGAAGTTACATAGTAGTTCAATATTTAATCACAATAGTATTACTTTTGAATCAATGATTCTACTTGGACATTGTATGATCCTATTCCCTTGAGCTCATTGGCAACCTTGACTACTTTAGGAGCTTCTCTTTGAAGCATACAAAATATTTACACGATGCTAGAACTTGGTGCTAATTTGTAGATTTTACCATTATCCACTGTGATCCAAGCCAGAGAGATGCTAGAAATGATGTGCTTGATATTTCATCTTTAAGATCCTATTTTCTCATCCTGTTTTGTGGGACGTTGTTTTGTTAGGTCTGTGTTAGTACTTTGTGGTCGAGCTCTTTGTCTGGGGATCTTTCGTCGTCTTCAGGATGATTTTATCTATTAGCGGCTTTGCAAACTCCTCTCCAGATGTACTCTTAGGCTCTTGTAGATTGATGAATTCCATCCCAGATAAATGTTTTAGACAGCCACTACAAGAGGTGGACGGTGCAGAAGTGTACCTATCACATCCCAATCTGAGCCTTGTGTTATGTCTTTCAGTAGAAGGAGTTGTTGCTTGATTACTTCATGAGAGATGTCTATCTTGTAGATGCCGTATGGATTTCTTTTAATGATATTGAGCTATTTTTTAAAAAAAAAAGATCCACGTGCAGTGCCAACTATCTCCACCAAAGACCATTTTTTGAGAGTGAAGGATCTATCTCCCTAGTCATTCTTGTCATTGTCGAGACTGAGGAGATTGTTGATTCTGAGGAAGGGGGATTTAGTGCTTGTTGTCTACGAGTCGGTGGTGTTCCGATCACCCATGATGGTGCCTTCCTCTACCTACTTGTACGACACAATGTGAATATGATAATGATGTGATTCCCAATTCCGCACATGCAACAATAGTGGTGGATCTGGAGGACGATCTTGTGGGAAGAAGGATCCACAACCGACTGAAATACAAATGTTTTCTCCCACACTTTGGTGTGGGCGTTGAAGAGCACAATAATGTAGACTCCAAGTATGGGCCGTCAGAATATGGCACATCCAATGAGGTCTCATAAGTGCAATTGGAAATACCCTTACCTATAGCTCCACCTTCAACTCATACTTGTGTCATCTTCTAGACAAAGGAGATATGAATGGGTGGACAACAACCTTTGGAAGGAGTCCATGGTGGGTGCAGTTGTAGTGGTGATCTTTGTAAGTAATCGATTTGATTTGGGTGTGAAACGAAGCGACAGATGGGGTAAACTAAAGAAGCTATGTGGGGGTAATGTTATTCATTCTATCAAGTTGTAGTCTTCGTTGAACGATGGAATGCACTTCATGTACTTAATATCCCTGGATAGAATGCACTCCATACTCACCACTCTATTGTTGGCCACATCCTGTGGGTGATTTGAGTTGTGCTACACATCATTGTAGATGGACCTTCTCTATAGTCTATGGAATCTTTGGCACTTGCCTCATCCTGCTCGAGACAAGGTCGGGCAAGGAGGTAGCCACCTTTGAGGCACTTGATGATGATGATGCACACTAGAAGCGATAGGAGGAGTTGGCCAATATCAACCATGGGGAGATGGATTTTGTCAAATTAGGTAGGATAAATCTCTGTGTCACCTTCCAATTTCTCAATGTGCTACGCATTAGAGGGCACAATGGTCATGATCTAAATTCGAGATACCTCAACATAGGGTTTTTTTCGACCTTAACAACAACATATTCAAGATGCATGCCTTCTTTAATTTAGTTTGAGACTCTAGACTTTTCACTGGTGGATTGATGTTTGATATAGGAGGAGAAGGCTAAAAATGGAGGGAGAAGGACATTTGGGAGATCGTTCGAGTTGGAACTACAAAATAGGGAGACGACAACGTATGGAACTAATAATGCTTTATTTTAAACTAGGTGCCACCATGTGTTTAAAAACATGTAGTACAACTAAAATACCCGCACGAGAAACAAAAACATCCTCATATATACATATACATATCCAAACAATATATATATATATACATATATATACTATATATATATATATATATATATATATATATATATATATATATATATATATATATATATATATATATATATATATATATATATATATATATATATATATTTTGAGGGAGGGCGAGAAGCCCTATGATTGGGGCTCCCCGCGAAAAACCAACACTAAATAACCAAATCAAGTTTTACAAAGGACTCCAGACTAGACGGAAAGGACTGACTAGAAGAAAAACTATCAACTATACCCCTACGAGCAGAATTGGCAACCTCATGGGCAGCCCTGTTACAACTACGACTGACATGATTTAAGCTACAAAAAGAAAACAAACTACAAATAGATAAAATATCATCCGTCAAGACGCCCAAATAATCCCTCCTCAAAGTCTTGCTTTTGCATGCAGAGACAACCTCCATAGCATCCGTTTCCACCTCCACCTGAGTGTATTCTTTTTCCCTTGCCCACAGCAGTGCCTCTCTAACAGCCAGAGCTTCAATGATGGTGATGTTGTCCCCCCACTCTATCTTATTGCCCATCATGCCCATCAGTTCGCCATTCTCATTCCTGGCCACTACACTAATTCCCACACCTCCATCCTCCCCTATTGAGCCATCCGTATTGAGTTTAATCCATCCTCCTTCCGGTTTCATCCACCTTCTTGGTCTGCTGCTATACATGTCATTTCCGGATCCCACCTCCATCTGCTGCTCGACATTCCCTCCATTGCTTGCCGTATTTGCTAGTTGATGGCTGCTCCCGGTTCCACGCTCTGCCTGCCTCACATCGCGGCGCCCCGATCTGTGCTCGCCCTCTTCAGAGAGATGCTGCTGCGTTCTACTCTGACGGGATTCTTCACCATATTCCCCTCCCACTGTCACCTTGCATGGACGATGTGCCCGACCATTTGTTATCGTAGGCTGTCTCTGTTTGCTTTCTCTTAATCTTCCCGCCCGCACCACCGACAGAGCCTCTCTATATATATATCCACTGTGACACGTATCCTCTTGGAACACTCGTTTGCATCTCACCCTCCATGTTGCCCACATGGCAGCCACCGCAGCTTCCGTTGTCTTCGAAGATGGCTTCTCTAGAATGGCCTCCAATATTACTCCCACTTCCTCATCTATGTAATCTGCCACGCCCACTTGAACTTCACGTGGTGTTTTTTCCCATATTTTTGTAGCATTAGGACATCAGAAGAGCATATGATTGATAGTTTCCTTCTCTGACCCACACAACGTGCACGTACCATCGTCTATACAATGCCTATCAAAGAGACGTCCTCGCGTCGCTAGGCAACCCGTGAAAATTCTCCACAGAAAGTGTGCTATTTTCGGACACCATCCCACATGCCATATCTTTTTCCAAAGTTTATTGTCTTGTCAGTTTTTGTATCGTCTTGCTTCCTCTATACCTGTCAAGCCCAGCCAGTACGCCGACCGAACCGAATAGCATCCATCCTTGGTAGGCCACCACATCCACATGTCTTTTGGTTTCCTCGGACTCAACTGAATACTGCATATTCTCTTAGCTATATCATCTGGGAAGCATTCTCGGATTTTCCCACCATCCCACCACCTTCCGTCCTCCGTCATAAGACCCCGTACCACAGCATACTCTGGACATATTTCCTTCTTATGTATTTCCAACAGCTCACTTTCCCCGGGCAACCATTTGTCTTTCCATATATTCACCTCAGTCCCCTCTCCCACTCTCCACTGAGATCCTTCTTTTAGTAGGGCCTTTGCCCCCCATAAGCTTCTCCACGTATAGCTTGGTGCATGACCCCTTCTAGCCTCCCAAATAGATGTTCTTGGGAAGTACTTTGCCTTTAGTACCCTGGTCACTAGAGATTCTGGATTGTTGACCGTCCTCCATAGTTGACGTGCTAGGAGTGCTTGATTAAAGGTCTGGAGATCTCTAAAACCAAGTCCTCCTTGGCGTTTCAGTTTGCACATCCTGTCCCAACTCATCCATGCTATCTTCCTCTCCTTATCTTTTGCGCCCCACCAGAATCTCGCAATCATCCTTTGGATATCGTCAACGGTCCCCGCCGGTAACTGGAAGATGCTCATAATATATGTGGGTATAGCCTGTGCCACTTCTTTAATAAGGACCTCTCGCCCTGCTTTGGAAAGGAATTTCTCCGCTCATCCTTGAAGCTTCCTCCATATCCTTTCCTTGATAAAACTGAACACCTACTTTTTAGACCTGCCCATAGCTGTTGGCAGACCTAAATAGCTAGCATGTCTATCTACCTCTTTGACACCCAAAAGCCGTGTCATCTCCTCCCTTCTTTCCGCTTTCACCCCCTTGCTAAAGACCACCTTTGTTTTAGAAAGGTTGATTTTTTGACCCGAGGCTTGTTCATACTGGCTGATGATTTCAGCTATCTTCAAGCACTCTGCATTGGTAGCTCTAGAAAAAAGAATACTATCATCTGCGAAAAAAAGATGTGAGATAGACGGCGCTCCTCTACATGGTCGGATCCCATGTAACCAGGAGTTGCGTGCAGCTGTGGAAAGTGATGTAGAAAAAGCTTCTGCACATAAGACAAAAAGAAAAGGGGAAAGAGGGTCACCCTGGCGTAGTCCACGTGAAGGCGTTGTGCTTTGGGTCCTATCTCCATTTACGGCAAAGGTATGTTGGACGAACGATATACAGTCTTCAACTCTATCCCTCCACCAGATCACGAACCCCACCTTCTTTAACACTTCATCTAGGAACGTCCACTCTACTCTATCATATGCTTTGGACATATCCAGTTTAGCGCCAAGCTGCCTTTTTCTGTCTTTTGTCTCTCTTCATGTAGTGGAACACTTCATAGGCAATGAGGGCATTATCAGTTATCAATCTCCCCGGGACGAAGGCACTTTGATTCTCAGAAATGATGCTATCCATGATCGGTTTTAAGCGGTTTGTCATCACTTTCGAGGCAATTTTGTACACCAAATTACATAGGCTTATGGGTCTAAAGTCCCCCGTGACTTTAGGCTGCTTAGTCTTTGGTATGAGGACAACAAGGGTGTCATTTAACTCCCTTATACTTCTTTCGCCTTTCCACCGTCCTTTGATATATTTTTCCACATCTTTTCCAACTGTCTTCCAATGATGTTGATAAAACATTGCCTTGAAACCATCAGGACCCGACGCCTTATTTGGATGCATTTACTTAACCGCAGACCAGACCTCCTCATCCGTGATATCCCTTTCCCTCTCCTCCCTTTGCTCTTCCGTGATCATATGCCGCAACCCCCTTGTTGCTTCCTCAAAGCCCGTCAGATTACTTGTTTGGAACAGCTTTGCAAAATAGCTCAGAATGATTTCTTGGATCTTCCCTTCCTGCGAATGAATGATCCCATCTTCATCTTCTAGGCCTGAGATGTGATTTCTTCTCTTTCTATTAGTGGCCTTCTGGTGAAAGTAAGTAGTATTTCTATCCCCCTCCCTCAACTCCTTGACTCGAGCCCTTGCCGCCCAATATTCCTCATTCTTTTGCAGCCAATACTGAAGTTCTTTCAATTTTTCCTCCGCCTTATCAAGATTTATTTGCGCCGGATGGAGAGATTGTAGCCTTTTCAGTTCATTTTCCAGCTCCTTTATTTTCCTTTTCCTCTCTCCAAACTTCTCCGTTGCCCAATCATAAAGATTTTCCTTGCATTTTGTGAATTTTGTCTTCAAATCAGCACCACCATTGTCCTCCCATGCCTCTCTAATGGAATTATCATAGCCCTCTTCGCCCACCCACATATGTTCGAACATAAAGTGCCTCTTTCTTTTCTTTGGTTTTGTGCGTCTACTGTCCGCCTTCAAAAGAATGGGAGCATGATCCGAGTCATGTATGGGGAAGTGATATACCTTGCAAAAGCTGAATAAATTTCTCCATGCCAGATCAGGTAGGAATCTATCAAGTCTTTCCTGGACTAGCGTTTGTTCCGTCAAACCTCTCTTCCACGTGAAGATATTTCCCTCAAAACCCACATCCACCAAGTCGCAATCATCAATGACATCCCGAAAATTCTGAATTAGCCTTTCCTCCTTAGGGGGGCCTCCTTGCTTCTCTGAGTTAGAAGTTATCTCATTGAAATCACCAAAGAAGATAGTAGGAATCTCCGACTCTCCTTTAAGGTTCCTCATAATCTCCCATGTCTTCACCTTGCTAGCCTGATCCGCCCACCCATAGAGTCCCACCGCTCTCCATGATCTGCTTTCCTCCTCATCCTTGATTAACGCTGTGACATGTCTTTGTGAGAAGTTCTGAATCTCCACCTTAATTTCCTTCCACCATAAACCTATTCCTCCTGCCCTTCCCTCACTTGAAATGCACAATCCCTCCGTAAACCCACAACTCCTCCTCACCTCCTCAAGTCTCCTCTCCGATATCATAGTCTCCATCACGAAGATTATGTTTGGGCACTCTCTCCAAATCCCAGACCGGAGAGCTCTACATCTGTCGGAGTCGCCCAATCCCCGACAGTTCCAACTTAAGATTTTCATTGTCCTTCGCGGGATTGGACTCCGCCAATCTCCACTACTTGGGTGATATCACCCTCATGTATCGCTGTCTCAGTCACACCTCATTTCTGTCTCTTTTCCTCCCCTACTTTTGGAAGTTGCTCATCCAGTTCCATATCACATACATCACTGTTCCTCCCCCTCTTGCCTATACTTTGTTCCCAAACCACATCTGACTCTACGATGCCCAATCTTTGGCCTCTACTCATCTTATATACCCAGGGATATTGCTTCTTCCTGCCCCTGCTCTCCTTGTGTCCCTTTTTCATTTTTGTAGCTGCTGCCACCTTCTTCTGTGCTCTCGTCACTGCTCTGTATCCTTCATCTTTCTGGGCGTTACTTTCGCGACCAAACATGGCTGCCTGCACATTTTCCTCCCCGTCCATGTAATTTCTCCCTTCGACGTTCATGAACTGTCGTTGGTCGTCAGGTCGTGTGCATCCTCCCGTGTGTTGCTTTTCAATGTCTCCTCTCGGTTCCTCCTCAGGTATCTTGTCAATCCGCAGCGATAGTTTTATCTTTCGCAGCTCCTCCGCCGAGTACGTAATTGTGGCCTGATCCTGTGGCTTCCCGCTCAAACTCTCCTTCTCCTTTTGCTGCGTCTTCCTCCCCCCGCTTTCCTCTCTCATAGACTCTCCGTCGACCTTAGGTTGAGTCCTCCGATCCTTGTCCCTTCCTCGCCACGAGTCGTGTTCTCCCGCCCTGCTACCACTCCCCGTCCCTCGCCCACCTTCCTCGTCGTACCTACGCCCCCGATCACCATCACCCCATCCGTCTAGCTGGGTATTGGGGTTCCGAACCTCCTTACCATCATCCCCTCTCACCTCCTCAGAGTCTACCCTCTCACCTCCCTGACTCTCCACCCTCTGTTGAAGGTCACTGTTACCTTCTTCCTCCCGTCGCACCTAGTTTCCCCCGCCCCCTGCACTGCTATACTCGCTCACATCCTCCGACGATCTTGTCCCCCCCTCACCCGAGTGCCCACTTTTCTTAAAAGTTAGTTTCCTTCTCATTTTTCCTCCTTCTTCTCCTCTGTTTCTCTCTTGGCGACGATGCTTCCATGGTGAGGCCCTCAACCAGCCTCCCCATCGGTGCTTCTCCTCCCCTTGCTCCTCCAATTGATGACAGTCCCGATCAATGTGCCCCAGGAGCCCACAATTAAAACATAACATCGCCAGCCTCTCATATCTTACGTCCACGTCTACAATCGTGCCGCTTTGTAGTCTGATTTTCAACGACCTCCTCAGTGGTCGAGTGACATCCAGCATGACGCGGACTCTAATGGAAGAGACCCATCCCAAATCGTCCAGGTCAGTATTGATAATGGCGCCTATCCGGCCCGCCACTGCACAGACAGTATTGTCTCCTCTGTATCCCATCGGCAGTCCATAAAGCTGCACCCAGAAGGGGGAGTGGTTGATGGAGAGCCTTCCCAGTTGTTCCTCCTTGTCCACATCCTTGAAAAGGAGTAGCCGACCATCAAAGTTCCATGGTGCTCCTTCCAGAACTCTCTGCTTATCCCGCCAGTGCACGAATTGCATCACGAAGACCTCGCCCTCGAGCTGCTTGAACACTACCGACTCCTTGAGACTCCATGATTGTGAGAGCGTCCACTCCATAGCCTTAAAGTTGTACGCTCTATCCGTCAGCAAACGACCCACCAGGGCCAGATCTGTGTGGTCTCCTTCTCCGTCATCGCTGCCTGCAGGATTCACATCAATAGGATCCTCCTCCTCCTCTGAGAGACTCAGACCCGCATATCGTTCCGCCAGCTCCGCTACCATGAGCCCAGACCCAAAGCACTGCCTTTTCACGCTTGAACCTGCAAGGGCAAACCCTAAGCTAAGGGAGGTAGACGACCACGTCTTACAAAACCCTAGTCGCCGGAGCAGAAGGGTGCAACACGGGCCCAGACATGATAGATGTTCTATATATATATATATATATATATATATATAGAGAGAGAGAGAGAGAGAGAGAGAGAGAGAGAGTCAGGCTAGAATACACTCGAGTGTATCTGGAGCGGAATACACTCAAGTAGGTTTACATGATGCAATAATTTTTTTTTTTAAATCTAATCCATTGATCTTCTTAAACATCTCGTGAGCAACTCATACACAAAATTTGAGGACATTTGGATATGTATAGCTAATGTTATGAAGACCGCAAAAATTATGCATTTCAAATTAGTTTCACGCCTCGATTTTGTTGCCCTTGGATGAGTGACTTACACTCATCCATATGGGCTCAAAATTTGTATGTATCCTAGTTATAGTATGACGGTGAAGATCAATGGTTTACATTTCACAAAAAATAGTCTTAATATGCAAACACACTTGAGTGTATTTGTGCAATCTGTACACTTGAGTGTATTCTAGCCTGACTCTCTCCCTCTCTCTTTATATATATATTAATATATATTATAATAGAAAGGAACCAAAACATAATGACACAAGCAAATTTGTAATAGAAAAATTGATTTTATAAAGTTATTTGTATTTTGTTCTAAAAAAATAGTAAAAATGGCAATTTTGGAAGAAAATATCTTCGGGCAACTACAATCGTGAGAGAAAATTTGTAACCCAAATGATAAAACTAATATCAAAATGCTCAGATTGCTGGATAACTAATTTAAGTTGCCAAACTAATGTAACAAATACATCCTTTATACAAACAAACAAACACACACACACACACACACACACATATATATATATATATATATATATATATATATATATATATATATATATATATATATATATATATATATATATATATATATATATATATATATATATATAGTGAGAGAGTGAGAGAGAGAGTGAGAGAGAGAGTTAGGCTAGAATACACTTTGAGTGTACAGATCACGATGTACACCTCAATGATGTTTGAACATCTCGACCTTGTTTTTGCAAAATCTAATCCATGAATATTCATGGTTACAATAATAATAGGCTATATATAAAATTTGAGCCAATTCAGATGAGTGTAAGCACTGATCCAAGGACAACAAAACCGAAACACAAAACTAATTTGAAATGAATGATTTTTGCCTCCTTTAGATGAAGACATATAAGTGTCTGAATGAGCTGAAATTTATGGTATAGTATGTTCTTAAAATAATTAAGGTCAATGGTTTAGATTTCCAAAATAATAATTTCATGATGGAAAATGATTGAAGTGTATAGCATCTCTAGTACACTCGGCTATATTCTAGCTTTACTCTCTCTCTCTCTCATATATATATATATATATATATATATATATATATATATATATATATATATATATATATGAAATTTATTGTATCGTATGTTCTTAAAATATTTAAGAAGATCAATAATTTACATTTCCAAAATAATTGTTTCATGATGGAAAATGATTGAAGTGTGTAGTGTCTCCAATACACTTGAGTTTATTCTAACTTTACTCTCTCTCTCTCTCTCTCTCTCTCTATATATATATATATATATATATTTTAATGCATGCATCGTAGAATATCTTGAGTTGGAAGGTTTTCTAAGAAACACTTGGTTGGCTTCAAGCATGGATAGACAACTTCTTGTGACCATTGTACGACCAAAGTCATTTTAGTTGTGCGACACATGCTTACCAAAGTCATTTCAAATGTAATTGAATCATTTTTATTTGAACTTGATTTTTTCTAATTTATTATGGTTAACAATATTGGAACACCCACGATGAAGAACGATTTTGATGACCCCAATCTGACAGTGTAAACTCCCAGCTTCCCTCCACTACCTGCACAACATAAGGGATGTTTGAATCACATAGTATGCCATCTATGATGGAATAATTATTTTCAAAATATTTAATCTATTTCAAACTCAGGAGATTTCATGTTTTTACTTCCCAAAATACAATTTTTTTTGGAACAAATAACAATATTCAATAACATTGGCTAGAAACCTAAGGGTCGAGGGGGAGAGTGTGGCGGTGGCGGCAGGGGTGCCAACTACACCACAGATTCTGACGTTGATCGAGGAGGGATGGAGGGATATCGTGGAGAAGGTAGCCCCCAAGACACAGTAGAGGACTTTGCAAACTGGAATATTATGTAAGAAACACAATAGTACAAAACGGACCTCCCTATCCCAGAGATCGGTATGCACTTCAACTTCTCAGCAATAAAGGGGCACTAGGAGGGCTGATCTACAGATGGTGCGTAGATCAGCGAAGCAGTCCCATATAGGTGTGGAGAGGAGAATGTATCTAATTTTCAAGCGAGAGAGGGACAACCAATCAACCCCAACATGTGCATCCCCTCCTAGAAGCTTCCGTCCATGCAAACACACTCGATGACTTATAGAAGTGTAGTGTCAGGCACCCAACACACAGGTAGAAGTGAGCACTTTATCGAAAGGTTATTTGAAGAGGACCTCTATAATGACCCCACCCCTCAGAAACCCCCATTTAAGGAAGGCTAAGAAGTTGGTGTCATTATCCCAAAACAAGATCAATGGTTTTGCAAATAATAAAAAATAATTAATAAATTCTACTGAAGACTAAGATTAATGTAGGGTAAAAATTTACTTTTCACATACCTTTCAAAAATAGGAGATTGGAACTTTACCCAATGTAGAGTTTTATCTAACTAAATCTTCCTTTCTTTAATGATCTTTATTCTTCAAATATCACTTTACAAAATGTCTTTTTCAAGTATTCCTAAAACGTCGACAAACAAAACGTCAATCAAAATAAAGAATATATTGGTATGTGTTGGCAACCAATATTGCACACATATTTCATAACAACCTAAATACATCAAATAGTTATTAACAACCCAAGATTATGTTTTCAATATATCTTCCAAACTGCTTTTACTCATCCTCTAGGATACCCTCTCTTAGGGTTCAGTCCTTCAAGGGACTTTAGGCTACCTTCTCCGTCTTGAGCTTGGTACCTTATGGGTCACCTCTCTCAGTGCCCTGTGGTCTTCCCTCTGGGGATTAACCACCTCTGACCTTCCCACAAGGGCTTGGTCTTCTCAAATCTTACATATAGAGATTGTATGTAGGTTCGAGAAAGTCATATGTATACTTAAATTGTGATAATCATATTCACTCTAAAGATTGCAGAAATAAAGTCATCCAAATAGTTAATTTCATGCATTCTATGAAACATCAAAAAATGTTGGGAATCTAAAGTGAGTAATCATAAATAACCATATATCTGATTTGGAGATCTCGAAGAATAAGAAAAGTCCAATCCAGTCAGATATTCCAATCAACCAATCAAGCCAATCCCATAAGCATAACTGAATCCTAAAAAGCATGTACAACCTAATTACTACATACCCATCATAAACTCATTTCATTGACTTAGGAATCCCTTCTAGGGTTTCTAGGTTGAATTAGGGTTTCCTTAGGGTTTATTAGATCTATTTCTCAACTTTACCTTTTTAGGTCAACCAAACCCTAAAACAACATTTTCATGTACAAAACCCTAATTACTCAATTATTCACATTAAGGCTTATTTATCCCTAATTAGTCTTAGGATCAAGCTAACTCTATCTCCTACATAGGATTTCAAAATATTACTCATTAAAAGTCAAAATCACCTAGATTAGGGTTTCTAAGCCCTTTAATGCACTTTATATATATGAATCCCTAAACTAGACAATTAAGCAAAAAGATTATCTTTTTAGATCTTAAACATCTTTTTTTATTAATAAGAGGTTAATATCAACTTAATTTATCCGTAAAACTTTACTCAATCTTATTAACATCAAAAGTAGAGTTTCTTATACATAAACACATTAATGGTGATCACTTAACATACTTTTTGAATTGCAAGCATAATTAGGATTCAATGGTATTTTTATTGGATTCCTTGAATTATTCTGAGCAAAAATCATATATTACTTGTTGGATTCTGACTTAAAAATGACTAGTTATGATTTTTGCAATTTTAATCATTCAGAACAAATAACTGATTGACAGTCAACACAATCGAAAAGAGTTGTTAGGCCACACTGGACTCATCCGGCCAATGGCCTACAACCATCCCAGCCGATTGCTCCAAGTGGGAAGCATCTAAAAACTGACTATAAAGAAAAAAAATGCCCTTACCGCTCTGTTTCCAACTCAGGGGCAGAGATGCAACCTCCCTGGGTTTCATCCTCTTCCTCCACCCAGCTTCATCTCACGAACCTATCCCTGACCAATCAACCAGTGAGTCGACATTGATCTGTAGTGTCCGCAACACCCCGTCGGTGGTTCCATCAGCTTCGACGACCAGGGGTGAACTTGCCCAGTGCTTCGCCATTGCCTCCTGTGGTTGAGATCCATATCTACGAGTGACCTTCTTACCAAAAATAGGGTAATGGATAATAGGAGGAAAATGAAGTAGACGGCGGGGGTAGATGTCAAATTGTTGGCAGGGTCGACCGAGCTAGATGCTACAGAACCTCACGGATGAACATGCAGCCTTGAAAAAGGGTACTCATCCCCCTTTTATAGCCTACAGCTATGGTTGGTGGCCAACAAGGATACTAAAATTAGGGGTTTCCTAATAACACTTCCAAAGGTAATAGAACATATGATGAAACAGTGCGGTTTCCTTCTATGAATCCAATGGAACAACTTATGGATTCACACGTTGATCGTATGGGGAGCAAATTGATCGGGAAAACTCCAAGCATTACTCTTCTTTCCTATTCCTAACAAAGATGCAGCCACCGTTGAATCTAGGATCCAACGGCTGTCATGCCACATAGTAGAACAAAAGCCAGAAAATAGCTTAAAATAAATCATGACAATTAATGTTATCCTTCTCACTATAGGAAAACTTTTAAAATTCATATCTCCTAAACCAAGCACCCTTTTAATACCAAATTTTAAGTGGAATTCCATAATGACGGAAACTACTTGTGTACCAATTTTGGGACTAAAATAAAAAAGTTTGAGAGACTTTTCTTCATATGCAAGTTATCACTTAAAAAGGCATATTTTATTTATAATTTCTCTCTCTTACTCTTTTATTCTCTTTATTTGGTTTCCTTTTACCATTAGAAACCATGTAGATTTTAAATAACATTCATGATAATCAATCTCCCACATTATCCACATATTTCTTATATTTTCCATCATTATCTCAAATTTCCTTCTTAATAATGCATTATTTGATTCCTTTCAACTTTCTTTCTCTTTTAATCATATTAGACTCATTATCATAATATGATCCACGAAATCACATGCATAAAGGAAACATTGCAAAAGAAATCCATTCATCACACATAAATCATACCATTTTCATAATCATTCATTTTATTGGAGAAATTGCATTTCAAACCATATGAGCCCAAAATTGAGGTTGTAACATCCTTCCCCTCTTGTAGGAAATTTTCCCTCAAAATTCTACCAATCATACAAACAATTCATGATAAGACCTTTACATGTCCATCATCATCTACCATGTGGCTTCATCATCTCCATGATGCTTCCAAAGAACCTTTATCGTCTCTATCCTTTACTCCTGAGCTCTCTCTCACCTTGGTATCTCGTACCCTCTTAGGTGACTCAAGGTAAGTCAGCCTCCCTTGGAGTTTAATAGGTTCAATGCTCAGTACATGGCTCGGGTACATCACATAGTGCTCTATATCGGACACATGGAACACGTCGTACATTGTATTATCCTGAGGGTAAGGCTAAACAAAAGCAACTCCACCAATTTGTTCCAAAAATCTCAAATAGACCCATGTATCGGGGACTCAACTTTCCTAGCTATAGCTTGGAAGGGTCAGATTTTCAAAAAACACATGCTCACCCTCAGTGAACTACAAGACAGTCTGTTTTGCATCAACACATGACTCTTGTCAATCCTGGGTTTTCTCAGCCATTGCTCGATCAAAGCGACTTCATCAGCATACACTGTGGTTTCCCTAACCTTCACAAGGTCCTCTCACTGACATCACCCTAGTGAAGAGGTGACGACACGACCCCCCCATACAGAGCTTCATACATCCCAATACTAGCTTTGGTGGCTTTCATAATAAGCAAATTTTGTTAGGGGCAGGAACCACTCCCATGATTCACCCTGTATGAGCACATATGATCTCATCATACCTTCTAAAGTCTAGATCATACTCTCTTGACTATCCATTAGTCAGGGGTGATATGCTTTAATCTAATAATGATTTCTTCATGTATCCACTTCCATTGTATGGTAGTGAACTTAAGGCCATGCTCAAGAATATTCGAACTTGGATCATTGTGTAGTCGAACTATCTTTCAATTATATAGCTCAACTAGGTCTGTTCTATTGGTAGTGGTCTCTAAGGCTAGGACATGTACTAACTTGGTAAGGCAATCTACCATAGCCCATATTGGATCATGACCTCTCTCGATCCTGGGGAGACTCACCACAATGTCTATGATGATCATCTTTCATTCCACTTGAGAATTTTCAATTCTTTATCGCAATCCACTAGGTTATTGGTATTCAACCTTCACCTTCTGGTATGCATGATATCTGGCCATATATGCCTTTGTATTCCTCTTCATTCTCGGCCTCTAAGGTACTATTCCAATCCTTAACCATCTTGTTAGTACTAGGGTGTACGGTGTACTTACAATCATGAGATTCGTGCATGACCTAATTATTCAAGAGAGAACCCTCAGAAACCCTAAAAACACTTTAGTAGTGGATTACACCACCTACTCTCCCTGAGAGGTGCATCTGAGGTTTCTACTAATAGACCTTTTATCTCATAAAGCTCGGGGCTAGTTAACTGGGTCACCACCAACTCGACCAATAGGTTTGGTTGTATCTGGATGTTAGCCACACATGTATAGTCCTCTAATGGTCACATGGTCCACTTAGCAACCTCTTTCAGCTCTCGCCACTGGCTAGATAAGATAGTTGCACACCTGAGATGTTTTGAACTGAGAATATCTAGTTACCGCATTAGCTTCCTTGTATGCTAGATGATGGTGAAGACATGAAATACATATATTCCACTCATCATCCTTGTCTTGGGTTTAGGTCTATCTGAGTTAGGAAAACTTCAAGCTCTTTCATCCACCCTCTCTATTATCAAATCCGAATTTGTAACTTATAGATTCCAAAATATTCTAGATAGGTATGTCCTCATATTACCTTTGTTCTCCTTACACTTTCAAATCACCTATCCAAACTATTATCTAAAGGGTGTGGTACTTCCTTCAATCCTCCATTACCATATAAAGGTTTCATCTCAAGTATTAACCTCTCATATCATTATTATCCTTAGTATGGTATGTGTGTTGTCATGTCTCTCACACCCATAACAAGATGAAATATGCATTTGGTTGTAGTCCAAATACAGAGTTCATCCCATTCCAAGAGTAGAGATGGTGCATCGCACATCACCATTACACTTTCCAATATAGGTTGAAACATACTTCACATGTGTCCAAACCATGAATATCTCAAATCTATTTTTACATCCATGGAAAGGTTGTTTGCAAACACTTTGGGTCTTAATATTACTCATACATAGAATCCTTTGTCACTTGCTCAATGTCTCTAGGGTGTCGGTACTTTTGGGGGTGATCTTACCCTTATGCATCTAGGGAGTGCCCCTCACATTTACCCCTTAGGCCCCATGAACTCATGAAGGTGCCAACCTCCTAGCCCATGGGCCTCAGGCAAAGGTAGCAGTTACCTCCCGACCCTATGGTCTGGTGCATCCAGGAAATAGACAACAACTACTTCCATCGGTCTTATCCCCCCTTGACCTTAATATTGACTTAGGATTCTATTATAGCTCGTGTTTCCTTTGTTGATGCTCAAGCACCTCTCATCTTTGAATCCTCACCCGAATTTCTATCATCTCTCTGGGCACTCATGGTTAACCTTGCATCTCTTCATAGGAATCATGGTAACCTACCTAACTCGATCTGGCCCCATACAGGTTACCTCCTTGGCAACATATCCTCATTCCCCATAGAGATGGTAACACCTGAGTCTATAGATTCATGCTCATATAATGTGCTATTACACTTATCTCATCAATCTCCTATAAGTGACCTCTTAAGGTTACCTCAAACCTAAACAAGAGTTGGTGCTCACCCGAACAATAAGGGTCCCTTCCCAGGATGGGAGAAAACTATCTCTTGATAATAACAAAGGTCACAAAACATTCTTATCTCCATGGTTTACATCATCATGTATGTGAATAGCTCCTATCATACCACCTAAGCATATGTCTAGCAAGTAGACAACCTATTAAACCATTCTAAGTTCCTTGGTATGTCATACATTCTCAACATCCCTCATGATTGGACCCATATCATACATATAGAAATCACCAACTTGCATAAGTGGCTCATCAAACATTTATCTCAGTTCAAGTGGGGTTTCTGTTTGCTCTAATACATGGGAAGGGGTGCCATGCTTAATTCCTATGAACCTGATCAGTCTCTTAAGCATCATGTGCACCAGGTACTACTACTTCCCCTCTTTGGTCTAGGAACCCCAGGTTCACCTCTTATGCACCAGCTATCTAACTGCATGCTCAACTATTCGAAAATGAACCTATACAAGATATGGCATATACTTCCTAACACTCTTCCATGGGAACAACCCTTAGAGTCCTACACAAGGACAACCAACTGTGTGCGAGGCCTTACAACTTGTTACCATCCCTCATTCAGGGTCTATGGAACTCTCCTTCCTACACCTAAAAGTAGGCACTTATATCATATGTATATTTGTATCAGAAGCCTCTTTCCCTTTTCTAGGGCTTGGTCCTTCTAAAGGTATCTAAGGCACAAAAACCTCTTTGGATCATGCATGGAGAAACTCCACATGTCTATAAGGGTCATGCACTATACCAAACCTTCATGTGATTCATCATGCCTTAGAGTCTAGGTCTCCAACCTTCTTCATTAGGGTATCACCCTCTCTCTAGAGCTAACCCTATAACCGGTCCTACTATTGAAAGTTCTCCCTCAGAAGATGGGTCAAGTTCTAAAGGATACATCTCTACCCCTACCAAGGTGAAATGTACTATCAAAACTTATGCCTGACCGAGATCACCCAAAGCTCTGCATGGTTATCTCATAAACTACCAGGCGTAACCCTTCTGGCTTAGTATAAAACCTACTTCTAGCCTTGCTGCCACTCTCTTATATGCAGGCACATGCCTCTTTCTATTCATATATTCCCATTAGGGTTCCTATACGGTCACCATCAACCTTCTCAAGGAGGGAACTATCCCTCACCCTAACAGGCACGACCCACCTAAGGTCGGGTCACCATAAGGCACCTAGGGGTTAGACAACCACACCTAGTCTATGTTTCTCATGCATACTCAAAACCTTTATGTAAAGCATGCATGTCCAACCCACGTACTCGCATGCACTAATAGCTGAGGTATCCAACTCATCGTGTCTTCTATTTCTCTCTCCACTACTTAAGGTATTGGGTTGAGCATCGCCCTCAGAGGATGTGTCAGGTCTCTTCCTCTTCTTGGAGTCCTCTTCCTCCAAGGCTATCCCTCTCCTCCTCATCCTATGAGAAGGTCTAACCTCAACATTCCCCGAGGACACGACAACACAAAATAATGCAACCTAAGAATGTAACTAAACTCAGTCTATTTATCAAAACTTATGTCCATGGCATCTTTCTTACATGCTCTTGATTATTTGATGGAGGATTCCTTAATCCTTATTATGCTTACCCTAAACTTAGGAGGGTGGTAGAGAGAGTTAAAACCTAATATCTTAGAGTTTTTCAGTGAATGTGATAGAGAAGGGATGAAGACAAATGAGAGAAGACCTAGAGGTATCTTATTTCAAGTCAAATCCTCTGATTTTGTCCAGGCAGTCACACAGAATCCAGGACTCCTCATAGACTGACTAGCTGGGCAGAGGAAAATCTTGCCAGCCCTAGATTGTGATCCTTTTCTAGACACCTCTATCTTTGGAAAATCCTCTAATAACTCCCTTGGGTTCTAAAGAGTTTGTAAAATTTAATAATGATTAGAGATCTAATGGAAAACCATGCTCTGATACCAATTGTAAAGACCCCACCCCTCAGCAGCCCCCATTTAAGGAAGTCTAAGAAGCTAGTGTCGTTATCCAAAATCAGGATCAATGGTTTTGTAAATAATAAAAAATAATTAATAAATTCTACCAATGACTAAGCTTAATGCAGGATAAAAAATTACTTTTCACATACCTTTCAAAAATAGGAGATTGGAATTTTACCCAATGTAGAGTTTTATCTAACTATATCCTCCTTTCTTTAATTAGCTTTATTCTTCAAATATCACTTTACTATTTGTCCTTTCTCAAGTATTCCAAAAATGCCGACAAATAAAATGTCAATCAATATAAAGAATATATTTGTATGTGGTGGCAACCAATATCTCACACATTTCATAACAACCTAATTACATCAAATAGTTGTTAACAGCCCAAGATTACTTTTTCAATATAATTTCCCAACTGCTATAACTCATCCTCTGGGATACCCTCTCTTAGGGTTTAGTCCTTGTAAGGGACTTTAGGCTACCTTCTCCATCCTAAGCTTGATACCTTATGGGTCACCTCTATGGGTGACCTGTGGTCTTCCCTCTGGGGCTTGACCACCTCTGACCTTCCATCCAGGGCTTGGTCTCCTCAAATCTTACATCCAAAGATGGTATGTTCCATTGGGCAAGTCATATGGATACTTAAATTGTGATAATCAAATTCACTTTAAAGATTGCAGAAATAAAGTCATCCAAACACTTAATTCCATGCAATCGATGAAATGTCAGAAAATGTTGGGAAACTAAAGTCAGTAATCATAAATAACCACATACCTAATTTGGAGATCTCAAATAATAAGCAAAGTCCAATTCAATGAAATAATCCAATCAACCAATCAAGCTAATCACATAAGGATAACTGAATCCTGAAAAGCATGTATGATCTAATTACTACATACTCATCATAAACTCATTTCATTGACTTGGGAATCCCTTCCAGGGTTCTAGGTTGAATTAGGGTTTCCTTAGGATTTATTAGATCTTGTTCTCAACTTTACCTTTTTAGGTCAACCAAACCCTAAAACAACATTTCTATGCACAAAACCCTAATTACTCAATTATTCACATTAAGGCTTCTTTATCCCTAATTATTATTAGGATCAAGCTAACTCTATATCATGTTGACCTAGAGGTTATACATTTTCCATAGTTTGATAATGACTTAACCATTCCATTCATATGTATCTAATATGTTTGGTCAAGATTGATTCCAGGCTTTAGGTACATGAAAATGATCAATTTACACAAGCCCTAGCTTGTCAAAGTTCAAGTCAAATGCAATGCAAGTGTGGTAATAAGGAAATCACTTCAAACGACCTTAGAAGAATTTTGTAATCACCTGTATTGATGATATGACCTATAACTAAGATGATAAAATATGTGGAACACTTAATACCAAGTTTTAATCACTTTTTAGCCAAATTATAAAATCGATCACAGGATGTTGATCGGTCAAGTTACAATCTCGATCGATCGTATGGATTAATTTTCTGAAGATGGCCATTGGTCGAGTTGTGCATTCAAAGAACTTGGCCTACCGACTCACTGACCATACTCAATTTTGGTTGATCGGTCGAGTTCCCCAGAACAAACTCAATTGATAGTTTGAAAATTGGGTTAGTCTTTTAGTTGATCGATCGAGTTACCTTTATTGAAACTCGACCGAATGAATAGTATGAAAAATGTAGAAAAAGTGATTATAAACGTTGGTGACTTGTTTGAGGTGCAAATAGATTTGTTGCTTTGAGGAAAACGGTTATATTTCAGTCCTAAGTGTTCCCCAACTCAAGAGAGCACCTCCAGCTATAAATAGGACCCCTTGGAGTACATTCCAAGTTTTCTCTTTCAACACATTCAAGGTCCTTGCTATAGTTGAGTGTTCTACTACTCCTTGAGTCCCATTCTCTCTCTCTATTTTACACTTCATTTTGTGATTATTAAGTGAGTTAGGCATATTGTAAGAGAGTTCCACCCTTGTGTGTATAAAACTCTCATCTTCTCCTACTTCCCTATCCCCTTCCTACATGAAGAAAAGGTGAAGCAAACTCCAACGAGTGAAGAAGGAGTTGTAGATGGTCTTCTTCAAGGTTGATGAAGAGGTGGTGATCTTATCCAGGTGAAGGAGAAGGCAAAGGCCGAAGATCTAAGAGGAGAAGCAAAGTCCTTCAAAGCAAAAGACTTGGGCGTGAGTGGGTAAGACCTTGGTGAAGGATGAAGACTCAAGCTAAGTGGGTAAGTCCTTTGATAAGGTGGATATCTCCTTGTGATTGGATGGGTAAGTCCTTTGGTGGTCTTGTTTTGTAATCTCTTTGGTGATAATATAGAGAAAAGCACTTGCAAAGTTCTAGAAGTTGACCTCTCTAGGTAGTGGACTGACTCACTTATAGTTTGAAGTGTGGAACCACTCTACATCCCTTTGTCAAGTGATTGCTATCATTCTCTCTCATCCTTTCTATGTTTGTTAGATAGGACTTCAAATTGGCATCTAGCTATTGCTCTAAAATTGATATAATTTGAAGGTCTAATCTATTTTGTGAAAAAAATTGTAGCTCTTTTCACCCCCCCTCTCTAGTGCCCTTTGATCCAACAAGTGGTATCAGAGTAGAGGTTCTTCTCCAACAATCTCCCATGAGATGAGAAGATGGGTGACAACCTACTTGGTTCTCTCAACCTAGAGGGAGGCTTCTCCATGCATCCTCCAGTCTTTGACGACACAAACTTCCTCTATTAGAAGAGATGTATGTAGTTCTACATTTAAGGGATGAACTTTGATATGTGGAAGGTGATGGTCACATCTTACATGGAGCCAACTAGAGCTGTAGCAACGTGGAGATGAAGTCACACTCAAAGAGACTCAACTCAATGCCAAGGCCATTAACATCATCTATGCAACCCTCACCCCGACAAAGTTCAACCAGATCTCATCTTGGGACACCGCCTATGAGATTTGGGACAAGCTATGCATCACATATGAAGTCACAAAGCAAGTCAAGGAGGCAAAGATCTACATGTTGAACAACTTCCTAGAGAACTTCAAGATGGGTAAGAAAGAAGGAGTTGCAGAGATGTATTCAAGACTTAATGTCATCATCAATGGGTTGGTTGTTTTGGGAAACAGTTTGGATAGAGGCGTCTGGTGCATCAAGCCAATGGTGTACACACTATCCAACAAGGGGTGAATAGATGCACTCTACGAGACTCAAACACACGGGTGGATTAAACTTTCAATATTTATAAATGCCTACACTTGATACACTTGCACAACTAAACACTACACCCACAAGCGCACAGGGTCGTGTCATAGTATAGGAGGGCGGTAAATATAGAGTCAACTCACAGGGAGAAAAGGGGGGCACTATAGATAGGTTAGTTTGGTAGGGTTCCTACTGTAGAGACTAGGGTTAAGGGTTTGAAGGTTGTTTTGATTGTTAACTAAGGTGAGAAAGAAAGAAATTAAAGGCGAGAATGAAATCTAAATTAACCCTAGACTAGATTAAGACTAAGTAAGTAGGAAAAGACTAAGCTAGATATGAAAAGGCAATTTACACTAAGGCAAGCAAAAGAAAAGCACAAGAGCAAGTAAAGAGCTAAACTAGAAAGAACAAGGAAAAAATAGGGCAAAAAGATAACTAAGAAGGAAAACAGCTAACTAAGCTAACACTAGCTAAGCAAGATGAAAACTAGGGTTTTACAACAATTAAGTAAGGTGTGTACTATTTAGGGGATGCACTTATCACTTAAGTTGGGGGTGATATATAAACATTATGATTCCATTTAGATTATCCAGGCCAAACAAAAAGTTAGAGTCTAATGAATTAACCTAAGCTACTAATTGGCGAGGGATATGCTAGGTTTTTTATAGGGGAACTAGTCCCTAACACTCCCTACTACCCATGCGAGGCTCAATTGGGTTAGGGATTAGGTTCAATTCAATTAGATTCTAATCAAGTCTAGGTTTCTAGATAAGACATTCCTAGGGCAATTAGGGGCCGAGGGTAGTAATGGGGAGGTGAAATTAGGGTTTTGGACCCCAATTCCCCCACATTTTAGCCTTGAGAAGGCTCCATGCTAATTGCACTAGAATCATCTAATCTAGCTACTTAGATCTCTCACTTAGGTTTAGGGAGATTAATTAGGATGTAGGAAGATGGGAGGCAACCTAGGGATCCAAGATTTGGACCTAGGGGCAAATCCTAAAATTCATATATATAAGCAATTTCCCTAAATTCTTAGGTGATTTTACACACAAACCAACAAGCAATTCATGGAGAATGAGGTAGAAATAGAACATAATCATTAACAAATGGAATTATAAAGTTTACATGTTACAACCCATTCCTAGCTTTGCTGGTAATCTTAGAGTTTTAAGATAATCTTAATGCTTGACATTGTTTTGTTAGTAATATTCTATGTTACGCTATGTCTTAACTTTGGTAACCTTAAATACTTGCTTGGGCAACTCATAATCATAATTTAAGCATACTATAAAGATCCGAGTTGGACTTAAGATATAATTAACCCATACATGTGTGCAAGAAGAGAGTTAATGACATTGGATGAAACAATTAATAAATGATTTTTAATTTTATAATATTATCAAAATAATATTTTAAAATTGTACATAATTTGATTACAAATCTAACAAAAAAATAATGAAACAAATCAGAGTTAAAATGAGAGAGTTATGTCCTTTTTATTAAGCATGTATTGAGGACTGCGACCAACGCTGTGTCGACACCGCGACCGCGACACTATGTCGACACCGCAACCGTGATGCTACATTGACACCATGACCCACGGTCTACACCAGACCATGATGCTGCGTTGACACCACGACCGCGATGCTGTGTCACACCGACACCGCCATAGACATCAAATCATAAAAACGATCATATCTCATCCAATACTTATCCATTTTCAACGAAGCAAAGTGTGTTGGAACCGTGATTCGATCCTCTATCATCCCAGACATCTTACTCTGTGAGGGGGTGACCTGGAGAATGATTTCTGGGGTGATGTTTGGGGAAGAACATGAAGAACAATAGAAATCAAAGGGGTTGCTATAAATTTGACTTGGTAAGTTGTTTTAATCATGAATTCCTTCTTTTCTTCAATTCCCATTGATTGAAACCCTTGATCTAGTGATTTGGAGGTTTGGTTTAACCTCTAATCTCATCTTCTACCTACAGAAGGCCCCATTTTGGGTTGAAAGAAAGAAGGAATCATGGATTTTTCTAGGATCTTGATATGGATTCGAGATCTTCAAAGATGGGATGCATTTTCAGGATGTTTTTACACCTTAGCGTGAGTGGGTACTTCCTTTAAATAGTAGATTGCACGAAAATTAGTTAAATCATTAATAATTTTTAATTATTTAGTATGCTAGTACAACCTTAAATGGTCAATTTGATCTAGCTTTTGAAAGTTGATATGATATGGATTATTTATCTGTTGTAATGAATTTCAGATAATGAAATCACATTAGAAATGATTGCAATCCATCGAAATGAGAATTCTTAAAGTAATTGTAAAGGTTATAAGAAAATAGTGAAATCTAAGATTTTTGACTATTGCTAAAATTGTTGTATGATTGAATAAAGACGTTTACCTAGTGGAATCTCCTTGGTTACAAATGATTGTTTTATTTGTATACGTATTACAATTATGTCAAATAACATCTTGGATTTCATTCGATGATATCAATGTTTGTGTGATATATCAGTAAGGAGGGTGAAACCCTAAATGAATGGAAAGTTGGAGGTTTGCAATTAAACATCTTGATTCAATGTTGTTCTTGATGTGCGATGTATACAATCCTTATGCGAGTTATGTGATAAGTGAATGAGGTAAATGAAACCCTAATGATAGGGTGTTTAGTGAAACCAGTATTGTTATATCAATGTTTCTTAGTTTGAGATGTGGTGATGCTTAACAGTACAATTGTGGTAAATGTTATCAGATGGTTATGAAATGAGCGGTTTATAAATCAGAACAAAGATATGTTGATGTGATGATTGAATTGTGAATTTAAAGAGTGAATTAGACATGTAGATTCCATGAACACTGTAGAATCCTCACATTATGAGGCATGCACTGTTTGGAGGGAACGGTTTCTCAACTAAAGGTAGTCCAAATTGAGGTAAGCCAGAGCGCACCAGTAGGGTGCGGGGGTCTTGACCAGTAGGGCAGACTCCTTATAATTGTGTTGTACCCAACACCAACTGGGGATATTGATGGTACATGTGTTACTTGTTGAGTGATCAGTGGTAAGTAGGTCCATTGATACACAATAAGCATGAGGACTTTGACTAACCGCATGAGTACCCAGGTTGAGAAGTGGAGTCTGAGATATCCAACCACTCTTATTACCCGCCGAGAGGCAAACATGTCAAGGCCCGCTGCAGACAGGGTCTTACTCAAGAGATAGGCTTAGGAACTTGGGCATGCTTCTAAGCCTTATACAGTGAGATCGTAGCTTGCTGCAATTCTATCACATGTTGTGGTACACCTCATGTGTGTTCAGTGCATAATAAGATGAATGAGAGGTTAAACAAGTGTGCACAGTTATTCAATTATTCTCTGTTGTTTCTAAGTTATTAGATCTCTTTGAGATTAATCAAGCATGTTCATATATTGATTCACTCTTATAAATATCTAGAGTATCCTGTCATATTTTTGATTGTCAATGATTAGACTCTTTAAAGCTTGTTGTTGTTATAATTGATATCAGTTGCTAGGCAATATATCTATAATTATATAAGTGCTTTAAACTATTTCTTTGAAGTACTCATTCACTGAGCGAGTAGGCTCACCCCTCTACTCACAATTTTTAGGGAAACCACGTGGACTTGAAGAAGTTCAAAGCATCAGAGTAGATCTACCACATGAGTTAAATATGAGATTAGTTAAGTTCAGTAGGTCCCTATCACTCTAGTTCCTTGTATAGATGTGAGAGAGTTGTAAATGATGTTTTATATCTTTGTTTACTTAATAAGAGAGAATGTATTTGTTTATCATGTCATATGTACATGGAAGTGTGACAAATAGAATGAATGTATGGATGTCTATCAATAATGTTGAGATCATATTAGAGAGATAAAAGTTTAATTCTCCTGTAAAGTTTGTTTATGTGATTGGATGTGAGAAAATAAAGAGTTTGAAATAAAAGGAAAAAAAATAATAATCAGGAGTGAACTTTGTATTAAGTATAATCCTTAATGTTATGCCCTAATCTCATGAATAGTGGTAATCGTGGGATGTGGGTGTGACATTACATGTCATTTTCCCCAAACATGGTATCAAAGTAACATTTTACACCCCAAACAGCCCACCAAAAGTGGCCTAGCTACTCATGGAAATTGAAAATACAAAAGGAAAGGAGAAAGAGGTAGAAGAAGTCATGGAGCTCGATGTAGATGAAGAAAGCATCCACTTCAAATGATGTAGGGCGTCCTCCTCTCTCCGCCAAGGTGTAGGGGCATGAAATGATGGTGGAAATGGGTGGAAATGGAAGGAAACTAGGGTTTTGATGGTGGAAATGGTGAAATGGAGTGGAATGGAGGTAGAAATGGTGTGGAATGGCTAAGGGGCAAAAATGGAGTGGTAGGAGTGAGCTAGTGGTGGCCAACTTTGACCTACAACTGTCACCCCCTATATATAGGTGTGGGGGAAGCAATAGGTCAAGTAGGGGTAGATTGGGTAGTGTAGTGGCAAAAGTAGCTAGGTTGTGAGAGTAGCACGGTCGTGGTGGATCACCATGGCTGTCGTAGGTAGGGGTGAGGACGGTCGTGGTGGGGTAGAATGATCGTGTGAATTAAAATGGTCAACAATGTCAAGTTGTTTTGGGGGAGTGGCTGGCTGGTAGCATGGTCGTGCTGGGTAGCACGATTGTGTTGGGAGCTGGTAGCACAGTTGTGCTAGGTAGCACGATCATGTTGGGTTATATGTGGCATGACCGTGTTGGGTTAGTGGCAGTACGGTCGTGTTACATGGTACAACCGTGTTGGAGGGTCACAACATGGCTATGTTGGGGGGGTGATAGCACGGCTGTGCTGCATGGCACAACCATGTTGGAGTATGTTTTGCAGTTGCTTCAAAACTGAGATTTTTCCTGTGAATTCTTCATTTGCAGCACAACCGTTCCGTGTTACCACGGTTGTGTTGGGGGCTTTGCTTGCACTTTGAGCTTCAAACTTTATGATCCATGTACTTCTTTTCTTAAGCTTGACTCTTGGCCACTAGGGGTGGATTGGGGGAGCTTTAGGGCCTTCTTTGGGCCCATCCATCTATCTAGTCCATCCAAGTGTGGTCCAAGTACCTGAAAAATATGCAAATAATGTCCATAAGTGCATTTCACACAAATATGCATATTAGGCGAAATATCATGTAATCTAACATGTATAAATGTGTTTGAAATGCAATATGACACAAGATGGAGCCCTAAAAAAGGGCCGCATGACCACCCCAAACTTGAAACATACTTGTCCTCAAGTATGCTCCAACTCAATCTCTCTATAATTTTTCCACAATCAAGAAATGAAAAATGCAATGTAAAGGATGATTATTTCTTAATGGGATCAATAGTGACTTAGTACATGCATTCCACGTCTCTCCTCTCATGCTTTCACAAACCAATCATGAAAAGAGCACAAAGCATATGAACTTCAAATATAGGGCATAAAACACACCAGTTATCCATATTTCTTTCATGTAGTTCTGGGTAGACCGTTTCATGATGGCGTTAATCAAGGATGACTAGGAGTGCTATTTCACCTTCATGCTTTCAACCTTATGTTTCAAATCACACGAACTGGCCCACTTGGTTGTAGAAAAGGGAAAAATGAGCAAGGTTTGATGTTTCCTAGCTCAATGGGTATGCAAATGGAAGAAAGGGTTGTGGTAAGATTTTGGTATGCTATTACATAGAGAACTCATATTTTCTTTACTTAGATGCTCTCAAACAGGAGCACCTTTTATTTTCTTTTTGCATTTTTTTTCTTTTTCTTTACCCTTTGAGTAGGTAGGGCATATGGTGATGAGAGTGAAGTTGTGAGATATAGGTGTGGCCACCCCCAAACTTTTGGGGGTGATCACGGATGATATGTGCACTTTGGCATCCTTTCATGAGGTAGAGGGGTAAGAAGACGGTGAGTGAAGAGTTGGGTCAAAGAGGGGTCACTGGTGTGATTCTCAACATAAGGTATCCTACATGAAAATTAATCCAACACTTCATCCAACAATATCACACCACATGAATGAACAACCTGAAATTGATACTTCTATCAAGTGATTTCATAGGCACTAAACGCTCATAGCTTGCTCAAGTCACAATTCAACCAAATCATTCACAAACACAAGAGAGGTGATGCACATGTAAAAAGTCAAGAATTGATACCATTTAGCAATATACAATGATAATTCACTTGCATTTGTCAAAGGTCATCATTTTAAATCCAAAAGGTAGAGATTGGGTCAAACCACACTTTTAGGCAAGAAATCTCATATTTGAGAAAAATTGGCCAAAACGTTGCCAAGTTGCCTTAAATCACATCTAAGCCTATATTATTGAACTTAAAATAGTAAAAAAACAAATCCTAGATAAAACATGAAAAACTTATAAAAAATCTACATGATATGCAATGCATGACAAAAAGAGATTTTTTTTTTAAAATTACACAAAAATTGCAAGAAAGTAAACTACAAGACATGCAAGTATGCAAAGCAAGAACACAAAGTATAGATACACAAGTATGAGATACGGTTATACTATTTTATCATCTTGAGAAAAAATTTAGAACAAAGAACATAGAGAAAAGTGAGATAGAGAAAGGGCTTACCACCCTACCGCCCCAAACTTTTAAACCATGTTGTCCTCAACATGAAATAGAAGTCTAGGATGATAGGGTAGGCACATGGAGTCGTGGTAGACAAACACCAACAAAGGAGAGAGATATCAAGGTGTCCAGTGAGCAAGGGATATCCACCAGGGCCGTGGTGTCCACCACGTCCATTTTGTATTTCCTCCACCACGGCCGTGCTGATCTCCTTCCTATAGCTTTTCTACTGATTTGCAATCTTCTCTTCAATTATGATCTTCTCCTTGGTTGTCTCTTCCAAGCATCATCTTTCCTCCATTGTACATGTTCTAAAATGATTCACAAATAAAAAAACCATCAAGTGTAGTGTGTGTGTGTGTTTTTTCTTGGAAAGTGTCAAAACAAAGAAAAAGTATCAAAAAAGGAGGATTGGGTGAAAAATTATCAAACCTATGTGGGTTGCCTCCCACAAGCGCTGAGTTTCATGCCTTCAGTTCGACTTGTTGTTCTTACACCATCAACCATTGTCCAAAAACAAAATGTTTGCATCCCCATCATAGGAAATCATCTCAAATGCTTTCCTTGATTGATCTTCTTCCCAAGGGTCATGCAAGCATTTCAAGTGTTTTTCAGCAGTTTTCTCGCATTGAGGATCATTATCATAGATCTTAATCAGCCTTATGACCTTCAAAAATTTCATTCCATAGTTTCTCTCTCTCTTGGCGAATGGGTCTTCATAGGAATCAAAGAGAGGGGTCTCAATCTTATGGGACACTTGCAAACAAGGACTTTCTGGCAATGGCTCTTCATTAAGATGTTTGTCAACTTGATTCCCTCCCATGATAAGCTTCTCAACAACCTTGTCACACACCATGATTGAAATCATATTCATTTGCTTATAGGAAGTAGGGGGAGCATGTGATAGTTGTGGTGGTGGCACTATTGTTAATGGCCCTTGGAATTGAGGTGGATCAGGGAATTGAGGTCAGAAGGTGAACTAGTGGGAAGGTTGTAGTCATGGAGGTGGTGGGGGTGTGTAAGGCTTAGGGTAGCCTTGGAGGTAGGGTGGTGGAGGAAATAGATGGGTCTGTGCATTTTGGCCTTCCATCTTGTCTTCTCCTGAGTGGCTTATCACATGCACAAAGTACAACCAAACAAAAGAGGGCAAGTTAGCAAACTAATATGCACAAAGAATACAAAGAATAAAGAATAAATAATAACAGTGATGAGGGAAGTAAGAAAAATCAAAGCAAAACTAACTAGCTAGGTAGATGATGAATGCATATTCATCTCTTATTTTTGTTTCATTTAGAATAATTAATTAGGACTTTTTTTGTTAATATTAGCTAATTCAAAAATAAATAACACTTTCATCTTCTTGATATACTTTTCCTGAACTCTTAGGATATTTTTCTTAATTTTTAGGAATTATCTAAGTAATTAAATCGAGAAAATAAAAGATGAAGATATGAGGCTTTTCAAATATTCCCGTAGTGCCTGAGATACTCGCCACCAAAATAGCCATATCTTTTGCGTCTAAATGTGGAATTTCAAGATAAAGTATGGAATGAAAAGAGAATTTTATTGGATAAAAAAAAGACATATTTTGCGGCAATTTTGGTGTTTATTTGTCTGCATAATTAATCAGTGAAAGTAGCCTTACGTTTTCCCGCAGAGTCGTTTTCCCACAGAGTCTGATTTCAGTATATACCTTTCACCAAAATTGGTATAACTCCCACATCCCAAGACAGAATTTATTGTGCAAGTATGCGTTGGAAATATAATTCAATTATCTACAGGAAACATATATTTTTGGACCGCTTCTGAATTTTTGACTGGCCCAAAAATACACTCGAAATCGTTGTTATGGGAAATTACTACAGAAAGAATGTAAAGCAAGCAATTGTTTCCTCTATTGATTAGATCCAGAAAGTTAGCAGCTGCCGTCGACCATTTCTTTTACCCTAAACCTAATGTATACCACCCCCACTCCTTCTCCTATAAAAGGAGGGGCACCTCCTCCACATTGGGGCATTTGGGATTTCACTTTGTATGGGCATTCTGAAGCATTTCTATTCTTGTGTTCATCTCTAGTTCTGCAATAAAGTAGATTTTTCTTCAAGCATTGTTCTTTCTTATATTGTTCTTGTCTCTTCATTCCGCTTTTAGTTCTAGATCTTCTTTTCTCTGTTCTTTAGTTCTGGAACAAGGAATTAAGAACTTGGCCATTTTATTGTCTCTAGCATAAGGATTAACCTTCTAATTTTGGGCTAGACTATGGCTTCAATACTTTCTTCCTCCGTCCCCCCCTTCTCCTCAACTATGAGTGAGTAGTTCTTTATCGAGGCAAGGGGAATAGCCCCTTAGCCATGGTTTGATCGGATTAATTTTAGTCGATTCCTTTAGATGGCGACTGGTTTATTAATTTGATAATCTAGCGAATTAATTACTCGCTTAGATGTTTTGTTAATCCAGATGGATATGACCATGTAAATCTAAGTTTAGAATGATAAACCAATTCACATAGAGATTTTGATGTGACAGCGGATTTATCTCTTTTTCAGATGAAGAACTAGGAAACCTGAGCACCATGACCAATGGGCTCATGTGGAGTTCATCATTTGTGTTTCTTTTGTGATTCACATGTCGTCGTCTATTTATCGATTAGTAATTAATTCGTATTTTTACCATGGCTAAGGTGGTGAAAACCCATAAATCCTCGATTCTTCCCCTTTGATTTCAACCGCTGATTTTCTTGTTTACTCTAGTTTTTAGTCTTTTAATTCATAATTGCTTTTTGTTCTAACAAAATTTTTGTTTACCTTTTACATGGCAAATAATATTTTGTATAAGTGCAATTTCAATTTTAGCATTTTCTTTCTTGTTTTAGTGTAATCAACCAAACACCCATTCTGACTTTTACTTTCCGTTTTAAATCTGAAAATACCAAAAACAAATAAAATAAGTTCTTCAAATAATTGGGTTTTTAAGAAATAATCTTTAAAAGGTGTCCTTTGGGATTCGACCCTTCTATACTAGCCTTAACCAGAGAGTTAAAAGGATTAAACTCTAGGATTAACAATCTTAGTGATTGGTATGTTAAGCGACACATATCAATTTGGCACCGTTGTCGGGGACAACAAATTGTTTTCTCGAACCCCCCAAAATTTTTGAAAAACTTTTTTTCCTTGTTTTATGCCTTCTGAGTAACATTCTGGAAGTACTAATCCTCTTTCTATCGAGTTTCCATTCTGACAGTCTATTTTCTCTACAAACGATTAACTGCTTCATTTGTGCATGTGACGCCCGAACATTGATTCTCAACCGTTTGATCCGGAAATATAAAGGAATTTTCATCGATTAAACCGTCAAAATCTAGCAAGAATGAACAAAGAAGAAGTCGCCCATAGAATCGAACAAGCTCTCGCAGCTCAAAGAGAGCTCATCCAAGCTGAACAAGCGGAAAGAGAAGTCACTTTACGAGCAGCCTATAGGGCTGAACAAGAAAACATAGAAGCTAAAAGGCAAAAACAATTAAAACATTTTTCTATTCCAAAAACTATCTATGCACAACATCCAGTCATACCTCCTGACATCATTGCTCCACAATTTGAGATCCGAACACAATGGATCACCATGATGCAAGCCAGCCCCTTCTCAAGCAACCATTGGGAAAGTTGCCAAGATCTCTTCAAAGGTTCATTGACCTTTGCTCTTTGAACAATCTTTTGGGTGTCTCTAAAGATGCCATTCTTCTTAGGTTGTTCAAGTATTCCCTCTCCAGCCAAGCTAGCAGATGGTACAACACTATGGAGAGCAAAGAACATGTCACAACTTGGGAAGTTCTACAAAACAAGTTTCTTGAGAAATTTTACCCCCTTATCTCACCTACAAACTTAGGGGTCAAATAACTCACTTTTCCATGTCCCCAAGAGAATCTTTAGGAGAAGCCTAGAAAAGGATCAAAGACTTACTTAGAAAGTGCCCCCACCATGATATCTCTCAAGCCCAACTCATAGAAATCTTCTATCGTGGTGTTGATGATGATACCAAATTCTTTCTTGATTCCTCATCTGGAGGAAATTTCATGCATCAAAGTTTGACTAGCACATGGGAAGAAGTCAAACAGGCTTCCGAAACAAGGGCTAGAAGAGGAATTGGTGGAATCCTTAAGGTAGCCAAGGCAGAAGTTAATAATGATATCCAAAGCATAGCAGAAAGCCTCAAATTAATTGCCTTAAAACAAGATCAGTTAGAGTCATCCTTGGTCACCCTTAGAGAGTCACCCCAACAACTAAAAGTCGTGGATTCTCTTTGTGGTATTTGCCAAGGATACGACCATACCACCCTCCACTATCAATATCTCTACAACATGCCCATGCAACCTGAAATATGACAACAACCAGAAGACCTCAATTCAATCCATACCATACCAGGACAAGGTTACTACAATCCCAACCAAACTAGAAACCACCCTGGTTTTCAATATGGGAACCCTTCAGGTGCCGATAACTCTAGCCAACTCCAAACCCAACAAAGGCCTCCCTACCCTCAAGGTAACAATCGACCACCACCTAGATTCCTGTACAACAATCAAATGAACTTTGGAAACTAAGGAAATTACTGAGGAAATCATCCAACCCGACCACCATATCAAGGACAAAAATATCAAAACTTAAACCTTCCCCCTCAAAACATCAATCAACCACCTCCTCAACTAAATGTTCCTAACCCTACCCCCTCATATGAAGAAAGAACAACAGCCTTGGAGCAAATCACCATTGCCCAACAAGCTCATCAAATGGCGACTGACACCCAGCTAGCTCGTCTATTTGCCCAATAGAAATCTCTTGTCGGCCATTTTGTTGGGTAGCCTAAACCCAACCCCAGGCATATAGAACAACTTAAGGTTGTCACTACCAGATCTGGCCTTACCATGGAAGAAGAAGGAAGTTCCCCCATCATAGATTTTGACCAAGGGGATGATGAAGAGGCTATTGTTGTCCATCAAGTGCTACGATCACCTCCCCCACAATAAGAGAGTCATGTATATAAGTCGTGTGTACCTTTTGCAGGTCGGCTGAAGTATATCCAATTAGACTCTAGGTTCAACAAATTCAAGTAAATTATGAGAAAGTTATGCGTTAACATCCCACTTTTGGACGCTATGACTGATCTACCTGAATGAAAAAAATTCTTCAAATCCCTTCTAAACCGTAAGCGCACTATCGAGGAATCTGAAATGGTAAAATTGGCCAAAACTACATCAGAAATCATCCAAAGTAAAACGTCAAAGAAATGCAAAGATCCAGGATCTTTTGGGATTACTTGTTCTATCAGTGACTCTACCATCCATTCAAGACTAGCTGATCTTGGAGCTAGTGTGTCCATCATCCCTTTGAGCATGTATAGAAGGTTTGGTCTAACTGATGTTAGACCAACTCTGATGCGTATTCAACTTGCAGACTCTTCCATTACCAAGCCTCTTGGTATTATTGATGATGTGCCATTCAAGGTCGGAAATTTCTATATCGCTTATGAATTTGTGGTACTTGATATAAAAGAACACACTAGCTACCCTCTCATCTTTGGTCGGCCATTCCTCACCACGGCCAGGGCCCTCATTGTTGTTGAGGCAGGACTTCTCACACTAAGAGTGGGAATGGAGTTCATAAATTTTCAAGCCTCTGGGGGTAACATGAAGTACACCCAGGAGGAAGAAGTCTATTTCCTTGAATGCATGGACCGGTTCAATAAGATGCAACAACATTTCCTTAATTCTGACCACCACATGTGATCGAAACCTGAATCTCTCTGGTGGACAATCAAGTTGCTACTCAAACTGGCCCAGTCAGTCCTATCAAGATGGACATTTACCCTCCCACTGTTCATACTGTGGGTACAACCAACATCACCACTCAAGAAATTCCCTTCCCACAACCCCCTCACCCATCTATGACCATACCCATTTCCTCTCCTCCCTCTCCCTTTGAGCAACCACTCTATGATAATCACCAAACATCTTTTGAGCCACTACTACATATCACTACCCAAGCAGTGCAACCAAATGTCATGGATGGATACTCTGACTATCATCCCTTCATCCCAACCCCCATTGATACTAGTGGACAACATATAATCGAACAACTACAATTCAGTCAAAACAATGCTTCTTATAATAATTATCCTTATACAAATGAGATTAAATATGACTGTTCTCCACCATATGTCAAACCATGGGGACCTAACCATCTTGATTTCAATTTTTATCCTTGGTATATTGATGTACACAAAGCCATTCAGGATACATTTCGAGACACGCAAGCAAAGATGATGGAGTGGTTCTGAGGAAATCAACCAAGTCACTACCACAACCATGCCTCCTCCTTCGCTCCTCCACCACCATACTATCTTCCACCGTCGTGATCCTCTTCCCTCCATCTCGGTCTAAGAGTTTGCTCGGGACGAGAAAAGTTCTAAGTCCAGGGTGGGGGTGGGTGGTATGTGATCCACCCCCTATCTTTTCCTTATTTGTTTTATTTTTCCTTCTCATGATTTTTTTTCATTAGTTGTTTTGTTTATGGACCTTATCTTGTCGGACAATTTTTTCCTTATTTGTACATTGGCCCATATCTAGTTGGCCTTGATATGATCATTTGTCAAAATACTCCTCTTAATTATGTAACTACCTTGCAACTAAAATTTTGAAACTTTCATGACTAGAAATCCTCCTGTCACTTAGGACCTCAAATAATAATCACTCATTAGAAGAGATGGTAAGCCATAGGACTGATAGGATTCAAGAGTGATGCTTTCTTATCATGTACAACTTGTATAAATTTTCTTGATTTTTCGCATGATTCGGTAATAGTTGAACCAACGCATGGTACTCTCAAAAATAAGAGATGGAAAAAAAAATTTGCACAAGAACATCCGCTTCTACTCTTCTTCCACCACTTCCAAATCTTTCCATTCATCAAAAAGAAAAAAGCCAATAGTGCCCAAAGCATTGAGTTTTGGGGTGGCACCCCTTCCCACTCTTCCACTTCTTCCATACCCATGCAATTGGGTGTATCACCAAAAATAAAAGAAAAAAATGTAGTCAAAGTAACTGCATGTCCACTAAATAAAAAGGTCTCGAGTCGAATAGAGGAGAAATTGTCCTTCTTCCATACCTCCTTCACTCCAATTTTCTACCCAGGGGAAAACTACAAAAACCCCAACCATCCAAAACCAGCAATGTTCTTGTGTAAAACTAAAAAAAAATTGGAGTACCAAATGCAAAGGTGAAATGAAAATCGGTTTTATTGCAGGTCTTGAATAAATGCAAGTTTGTGAAGTAGGAAATATAAAAGTCACTTTTCGTGAATTCAGGAAGTGAGGGTCGCTTGGCCATATTTTGGTGGAAGGAATCAAGTGGTTGTTAGGAGAGTGAGGATGATAGGTTGAAGTATGTCTTGAAAGTATTTCTTGATTTTAATGTTGCTCGGGACGAGCAAAGTTTAAGCGGAGTGCCTTTACTCCCAGACAACGGCACCCGAAGGCTTGGTGTGTCAAGCCAGTGGTGTACACACTAGCCAACAAGGGGTGGCTAGATGCACTCCACGACACTTGAACACACGGGTGGATTAAACATTCGATATTTATAAAGACCTACACTTGATACAGTCACACAACTAAAACACTACACCCACAAGTGCACAAGGTCATGTTGTATTATAGGTGGGTGGTAAGTATAGGGTCGATCCACATGGAGAAAAGGGGGGTACTAGAGCTAGGTTAGTTTGGTTGGGTTCCTACTGTGGAGACTAGGGTTAAGGGTTGAAAGGTTGTTTTGATTGTTAACTAAGGTGATAAAGAAAGTAATTAAAGGTGGGAATGAAATCTAAGCAATTAAAGACGAGAATGAAATCTAAGTTAACCCTAGACTAGATTAAGACTAAGTATGAAGGAAAAGACTAAGCTAGATATTAAAAGGCAATTTACACTGAGGCAAGAAAAAGAAAAGCACAAGAGCAAGTAAAGATATAAACTAGAAAGAACAAGGCAAAAATAGGGCAAGAAGCTAACTAAGTAGGAAAATAGCTAACTAGGCTAACACTAGCTAAGAAAGATGAAAACTAGGGTTTTAAAACAATTAAGGAAGGTGTGGGTTGTTTAGGGGATGCACTTATCACATAAGTTGGGGGTAATATATAAACATTATGATTCCATTTAGATTATCCAAACCAAACAACAAGTTAGAGTCTAATGAATTAACCTAAGCTACTAACGGACCATGGATATGTTAGGTTGTGTATAGGGGAACTAGTCCCTAAGGACAAAAAAAGGGGGAACTAGTCCCTAACACTCCCTACTACCCTTGCAAGGGTCAATTGGATTAGGGATTAGGCTCAATTCAATAAGAGTCTAATCAAGTCTTGGTTTTTAGATTAGGCATTCCTATGGCAATTAGGGGCCGACGGTAGTAATGGGGAGGTGAAATTAGGGGTTTGGACCCCATTTCCCCCACATTTTAGCATTGAGAAGGCTCCATGCTAATTGCACTGGAATCATCTAATCTAGCAACTTAGATCTCTCACTTAGGTTTCGGGAGATTGATTAGGATTTAGGAAGATGGGAGGCAACCTAGGAATCCAAGAATTGGACCTAGGGACAAATCCAAAAATTCACACATATAAGCAATTTCCCTAAATTCCTAGGTGATTTCACATACAAACCAACAAGCATTTCATGGGGAATGAGATAGAAATAGAAAATAATCATTAAAAAATGGAATTACAAAGTTTACAAGTCATTTTCCTCCAACATGGTATCAAAGTAACATTTTACACCCCAAACAATCCACCAAAAGGGGCCTAGCTACTCATGGAAATGGAAAATACAAAAAGAAAGGAGAAAGAGGTAGAAGAAGCCATGGAGCTCGATGTAGATGAAGAAAGCCTCCACTTCAGCTGTTATAGGGCATTCTCCCCTCTCCTACAAGGTGTAGGGGCATGAAATGATTGTAGAAATATGTGGAAATGGAAGGAAACTAGGGTTTTGATTGTGGAAATGGTGAAATGGAGTGGAATGGAGGTGGAAATGGAGTGGAATGGCTAAGGGGTGAAAATGGAGTGGTAGGAGTGAGCTAGGGGTGGCCAACTTCAACCTACTGCCGCCACCCCCCTATATATAGGTGTGGGGGAAGCAATGGGTCAAGTAGGGGTAGATTGGATAGTGCAGTGGCAAAAGTAGCTAGGTTGTGTGAGTAGCACAACCAAAGTGGGTAGGGATGAGCACAGTCGTGCTGGGGTAGAATGGTTGTGTGAATTAAAATGGTTATATTGGGGGAGTGGTTGGCTGGTAGCACGGTCGTTCTAGGAAGCATGATCGTGTAGGGTATTGGTAGCATGGCCGTGTTGGGTAGCACGACCGTGTTGGGTTATATGTGGCATGACCGTGTTGGGTTAGTGGTAGCACAATCATTCTACGTGGCATGGCCATGTTGGAGGGTCACAACATGGCCTTGTTTCATAGCATGGTCTTGTTGGGGGTGATAGCATGACCATGCTGCATGACACGACCGTGTTGGAGTATGTTTTATAACTACTTCAAAACTGAGATTTTTCCTGTGATTTCTTCATTTATAGCACGATCGTTCCGTGTTACCATGGTCGTGGTGGGGACTTTGCTTGCACTTTGAGCTTCAAACTTCATGATCCATGGACTTATGTGCTTAAGCTTGACTCTTGTCCACTAGGGGTAGGTTGGGGGAGCTTTGGGCCTTCTTTGAGCCCCTCCATCTCTCATCCATCCAAGTGTGGTCCAATTACCTAAAAAACATGCAAATAATGTCCATAAGTGCATTTTATACAAATATGCATATTAGGGGAAATATCATGTAATCTAACATGTAGAAATGTGATTGAAATGCAATATGACACAAGATGAAGCCCTAAAATAGGGTTGCATCAGCGTCATCAACTCAAAGATCTTAAGAAATCTTCCAAAGAGATGGGAGTCAAAGGTCACCTCCATTGAACAAGTGAGGAGCCTTGGTGACATCCCAACTAAAGAACTCATTGGCAATCTTCAAGCCCATGAGCCTAGGTTTAACAAGAAAGAAGAAGAAGCCAAGCAAGAAGAGAAGGAAGCCAAGAAGATCAAAGATAGTGCTTTCAAAGCACAAATGGAGATTGTTATCCTTCAACAACAACTTGCTTGCCATACTTCTCCCTCCTCCTCTAGTGAAGATGAAGGCCCTAGAGAGCATGAAGCCAACTACATCAAGGGCAAGCACTTCAAGGGAAAGAAAGCCTCCTCCTCCTCTACTCTAAGATGCTACAAGTGTGGTCAAAAGGGGCAATACAAGAGTGAATGCCCAAAGTCAAGAAAGTCACACCACAAGAGAAACTCAAGGAAGGAAGAGGATTACAAGAAGAAGAGGAAACACAAGAGTAAGGACAAGAAGGAGAAGAGGCACAAGAATACATCTCATGTGACTTGGGAAGCTTCATCTTCAAGCATCTCAAGCTCTGAAGAAGATGGAGAGTGCATCCTTTCTCTCATTGACTCTACAAGTGAAGATATTGGTGAGGTAAGTGAGGTAAGCTTGCATGAATTGACTAAAGAAGATATTATTGACATGCTTATTTCAACCCATTCATCTTTTTCTAAATGTAAATCTAAAAGAAAATAGTTAGGAAAAATTATTGATGATCTTTATGCTAAGCTTGAAACTCTTGAATTGAATGAGAAAACCAACCTTGAGAGTATTGATAATTTTCTAGGGAAATACCTTGATCTTGAGCTTCAATACAATGGGGTTGAAGTTGAGAATGACATCTACCTTAAGAACATTGATAATCTTAAGGAAGAAAACCAAAATTTCCTTAAAGATCTAGATTTTCTTAAAATTGAAAATGCTGAATTTAAATTTCTTATTGATGCTTGTAGAGAAGAGAGAGATGTCTATCTCAAAGATATTCAAATGCTAAAATCTGAAAATGCTAGGTTGTTTAGTCAAGTAAATGATCTATCCTCTAGACCTTTGTTTCCTAGTGTCAATGTTGCCTCTATCTCTCTTGAAAAGGATTCATATCTTACTAAAGCTTTATGTCTTGAGGCTGATCTTGTGCATGCTAGGGATGACATATCTAGTTTATATTCTACTATTGTTTCTTTGAATGATGATAACCATAGATTGAGAGCATCCCTACAAAAATTCCTCAAAGGGAAGAACTCCCTAAATGAAATCCTTGCCCATTCTACCAAACAAAGTGGTACTAGTGGTTTGGGATTTTTAGAGGGATCCTAAAATAGAAAGAGTACAACCAAAGGTAAAAAAAGAGCAAGGAGGCCTCATTCTTTATAGGAGAGTCTTCAGGAACTAAGAATCCTATGGTTTGTTCTCATTATAAGTGTGATGATCATTATTCTACTTATTGTCCTTACAAGCCTAAGGGGACCAACCCAAAGATGAAATGGTTCCCCAAGCTAACTCCAGATCCCAATGTTTGAATTGGGAATTGACATTCTACTTTCTTGTAGGAAAAAAGTAGATGGATTGTTGATAGTGGATGCACAAAGCACATGACTGGTGACATAAGCCATTTCAACAATTTCACCAAGAAGAAAGGATGATCTTTCACCTTTGGGGACAAAAAGAAAGGTAAAGTTAAAGGTGAGGGTGATGTAGGTGAATCCTTCTGCATCAATAATGTTCTTTTTTGGATGGCCTACATCACGATTTAATAAGTGTTAGTCAACTTTGTGATAATAGTTACCCTGTGCATTTTTCTTCTTTTGAATGCTTGATTCTAGATTCCCTCATCTACCAAGTTACATATAAGGGAACTAGAAGTGGTAATATTTATATTATTGTTCTTAACTCCATTAAGACTACGGTTGGTAGAAACCTAGTAGTCAACTCAAATGATACTTTTCTTTGGCACCGTCGGCTTGGTCATGAAAATATGCATCAATTGAAGAAATTGAGCAAATAAGACTTGGACAAAGGACTTCCTAAATTGTATTTTGAAAAGGATGAGGAATGCCAACCTTGTACACAAGGAAATCAAACCAAGTCCTCCTTCAAATGCAATGGATTCCTTAGCACCAAGAGATCTCTTAAGCTTCTTCATATTGATCTATTTGGACCAATGAGAACGCAATCACTTCGTCGTTCCAAGTATTGCCTTGTTATTGTTGATGATTTCTCTATATATATATGTACCTTCTTTCTCGTTTCTAAAAGTGTTACTCTTGATGTTTTCTCTAGATTTTGAAAACAAGTTGAGAATGAAGCTTCTTTCCAGATTGTTTCCATCCGTAGTGACATAGGGGAGAATTTGAAAATGAGTTTTTGAGCATTTTTGTCAAGAATCAGGTTATGCACATAACTTTTCTTCACCTTGAACAACTCAACAAAATAGGGTTTTAGAGAGGGAGAATAGGTCTCTACAGGATATGGATAGGACCATGCTTCTAGAATATGATACTCCTAAGAAGTTTTGGGTTGAAGCTGTCAGTACCTCTTATTTTGTGCAAAGTCGTGTTTTTACTCATCCTTCGCTTGAGAAACCCCCTATGAGCTATGGAGCGGTAGGAATTCTTCTATTGAGTATTTCCACATTTTCGGATGTCTTTGTTTTGTTTTGAATGTGAAAGATTCTCTCGACAAGATTGATTTGAAATCATACCAGGCTTTCTTTCTTGGCTATAGCACTACTGGCAAGGCTTATAAAGTTTTTAACATTGATGTTGCTGAAGTAGAAGAATCAATTAATGTAAAGTTTTTTGAGACTAACCCCTCTATTCCCAAAGATATTGTTCCAAATGATGATGTTGTAGGTGAAGTAATTCCTATTTTGAAAGAGCTCAACATCACTCAAAAGGGAAAAGAGGTGGCTACTCAAGAAGAAGAAAAAGATGATGAAAAGAAAGAGCCAACCCCCCAGTTTGCAAAGAATCATCCAAAGGAGCTTATTTTAGGTGATCCATTTACTAGAGTGAAGACGTGGGCTTCATTAAACATAGAACAAGAAAAAAATGCCTTCATCTCACAACTCGACCCTAAAGATGTCAATGAAGCTCTTGGGGATGAAGAATGGATCATTTCTATGAAAGAGGAGCTGGAGCAATTTGAGAAGAACAAAGTTTGGACCCTTTTGCCAAGACCAAGTGATAGAAAGATGATTGGCACCAAATGGGTCTACCACAACAAGATAGATGAAAGCAGCAAAGTGGTAAGGAACAAAGCAAGGTTAGTGGCTCAAGGCTACAATCAACAGGAAGGTATTGATTTTGATGAAACATATGGACTTGTAGCTAGAATAGACTCCATTCATATGTTGCTTGCCTTTTCTAGTTATAAAAACTTTCTTTTGTATCAAATGGATGTTAAAAGTGTGTTTTTGAATGGTACAATTGAGGAGGAAGTGTATGTTTCACAACATGTGGGCTTCGAACATGATAGTCTACCCAACCATGTTTATTTATTGCAAAAAGCTCTATATGGAGTCAAACAAGCACCAAGGGCTTGGTATGAAAAATTAAAGAACTTTTTGTTAGATCATGGTTATATCATGGGAAAAGTGGATTCTACCTTATTTCTAAAACACACTTCTAAGAATTTTCTTATCATTCAAATATATGTTGATGATATCAATTTTGGCGAAACTAACCCTGATCTGTGCAAAGAATTTAGTGATCTCATGCAGAGTGAATTCGAAATGAGTATGATGGGTGAACTCACATTCTTCCTTGACTTTCAAATCAAACAAACAAATAATGGGAACTTCATCAACCAAGGCAAGTACACAAGTGAACTACTTAAGTGCTTTGGGATGGAGAACACCAAGCTGATGGACACGCCCATGTCAAACATCACCAAACTTGATAAATATGAAGAAGGTGAGAAGGTAGATGAGAATCTATATAGAGGTATGATTGGAAATTTACTTTACTTAACTGCCTCTAAACCTGATATAATGTTTAGTGTTGGCTTGTGTGCTCGCTTCCAATCAAATCCTAATAAATCACATCTTATAGTTGTTAAGAGAATTCTAAGGTACTTCGTCAAAACCTCAAATTTTAGACTATGGTATCCCAAGTCAAGGGACTTTACTCTTATATCCTATAGTGATATCAATTATGCAGGGTGCTTGATTGATAGAAAGTGCACAAGTGGCACTTGCTTCCTTGTAGGACCATGCTTAGTTTCTTGGTTCTCCAAGAAACAGAGCATCGTTGTAACATCCCTAACCTGGGTTATGTTCTAAACCTAGATGTTTTGATTAATAAAGTTGATTAGATGTTTTCTCTTATCTTTTGAAAAGTAATTAAGGCTCAAGAGGAACTTATGTTTTAATTTTAGTCTGTTTTGAATAATATTGAAACATCGTTTTGCTTGTTTTCGACTAAAGTACAAATTACCCAAGTTGAGGGGTTAACTTGCAAATGTTACATGGTAAAATGTTCCTCAAGTGTTGAAGCATCATAAGAATGAAAATGATGTAGAGGTATGGCTACCACAAGCCTGAGTACCAAGAAAGAGCTTGTTGAGCAATGTTGTGCATTAAAACCTACTTTTTGTGTAATGTACAATTTACCCAAAACATCTAGGGTTAGAACATAACTCAGGTCAGGGATGTTACAAATTATCCACCCCTAACAAGGATTTCGTCCCCAAAATCATCAAGAGAAAAGAGAAGGGTACTTCCTCCTCATCTCTTCCTCTAGTTCCCACGTAGCCTCTTCAATGCCAGGGTGATGCTAGAGAACTTTCACAAGACATATGTCTTTCTTTTTCATCTTTTTAATTCTTTTATCAAGGATCATCACATGTCCTTCAACGTATGATATATCATCACTTAATTCTACCTCCACATGTTGCAAAACTAATTCTGTGTCAGGATGACACTTTCTCAACATGGAGATATGGAACATTGGATGCAACTTATGCATCTCAGGTGGCAATTCCAGCTTATAGGCTACCTTTCCAACCCTTTTAATGATTGGATAATTCCCCATAAATCTAGGAGCTAACTTCCCCTTCTTTCCGAATCTAAGAACACCTTTCCAAGGTTAAACCTTAAGGTATACTCTATCTCCAACCTAGAATTCTAATGGTCTTCGTCGTTTGTCGGCGTATGATTTCTATCTATCTTGTGCAGCCTTTAACTATTGTTAGATTATTTTAATCTTCTCAGTTGTCTGTTGTACAAGCTCAGGACCCAAAAGTTGATATTATCTAGTTTCATACCAACATAAAGGAGATCTACAACGTCCACCATATAATGCTTCATATGGTGCCATATCAATATTGTGATGATAACTATTATTGTAAGCAAATTCTATCAAGCTCAGGTGTAGATCCCAACTTCCTACAAACTTAAGGACACATGCCCTAAGAAAATCCTCCAACATTTGTATGGTCCTCTCAAATTGTCCATCTGTTTGGGGGTGAAAGGATGTACTAAACCTTAACTGCGTACCCAAATCTTTATGTAGTCGTTCCCAAAAATGACTCATAAACTAGGGACCTCTATCAGAAACAATAGTAGCTAGAACTCTGTGCAACCGCACTATCTCATCTATATATATCTGTGCAAGCTTCTCAGCCGTGTAGGTTGTTTTGACGAGAAGGAAATGTGTTGTCTTAGTCAACCTATCAACTATCACCCATATGGAATCATGACCTTTGGTTGTTCTAGGAAAACCAACTACAAAGTCCATGGTCGCATGATCCCATTTCCACTGTGGTATAGGAAAAGGTTGCATTGTTCCTGTGGGCTTCTGATGTTCATCTTTAACCTGGTAATACACTGGACACCGCATAACAAACTCAGCTACATTCTTCTTCAAACCAGGCCACCAATACATATATTTTAAGTTATGATACATTTTGGTGTTCCCTGGATGCATTGCATACATTGAAGTATGTGCTTCCTCTAAGACTAACTTCCTCAAGTTATTAGCATCAGATACTACCATCCTACCATGGTAACAAACTACCTGGTCCTCTGACTCATGGAAGGCATCCTGTTTCTCACTACCATACTCTGATCGGATCTGCTGAATCACAGTATCAGCCTGTTGTGCTTCTTTAATCTGCTGTTTCAGAGTAGGTTTTATATGCATCTAAGCTAACAGCCCGGCTAGCAATGATACCTTAAGCTGTATATTGTTTTGCCTCAAGGAGATGAGCATATCTCTTTTAAAGCACACTAAGGAGTTGAACTGTGCTTTATCTAGGGATGGTGATGATGATTTCCTACTTAGTGCATTAGCCACTACATTAGCCTTCCCTGGATGATAATCAATTGTACAATCATAGTCCTTGATTAACTCCATCTAGCGGCGTTGTCTCATGTTCAACTCATGTTGTGAGAAGATATATTTTAGATTCTTATGGTCTATGAAAATCTGGAATGTTTCTCCATAGAGATATGTATCCAGATCTTCAAAGCATGGATCACAGAAGCTAGCTCTAGATCATGTGTTATATAATTCTCCTCATGTTTCTGAAGCTGTCGAGAGGCAAAAGAAATCACTTGATTATCCTGCATCAACACACATCCTAAACCATTCTTAGATGCATCACAGAACACTATGTACCCCTTCCCTTGCTCAGGTAACACCAGCACAGGTGCACTTATTAACCTTTCTTTCAACGACTGGAAAGAATGTTGACACTTGTCATTCCAGGCAAAAGGAACCTCCTTCCTAGTCAACTTGATTAGGGGTAAAGCTATAGAACTGAAGTTCTTAATGAACCTCATGTAATAGTCTGCCAGTCCTAGGAAATTGTGTATCTTTGTTGGTGTCCTTAGTTGTTCCCATTACAGAACATATTCCACCTTTTTAGGATCAACATGGATACCTGAGGTAGATATTACATGTCCTAGAAAAGAAACTTCTGGTAACCAGAACTCACATTTTCTAAACATAGCATACAACTTATGCTCTCTTAGCAAAGTTAAAGCTTGACGGAGGTGTTGCTCATGTTGTTGAGCATCTCTACTGTATACCAGGATGTCATCTATAAAGACTACTATAAATTGATCAAGAAAAGGTCGAAAGATTCTATTCATGAGTTCCATGAATGCATCTGGTGCATTAGTTAGTCCAAATGACATAACTATGAACTCATAGTGACCATATCTTATCCTAAAGGTAGACTTAGATATGTCACTCTCCTTAATACACAACTGATGATATCCCGACCTCAGATCTATCTTAGAGAAGATAGTTGCACCATGCAACTAATCAAACAAGTCATCGATCCTTGGTATAGGATACTTGTTTTTTATGGTTACTTTATTTAACTGTCTATAATCAATTGATAACTACATCGACCCGTCCTTCTTTTTGACAAAGAGAACCGGAGCACCCCATGGTGAAGTACTCGGTCAGATAAAACCTTTCTCAAGAAACTCATGTAGCTATTTCTTGAGCTCTGCCATCTCTGCAGGTTCCATTCTATATGGTTTTTGTGTTATTGTGTTATCTCAAAATCAATCTCTCGGGGTGGAGGTACACCTGGAAGTTCCTCAGGGAACCAATCTTCAAACTCCCTAACTATCAAAACTTTAGAAAGATTAGAGCTCTTCATTGTGGTATCTACCATATGTGCCAGAAATGCAAAGCATCCTTGTCTCATCAGCTTCTCAACTACCATAGCTGACACAAGATAGGTTGGAAGAATCTTTCTATCTCCCTAAAAGATCGCATGTGTCACCATCATCTGTGAACACAGCTTGCTTGGACTCACAATCCAAGACAACCTTATATTTTTCTAGGGTGTCCATCCCAAGAATTATATCGAACCCATGAAACTCAAGTGGTATAAGATCCACATGAACGTGATGCTTAGAAAAGGAAAGAATGTAGGGAGAATACACCTCCTGCAGCACTGCAGATCCCAACAAAGGGGTTTCTTATAACAAATTATCTTCTCTATAAGTGACAGTCATGTTGCAGTCATGGATCACTCTTCGAGTGATAAAGGAATATGTAGCACCCGGATCAATAAAATAAATACAAAGCAGGATGAAGACATATCAGAATGAAATAGTTCCATCTGACCTATCACAACTCGAGGGTTGACTACTACTTTGGGTTGATTCATTGCATAGAATCTCACCTTTTCTTGTTGTTGACCCTGTGCTCGATTGTTGGGTGTCAATGATCCATCTTGGGATGCTTGTCCACGTCCTCTAGCGCCACTAAAAAACTATCACCTCTGAGAGCCTTGTCGACTCTACCTCTGTGGTTGAGTCACACTTGCTTCTCTGGCTCGACAATCTTTCATCAAATGCCCCATCTTTCTGCAAATAAAATAGCCTCTGTTCCCCGACTGTGGACTGGGTGGTCCTATTACCGACACTGATGTTGAGTTGTGGGCTCCTTCTGGTGGTAAACTATAGCCTCTACCCCTACTCGACATCCATTATACTTGAGTATTGAATCTTGGTGGTGCTATTGGTGCAGAAAATCTCAATTTCTTGAAACTTTTGGACCCTTGTCCTTGAAACTGAGTATACACCTTCTTACTCTTGGTCTGACGCTTCTTGACCAAAGATCTCTCTATCTGTCTGACGGACTCCAGAAATGTGGCAAACCTCTCCCTGTTCTCCAAAGCAGACACAGGAGTGGTCAATTCAGTGCTCAACCCCTTCTCAAAATGTTGAATTCTTTCTTCATCAGTAGCTGTCATATGCAGACAAAACTGCAAAAGTTCCATGAACATAGCATCATACTCGCCAATGTTCATTGGTCCTTGTCTTAACCTCTCATACTGAGAGATTTTCTCATATAGAAACGTCTTAGGAAAGTATCTATTGATGAATTCTCATCGGAATACTTCCCATCCGATCTCAACACCTGGTCTCTTGCCCTCTTCTATTGTCCACCAGTGTCCAGCACTCCCTTTAAGAAGGTACACTACATGTCTAACCTTCTCAGTTCCTAAGATATTAAGGATTCTGAACGCCTTCTCCAGCTCAGTCAGCCACATATATGCGTCTGCTGGGTTAGTTGTACCAGCATAATCAGTGGCTCCAACCTGGCAAAGTCGTTCAAAAGTCTTGTCGGCTCCTTGTCCTTCATGGTGAGCTGGTGCCCTAGGTGCAGGTGGTGGCATCCTATTCGCCATGTGCATCATTGTTGCCATGAACTGCCCACACAGATCATGGAAGGTTGGGTTCTCCAGTGCAACCTGGTTAAGATGGGGGTGTCTAGGTTCTGGTTCCTCCCTAGCTTGGTCCCTTACACCTCCTCCCGGTGCAGCAATGCTGCTCTCAGCAGCATGTTCTTCGTGTGATCCAGACATCTTCAAGTTCTTCTTCTCCTCCTATATGAGTAGAAGACACTATCAGACAACTGGAAGACACTAGAACAGACTCAACAACCTTAATGCTATGTCTCTATAGACTCAGCGAACCTAGAGCTCTGATACCACTAAATTGTGGCATCCAAATCATAAAAACCTAATTTACTTAAGCGGAAGTGAGAATCAACATCAGAATTAATGAAAATCACTAAAAATTAAAACTTTTACAAAGAGATCCATATACTAGAAAACTCTTTCATAAAGAACCAAAGTAATTCAATTACATTATGGTTCACTAGTACATCTCTTGTACCATTCCTTCTTGAGGATTACAAGAATCACCTGCCCTTCTTAAAACTATACTTAGGCAGCATAAAAACATTGAGGCATCAAGCCAAAATCTCAGATTAGTTCATTAAACTAACTACTGACTCCGAGGACCTGAGAGTACAGAGACGACACATAGGACTCTATATACAAAGCCTGACAGCCAGTGTCTCCACCTGGATGTCACTTCTGTCCCTACTGTTGTTGCTACTGTTCTTCCCCTACTGAAGGGTTTATGATTCTTCTTCTGTGTCTACCTAAAAGTTGAAAACCACGGGGATGAAACAATTGAAAATTTCCCCAGTGAGAGATATAACTCTCTGCCAGAAATATTATTATTGCAATTTATGGAATAAAACTGAGCAGAAGAATCATAAGTATTCAACAACAGATAAATCAATTATCTAAGGATATTAGTGCAATGTTCTTCTTCAAAATATTTCATCTTGTAACATGATAAAGCAGTATTTCATTTATCCAATAAGGAATATGAAGAACATGTATAAGATTTATTCATCTAAGATATACTAAGCAAAATAGCATCAACCAATGATTCTCGTATCTCAATCTTAAGCAAATACACTACACGGCTGATTATATTTTACAGTCATACTTAAGCCCTAAGGAGATGAGGTATACCGCTCATACTCCAACGGACCATTACAAAATCGAAATCGGTACCATACATAGGTCAAGGAAGAGTCGGATTCCCATGACCTCATCTTCCTCAGTCAGTGTGAGGACCAAATGCAAGACATCTTATGTCTCTGCTAAATAGCTTTCCAGGATATACTGGAAACTTTGCTATAGAGTTACAGTGGCAGTTGTACTCTCTTCGCAATCGAGAGAATTCATATTTATGTCACATCGACCCTCCATTAACATCATCGGGAGATTAGTGATACATCCATCCCGGTATTCAGGAGATTAGTGAAACATCCATCCCGTCATATATAATGAAGGATTGAGAAATTTAATGTTTACCTCACATCAATTCCTCCATTAGGGAATAAGGATATTCACACCCATAACCCCCACATACTCAACAGTATGCCCTCCAGGTGTTCCTGTAGGAAAACCTATTTCATCATCACCAATTACTAATGATGATGGATCTATGGTCAGGGCTCTACATGATAAGATTTCATTTGGTTAATTAAGTACATTACTATATTCTTTTAGCATCAGTCAAGTTTTCAAACATAATTCATTATAAAAAGTGCTACAAAGAATGTGTAATACTTCTATCAAGTTCTTTTCAAAGCTTTATAACATATTGGGATCTCAATCCCTTGTCACATTAGGGCATTCTCATCCCTTAACATCTCATCATTATGATTATAAAATATGGGTATTCAAACCCTCAATTCATCAAGAACACTTGTTACCACTTATTAGGTAGTTGATACCTTCAGCTCATTTGACCAAGGTAATCATGATACTTGCAATACTGGTATCTCATATGTCTCTTAAAGCCCATTAATATCTTGTTACCTCTCACTAGGCAACACAACATATTATGGCTTACCAGGCCCAAAAACAATTTCATTAATAAAACATAATAGCTCATACCTGGCTATGTCCAACATCTCATGATACATGCATGATTACTGTACATGATAGCAGTTATATCAATTACATATCAGCACTTCTGCAATGTAAGAGTAACATCACTGTTTCCTCATTAGAGTTAGGATTTCCCAATTCATGTCAATTAGAAATGCTCATACCATTACCCAAACTAGGGTTATGGTTTATCACCATATTGCCCAACATTAGGGTTTCATGCACTATAACCCAAGATTAGGACTTCACATAACTTTACCCTTTTATTAGGGTTAGGATTTTCATGTCAAGGTTTCACATATCATTACATAGCATCACCTTCGTTTAGAGTTTCACATCACATCTCTGAAATAGGGTTTCACATAACATCACCCTTGATTAGGGTTTTGCATAACATTACCCTTAATTAGGATTTCACATGACATCACCCTTAATTAGGGTTTCGCATTACATTACCCTTAATTAGGGTTTTCACATGACATTACCCTTAATTAGGGTTTCACATGACATCATCCTTAATTAGGGTTTCACATGACATTACCCTTAATTAGGGTTTCACATAACGTTACCCTTATTTAGGGTTTCACATGACATCACCCTTAATTAGGGTTTCGCATTACATTGTTATCTTAAATTAAGGTTTCTCATAACATTTCCCCCAAAATTAGGGTTTCATGTAGCTTTACCCAAGATTAGGGTTTTCATGAAGCATTCCCTTAAATTAGGGTTTTTCATCAAAATACCTTGAATTAGGGTTTCTTATCTCATTACCCCAAATTAGGATTACACCATCACCCTAGATTAGGGTTTCACCTAACTTTTCCTTAAATTAGGGTTAGAGCTCATCAACCTACTCAATTAGGGTTTCATGATCTTATCATCATGGATCACACCTTAATTACATATTTTATTCATGTAGAAAGTGTTTGAGGATTAATCACTATAGGATTTATCACTTATGTATAAGTTTCTCTCTCTCATCCTCTCTAGGAGGTTAATTACATCAGACTTGATTATATTAGGTTAACCCTTTGTTCAAATGCATACATTTAGGGTTAGCATAGTGTATTGAGGCATTGCTTCCATGAGCATCAAAAGGTTAACCATTCTAAAGGTACTAATCACCTAAGTACTTTAGAGGTACAACCATTCTGATTAATCTTGAGTTACTTTAATACTACCCATTTAGTTCTAAGATAAATTGTAATTTGAATCAACTTATTTGGTTTTGAAATGAAAACAATCCATTCGGTCTTGAAACTGAATCCTTCATTCAGTCTTGAAATCGAATCCTTCATTCGATCTTGAAACCGAATCCTTTATTCGATCTTGAAATCTAATCCATTCGATCTTGAAATCGAATCATCCATTCGGTCTTGAAACCAAATCATCCATCTGGTCTTGAAATTGAATCCTCCATTCGATCTTGAAACCGAATCCTCCATTCGGTCTTGAGACCGAATCATCAACATTTGTATTGAAACCGAATGGACATCTCAACATTGAAACCAATTGAGTGTTGAAACCAATTGGACAATTCAAAAGGTTTGAGATTGTTTTCTCTGCAAATAGTCTTTGGACCAAAAAGGGTTCCTCTAATCAAATTGATTTAGGGTTTGTACTCATTGAATCATCAATCAATTGAACTATTGAAGGTACATCAGATCGTGGCCCTTGGATCTTCAACCATCACCACAATCAACCATTGACCTCCAAACAGTCTTGAGACCATTTGGTCTCAAACGGTCTTGATACCGTTTGACCTCCAAACGGTCTTGAGACCGTTTGGGTCAAACCACCTCAAAACGGAATCCCTCAACTAGGGTTTTACACAATTCAATCGATTAGGGTTTGCAATTAGTGGATCATTCATATATGGAGCCTTTAAAATCAAATCAATTGATATCATTGGATCATCATCCATCCACATCAGCATTTATCCTCCAAATAGTTTGAGACCGTTTGATCTCAAATGGTCTTGAGACCGTTTACTCCCAAACGGTCTTGAGATCGTTTGGTTTCAATCGATCTTGAAACCGATTGGTCCCAAATGTTGAAACTGTTTGTCCAAGATATTCATTGAGGTGTGTGCTTATGATGATTTCATCATCATAAAGCTTCGATCCTTCAAAATCTACTTCCATTCTTATGGAAATTTCATCAATTATTCAAAGGAACTTCAAGAAAAACAAAATGATCAACAAGTGATGAAGAATTGAATGTAATAATAACATTTAAGGGTTTAAGTTATATAACCCACCTTCAAAGTTGAAACCAAGCTTCAAGCTTCACGCCTTCAATGGTGAATGAAGCTTTCTCAACCTCCCAAGGCCCGCCCTCAAGATTTTGACTGAAAAGAAATGGCTAGGATTGAAGATTGAATGGAGAAAAGAAGAAATCAAGCATTGATTTTCGATTTCCACCAAGAAATCAAGGTTGAAGATGATTAAGGAGCTTACCTATAGGTTGGAGTTTGTCCTCCTATTTCTCCTAAGATCCCTTGTGCACGGCCAAAGCAAGGAGAGAAAGAAAATCTGAAAAAAGAGTCCTTATGTGGGTGGAAAATGAGGTATATATAAAGGGATTTCAAGAGAGAGAAAGTCTTATAATAATCCTTCAACTCCCCAAATTGGTGCTACTAAACACCCTCACTTCCTTGAATACGAAGCTATCAACTACACCTTCGAATTCGTCTTCATTATCCATGAATTAAAGGAAAAGCAATTAAGCACCTTAATTCATATAATATTAATATCCCATATTTAGTGGATATTACTTTTTAGTTAACTAATGTGAGCGGGCTCTCCACTCACTTGGGATATTTTCGTGGCCCTTGCAAGGCATAAGGACGTCCACACTTGTCAAATTTCATTCTTAACATATTTGTTTGAATGGAACTCCCATTAATATATTTATTTTTGCATTAAATTGAATTATGTTTCCAATTATGCTTAAATCTTGATTATTTTAATATCAAGATTCTCTCTCCTCCAAAATGATTTAAATGAGTCGCCCCTCTCATTTTATTTTATGTACATGATGACAAGAAGCATGAAGGACTCTATAGAGGTGGTATTTTGCATATTGAACCCTAGGTTTTGGGTAAATTGCACATTACACCAAAACCAGGTTTTAATGCACAACATTGCTCAACAAGCTCGTTCTTGGTACCCAGGCTTGTGGTAGCCATACCTCTACATCATTTTCATTCTTATGATGCTTCAATACTTTAGGAACATTTTACCATGTAACATTTGCAAGTTAACCCCTCAACTTGGGTAATTTGCACTTTAGTCCAAAACAAGCAAAACAGTGTTTCAACATTATTCAAAAAGGACTAAAATTGAAACATAAGTTCCTCTTGTGCCTTAATTACTTTTCAAAAGATAAGAGCAAACATCTAATCAACTTTATTAAGCAAAACATCTAGGGTTAGAACATAGCCTAGGTCAGGGATGTTACAACTGTGGCATTATCAACCACTGAGGCTGAGTACATTGCATCTGGGAGTTGTTGTGCCTAGGTCCTATGGATGAAGCAAATGCTCCAAGACTTTAACATTCATTTTGATGCTTCTCCTATCTATTGTGATAATACTAGTGCAATTAACTTGTCTTACAATCCTATATTGCATAGTTGAGATAAACATATAGAGGTTTGCCATCACTTTCTTCATGATCACATTTCCAAGAAGGATATCTATATCACATATGTGGACACAGAAAATCAGCTGGAGGACATTTTCAGTAAGCCTCTAGCTAGAGAGAAATTTATTTTTATTAGATCAAAATTGCTTATAACTACTTTGAATGAATCTAATATGTCTTCTATCTATTTCTCATCTAGTTCTCATCTATTCTATATGTTTTGTATCTATCTTGATCTTTTTTGCTTGCTAATATGTTTAAAATCAGTTTTTCGTGGTCATTTTTGCCTTGTTTTTCTCTTGTTTTTTGGTATTTTTCGCAAATGTATGTTTTATCACAAAATAGTACCCAATGATGAGTGATATGTACCTAAGTATGTTTAATATACATAATGGACTTGAAAAATAAATTTAATTAGCACTCAAATTAAGTTTGATGGTTTTAGGTCAGGTTGACCATCGGTCGTGTTTTCCCAGGACAAACTCGGCTGATGGATGGCCGAGAGCTTTTTAAAAAGGGCTAATCGGTTGAGTTTCTGAGTTCACAAAACTTGACCGATCGTCGGTCTAGAGCTCACTTAAGTTGGGTTCGGCTGACTATTCTCCCTCTCAACTAGAGAAAAGTCGACAGATTCCACTCTCTCATGACCTAAGCTCTCAACCCTTGACCTTCCCTTACCTTATCTAGCCCTAATCCAACCTAGGAAGACCTTCCTAGACCTCCCCCTGGCCAACCTAAGTGTGTGAACGTTTTTGGTGGAGTGTTTAGTGTGTTTGATCTCTTCTTCCTCTCCATTATGCCTCCATGGCTTCTAATAGAAGGAAGAGAGCGGCCCCTAGCAGTGCACCATCCTCCTCCTCGTCCTCTCGCTTGATCCCCTTTGATGAGACCTTCTTTGTCTCAAATGAGGCTATTAATCGGTATAAGGATCTTCTTCCACAGAGTCCTTTTCCCTTTAGAGCCCTCTTTGAGCCTAGACCTAGACGCTAAGAGGTCATAGATCAAGTGGAAAGGTTGCTTCAAGTTCACCACCTATCCGCCCTGGGTCTCGAACGTGCATGCTTTCATAACTCCATGACTAGCATGAAATATATTCACAAATTTTATGCAAACTTATGTTGGAATTATGACACCCTTGTACCCCTCCTAATACTCAAGTCATCCTTACATCAATGATAGTCGGGAAGAAGTTCCATGTCTTGGAGGACATCCTGAACATCTTTTTGTCAGGTGACGATGGGAATGACTCCTGGCATAAGGATTATGGTGAGTATTTTGACCTTCTTGACCCTGAGGGTTTCTACAAGAAATGCGATATCACCCTTCCTGACATCCATCATTACTTGAAGAAACCTCAGGTCCCCTATAAGAAGAAGAGTACCCTACCCTCCTCTGCCTTAGATCTCAAGAAGCATATACTTGCCCTAGTGGTCAACTACAACATCCACCCCCAGAAAAATATAACAGATATTGCAGAGAACACCGCGATGATAATGCACTACATCTTAGAGAATTTCAGAGTCAAGTGACCAAGATACATCCTCCACCACATGACTTGCTTCGACTCTTGAAAGAATACTCGTGGCACCCATCCTACATACCCTGCCTTGATATGTGGTCTTTTCCAGGTCTCCATTGAGAAATCTCTCTTCCATGACTTCCATTACAGACCTGTCTGGAAGGAAGTATGTATCAATGAGACCACTATCCAAAAGTTTGTGCCTATCCTTTCCTCCACCACACCTGGTGCCTCACCCACTACATCTGCCTCAGTTGCACCTACTTCTACCTCTACCTCTACTAGAGCACCTCTACCTCCTCAGCCTACCTGACCTAGATGTGCCTCGTTCTGTGTGTCCAATGAAGCCCTCATGGGTTATATGATACACCAACAGGCATACAACCTCCAGGTCTATGAGCACCTACATCACGATTTATGTTCCTGTTGGTATGTATGCCTTGAGAGCCAATCATAGGATGATTGGATTGGGATACATCAAGATTGATTTGATAAATATAAAAGGCAAGCTTCCATTTTATTTTGGTTCAATCAGTTATGAGATAATGATAGAGTATTGAATGTCTAGAGAATGACAATACTCAATGACGTATGTCTTCAGGTTAAGGACTTGAAGAATGAGATCATACAGATTCTAAGAGTTTGTATATTCTTGTTATGTCCATAGTCAGATGTCATTGTGTAAGGTTGATAGACAATAATGACACAGCAAGACTAGAATGTGTGTTGGTTGATGACAAAGTCTCATTATTTATGATATGTGATATCAAACCAAGCACATAGATACATGTTAGAGAATAGTGTATCAGACAGACAGACCATGAGAGTGATACATGGAACCATGACATGGTAGCCACAGTCAACTCTCACAGTGATGGTGGTGATTGTGATTCTTAAACCTGAAATCACTATGCACATCACATGTCATTCAGTACACTTTGAAATCATCAAACACGGTCCTAAAATATGGATTTTTATAAAGGTGATGATTGGGTGACTTTGCACATGGGGTTTCGACTGCAAGTGATAGATATGGGATTTGTCCCTCCTAAGGGAGTATGATGTCCATGGCCACTTGATAAGAGAGGTTGAGAAAAGCATGCACATGCACATGTGAGTCAATATGTGATATTGATGACACACATATCTTAGACAGTATTATTTGGATCAAGGAACATGAATCAACGTTGAAAGGATCATAGCTCCATGCATTGAGTTCATTCAGGATATCAGAGACAAATGAATTATACATTCAATGGAACACCAATCACAGAATGTAGTTTTGAAAGTTGTTCTGTACGGATATCTATATATTATACATTCAATGGAACACCAATCACAGAATTATACATTCAATGGAACACCAATCACAGAATGTAGTTTTGAAAGTTGTTCTGTAAGGATCATAGCTCCATGCATTGAGTTCATTCAGGATATCACACCAAATGAATTATACATTCAATGGAACACCAATCACAGAATGTATTTTAGAGTTACAGTGGCGTTCTGTACTCTCTTCGTCATCAGGAGATTTCATGTTTATCTTCACTGATACAGATATCTATGTTTTCCTCGTCATCAGGAGGTTTCATGTTTACCATCCACTGATACGGTATGAGTTTTGTAGTGAAGGATTGACGGATTATACATCTACATCAAATTCCTACACTAGGATGTAAGGTTCTACACATCCATATACCCCACATACTCAACAGTATGTGATCCAGGAGTCCCCGTAGGAAAACCTGTTTCACCATCATTTGATCTCTGACAATGATGGATCTATGATCATGGCTCTACATTTCACTTGATTAGTTAGGTACATTCAGTATTCTTTTACATCATACATTGTTCTTCAAACAATAACAGTAGCATAACAGCTATGAAAGTAGAATACTAAATGTAACAAACCTAACTCACATCAATCATCATTTCTCAGTATACTCATCACAAGTCATCTCTAAAGCATGACCTTGATGGTATTCATGGCTCTTACAGCCCATTAAAACATAGGATGCCACTGACAAGGCATCAAGATATTTTACTATTCATAAAGCTAACAACATGCTTTCAATGAACATAGTATCATCATTCATACCTGGATATGATCACCTTCATATCAGAACCTGCATGGTTAATTCAACTGATAAAGGTAATTCAAAACAAGAATATACTTTCCACTCTTGTCATAAGAGCTAAGTTCTCTGATTCTCATCAATTAGAGTTTGCTACTCATATTGCATGTCATCACCCTTGAATTAGGGTTTACTATTCACATGTCATCACCCTTGAATTAGGGTTTACTATTCACTTTACATGTCATCACCCTTGAATTAGGGTTTACTATTCACATTACATGTCATCACCCTTGAATTAGGGTTTACTATTCACATTACATGTCAACACCCTTGAATTAGGGTTTACTATTCACATTACATGTCATCACCCTTGAATTAGGGTTTACTATTCACATTACATGTCATCACCCTTGAATTAGGGTTTACTATTAACATTATGGTGAATTGAACTCATAACATCATCATGTATGAGGAACATCATCATTGATGCTCTCAGATTAGCTTAAGATTCATCATATATCATAATTAGGGTTTCCATCATCTCACATAGGTGGATCATACCCTAATCATGCACATTCATGTGTATTGAAGGTACTTTACTTGAATTTCCATCATAAAAGGGTACTTTCTCTTTCTTAAGATACTTTCTCTCTCCTCATACTTGTAGATGGTGATAACACCAATCTAGATCAGGTTGGGTTAAGTCCACTTTGATTAACATAGACCAAATCACCACTATTAAGTGATTAGGGTTTGATTAGAATAAGGTTTCACTCAATTGAACCTTTCAAGGGTATTATGGTAAATTACACATTGATCATCATCATGGTTTAATTTACTAACCACTTGACTCTTAATGTCTTTTGGTATCATTAGGGTTTAGGTTGAACAACTATTAAACCATTTAAGCCTTCAAGGCATTAGGTAGACATAACTTCAAAAGTCTCCAATAGGTTTCACACCTTCAACCTTCATACGATCTTGAGGTCGAATGCCCTCATTCGATCTTGAGGTCGAATGACCTTATATGGTCTTGAGGTCGAATGATCTTATACGGTCTTGAGGTCGAATGACCTTATACGGTCTTGAGGTCGAATGACCTTATACGGTCTTGAGGTCGAATGAACTTATACGGTCTTGAGGTCGAATGCCCTCAAAAGCTCAAGATCGTATGGACCTCCAAGGTGGTTCAAAGGGTAAACTCGATTAGGGTTTACTATGTTGAAGCCATCAATTGGTCTCAAGCTTGCTAACCACTTACCAATTGAGACAATTAGGGTTAGCCTTAACCAATTGGTCACTCAATTGACCCTCAATTGATATCCAATTAGGGTTGGAGTTGGTTGAATTAAGGTCTATAAATGTTCAACCATCAACACTCAACAATGTGAATCAAATCGAAGTTGAACCCATCAATTGACCTCCAATTGGGCTCAAACTTGGCCCAAACGGTCTTGGGATCGTTTGGATATACTCCAAACGGTCTTGAAACCGTTTGCCCAAGAATTCATCAAAATATAGATTGATTTGATAGGGGTTGAACCTTAATTAAGTCACAAATCAGCAATTTGATTATTTTAATAACCCATTGTAATTGGGCCCTCAATTGATCAAATTACCTTAACCCTAGACCTCCAAACGGTCTTGGGTTGTCACTAAACGGTCTTGAGACCGTTTTTATGAGTTCCAAACGGTATTGAGACCATTTGCCCATCCATCCTTTGGACTCTAGTGAAAATTCATCAAGGTTTGATTTATTGAGTTGATCATTACATCAATACTTAAATTGCAATGTAATTTGGTATCTTTGTAACTTCAATTGGTCAACTATACTTGACCCCAGACCTCCATACGGTCTTGGGTGATCCCCAAACGGTCTTGAGACCGTTTGGATGATTCCCCAAATGGTCTTGAGACCGTTTGGGCTAATCAACCCAAAATCTCAAATTAGCTCATTGTGATTTCAGCACTGATTTCAATTAGGGTTTGCCCTAGTAATCAACCTTCAACTCTTAACTCGTTTGGAATTAGTCCATCAAATTTGGTGAGTTATTAATTAACATCATTATGAACAGTAATATCATACGTTCAATGCTTAGTCAACCATCTTATACGGTCTTGAGACCGTTTGCCCAAAAAGGGCAAATTAAGCAGATTGAAAATCAGAACTAAATTCAATTGAATTTGCTTATTGTTTTGCCTATATCTCACGATTCCTTTGGAGTTAACCTCTCAAATTTTGTGGGTGATTAACCTTCATAATTATAAACAGGATTCCCATACAGTCCATGCTTGGTCAACGCGGACATACGGTCTTGAGACCGTATGCCTTCATACGACCTTGAAACCGTTTGCCCACCAAACGGTTTTGTAAACCGTATGGGCAATTGGTTGAGGTCGTATGGTAAAGTGGAAAACTGTGGATAAGCATAGGAAATAACGCCCTCATCTTCTAGCTCAAGAACAGCAAAAGTTCCTCACGGATTTTCTTGCAAGGAAGCAAGGGAAGATAGGGAAGAAGAAGAACTAGCAACTAAAAGCATAGAAAAGATGTATATAACAAAGCATAGGTTTAGAGTTATAAAACCCGCCTAAAGATTGCTCCTTGAGCTCCAAGCTTTCGATCTCCAAGCCTTTAATGGCGTCCTAGAAGCTCCACATGTCGGCCAAGGTGAATCCTCCAAGAAAAGTTGAGAAGAGATGGCTAGAAAGATAGAGCTAAGTGAGCTAGCCATGAATTTGACCTTGAATTCGAGTTTCATCCAAGAATTTAAGAAAAAGGAAGGATCCAAACCTACCTTGCACTCCCCTAGTCGTCCTCCTGAGCTCCAGAGCTCTCCTTAGTCGGTTGAGCAAGGGGGAACAGTGAAGGAAATGAAAGAAACATTCCTTTGCTAAGTGAGGAAAAGGGCTTATATACTTGGGTGGAATTTCAACATAAGTACATAGGTTTTCCTCATTTCCTCATCTAAGTCCTCCCTTTCTTCTTTGCTCGCCCATACCTCTTATTTCTAAGGACAACCTTCTTCTAAGGTCAAGAAATGAAGGCAAAGAAGATCAACCTATTACTAAAGCACACACATAAAAGGGCTATAGTACTTACATCTTGATTATTCAATCACAAAGGTGTTTTTCATTATATGATTATTCAATTGAAGTGACTTCTTCATCATTTATTCTCTAAATGATGACAAGAGTCTTACAAGATATTTTAGATGGTGTATTTTACAAGTTGCACCCCTCAAATTTGGTAAATTGCACTTTACTCCAATTTAGGGTTTCAAGCACAGGGATTGCTTCCACAGCTGCACCTTGGTGCTCAAGCTTGGGAAATCCCTAAAACTTTACCATAATCATTCTTATGATGTCCCAACATCAGGGGAACATCTCAACATGTGCAAATTGCAAGTTAACCCTTCTAACTAGGTAAATTGCACATAGGTCCCTGTATTACAAAACAATCAATTCAATCATTGTTTAAAAGGGACAGAAAAGGAAAAGTATGTTCCTTAGGAACTTAATTACATGCCAAAAGATAATCACCAGTATCTTAATTACATAATTAGGCAAAACACCTAGGGTTAACTCATAACCCAGGTCAGGGATGTTACAAATTATCCACCCCTTACAAGGATTTCGTCCCCGAAATCGATAAATCATATTAAGAGAAAAGGGCAGGATACTTCCTTCTCATCTCATCCTCTAGTTCCCAAGTGGCTTCTTCAACACCACGGTTGTTCCAGAGGACTTTCACAAGGCTTATATCTTTCTTCTTTAACTTTTTAATTCTGTTATCAAGGATTGACATCGGTCCTTCCTCATAAGATATATTATCATTCAATTCTACCTCCATAGGTTGTAGAATTGACTCAGTATCAGGGTGACATTTCTTTAGCATAGAAATGTGAAACACAGGATGTAACCTCTGTAACTCTGGTGGCAGCTCTAGTTTATAGGCTACTTTTCCAATTCGTTCAATGATTGGATAAGGCCCCATAAATCTAGGAGCTAACTTCCCTTTCCTTCCAAAATGAAGGACTCCTTTCCAAGGCGAGACCTTAAGATACACTCTGTCTCCAACCTGGAACTCTAAGGGTCTACGACGTTTGTCAGCATAAGATTTCTGCCTATCATGTGCAGTCTTAATCTGTTGTTGTATTACTTTAATCTTCTCTGTGGTCTGCTGCTCAAGATTAGGACCTAACAACTGATGCTCACCAGTCTCAAACCAACACAAAGGTGATCTACAACGTCTACCATATAAGGCTTCATAAGGTGCCATATCAATACTATGTTGATAGCTATTGTTATAGGCAAACTCTCTCAAGCTTAGGTGTAGATCCCAACTTCCGGTAAACTGGAGAACACATGCTCTCAACAGGTCTTCTAAGGTCTGTATGGTCCTTTCCGACTGTCCATCAGTCTGTGGATGAAAGGCCATACTAAACCTTAGCTTGGTACCTAAGGATCTGTGTAACTGTTCCCAAAAACGACTTGTAAACTGAGGACCTCTGTCAGAAACTATTGTGCCAGGAACTCCGTGCAAACGCACTATCTCTTGCACATACAACTGTGATAACCTTTCAGCAGAATAGGTTGTTTTGACAGGTAAGAAATGCGTTGTTTTAGTCAACCTATCTACAACTACCCAAATGGAATCATGTCCTTTGTTTGTCCTGGGTAGGCCAACAACAAAGTCCATGGTAACATGATCCACTTCCACTGTGGTATGGGTAAAGGTTGCATTGTTCCTGCAGGCTTCTGGTGTTCGGCTTTAACTTGCTGACACACAGGACACCTCAGAACAAACTCTGCAACATCCTTCTTCATTCCAGGCCACCAATACAGTTCCTTTAAATTACGATACATCTTGGTGCTCCCTGGATGCATAACATACATTGAAGAATGAGCTTCTTCCAGGACTAACTTCCTCAAGTTGTCCACATCTGGCACTATCATCCTCTCATGATAACAGGCTACATGATCATCTGAGTCATGGAAACTATCTCGTTTCTCACTACCATACTCCGATCTAATCTGCTGAATTACAACGTCAACTTGCTGTTCTTCCTTAATCTGCTCTCTTAGGGTAGGTTTAATATGCATCTCAGCCAACAACCCGGCTAACAATGACACCTTCAACTGTACATTGTCTTGCCTTAAAGAGAAAAGCATATCTCTCCTAGAGCATACTAAAGAGTTTAGTTGTGCTCTATCCATGGTTGATGTTGCTGATTTCCTACTCAAGGCATCTGCAACAACATTGGCCTTGCCTGGATGGTAATCAATCGTACAGTCATAGTCCTTGATTAACTCCATCCAGCGACGTTGCCTCATGTTAAGCTCATGCTGAGAGAAGATATACTTAAGGTTCTTATGGTCTGTGAAAATTTGGAATGTCTCTCCGTAGAGATAATGCCTCCAGATCTTCAAGGCATGAACCACAGCAGCTAACTCCAGATCGTGTGTCGGATAATTCTCCTCGTGTTTCTTAAGCTGTCAAGAAGCAAAAGAAATCACTTGTTTATCCTGCATCAACACACATCCAAGTCCATTCTTGGAGGCATCACAGAAGACTACATATCCTTTTCCTTGTTCAGGTAGCACAAGCACATGTGCACTTGTCAACCTCTCCTTCAACAACTGGAAAGACTGTTGACACTTATCATTCCAAGAAAAAGGAACATCTTTCCGGGTCAACTTGGTTAAGGGTAAGGCTATAGAACTAAAGTTCTTAATGAACATTCGATAATAGCCAGCTAACCCCAAGAAACTTCGAATCTCCGTCGGTGTCTTCGGTTGTTCCCACTGTAGAACAGATTCTACCTTTGTAGGGTCAACACGAATTCCCGAGGCAGATATCACATGTCCTAGAAAAGATACCTCCGGTAGCCAGAACTCACACTTGCTAAACTTAGCATACAGCTTGTGTTCTCTTAGCAAGGTCAAAGCTTGGCGAAGATGCTGCTCATGCTGCTGAGCATCCTTACTATAGATCAGAATGTCATCTATGAAGATGACAACACACTGATCAAGGAAAGGTCGGAAAACTCTATTCATGAGTTCCATAAATGCAGCTGGTGCATTGGTTAGTCCAAACGACATAACCGTGAACTCATAGTGACCATACCTTGTCCTAAAGGCAGACTTGGATATGTCACTATCCTTAATGCAAAGTTGATGATATCCAGACCTCAAGTCTATCTTTGAAAAGACTGTTGCACCACACAACTGGTCAAAGAGATCATCAATCCTCAGCAGAGGGTACTTGTTCTTTATTGTTACTTTATTGTGTTGTCTCTAGTCAATGCACAACCGCATTGACCCATCTTTCTTTTTAACAAACAAGACCGGAGCACCCCAAGGTGAAGTTCTCGGTCGGATAAAACCCTTCTCAAGTAACTCTTGAAGTTGTTTCTTGAGTTCTTCCATCTCGGCAGGCGCCATCCTATACGGAGTCTGGGCTATGGGTTTCGTATCTGGGATCAGATTGATTTCAAAATCAATCTCCCGAAGTGGTGGTATACCAGGAAGTTCTTCAGGAAACACATCCTCGAATTCCCTGACTATGGGAACTTCGGCAGGATTGGAACTTTCCTTGGTAACATCTACCACATGGGCCAAGAATGCATAACATCCTTGCTCAGCAGCTTATCAGCAACCATAGCTGACACAAGATAGGTGGGCAGAATCTTTCTTTCACCTTGAAAGATCCATGTGTTGCTTTCATCAGCAAACACAGCCAACTTGGACTCACAATCCAAGAAAACTCTATACCTCTCTAAGGTATCCATCCTATTCATGATTTTATACTAACTTATAAAACTCCATGCTTGAAACAGTCAAATATGCAATAAATGAAATTGCAAAACAAATAAAAATCTCGAGTCGAATAGAGGAGAGATTTACTTCTTCTTTCCATACCACCTTTCACTCCTTTTTCTACCTAAGGGCACAATACATGCCCTACCATCCTGAACTACACCAGTGTCAGATCAAATGCATACTTGTCGATTCTACGGGTATCTCTGAACTCCTACAAAACTCTTCGACATGCTTGGTGTTGGAAAAGGCGGGGAGGAAGCGTTGTTGGGAAACGAACTCAGGAACGAAGCTATGGAAAGACGTGTTTCGTGGTCCCAGGAAGTTGAGGTACTCACTCATACTGAGCAAAAAGAAAACATTTGTGATGTGAAGATGAAGAAATCACACGGATCGAAAGTATTCCATCAAGCAATAGTTTCAAATTTTAGGTTACTCAAGGACGAGCAACGATTTAAGTTCGGGGTATTTTGATGAGTGCATACTCATTATGATTTTCAATTACCTTTTTGGAACAATTTAATATCTATTCCGCATCTTTTCACCCTAATATGAATCATAATGCACAAAACTACTCAGTGATTCAATAATCAAGGTTTTAACTAAACACCTTTCATTTTATGCAGGTGTAGCAGGCAACTCCATGCAAACGGTCTCAAGACCATTTGGATCCATGCGGTCTCAAGACCGTTTGCTGGAATACACAAAGAACAAGACGAAACCAGTTGCCCAAGAAGTCCACGCGGTCTCAAGACCGTTTGGTCCCATGCGGTCCCAAGACCGTTTGGTCCCATGCGGTCCCAAGACCGTTTGGTCCCATGCGGTCCCAAGACCGTTTGGACCCATACGGTCCAAAGACCGTTTGGTCCCATGCGGTCCCAAGACCGTTTGGTCCCATGCGGTCCCAAGACCGTTTGGTCCCATGCGGTCCCAAGACCGTTTGGTCCCATGCGGTCCCAAGACCGTTTGGTCCCATGCGGTCCCAAGACCGTTTGGTCCCATGCGGTCCCAAGACCGTTTGGTCCCATGCGGTATCAAGACCGTTTGGTCCCATGCGGTCCCAAGGCCGTTTGGTCCCAAACGGTCCCAAGACCGTTTGGTCCCATGCGGTCCCAAGGCCGTTTGGTCCCAAACGGTCCCAAGACCGTTTGGTCCCGCGCGGTCCCAAGACCGTTCGATGCAAGCGCAAGGATCGATTAAAGAACTAAAGCCGCGCGACCACGCCAAAGCCAGGTCCGATCAAAGCAAGACCGTTTGGCGCTCAAACGACCTCCAAACCGTTTGATGCCCAAACGGTCTCAAGACCATTTGGTGCCCAAGCGGTCTCAAGACCGTTTGGCGCCCAAACGGTCTCAAGACCGTTTGGCGCCCAAACGGTCTCCAAACCGTTTGCAGAAGATATTTCCAGCAACTTATCCAAACCGTTTGGGATCAGATCTGAAACTATAAATAGACCCCCAGGGTCCCCATTTCGGGGGATGGGTTCCGGACGCCGAGAGGCTGCCAGAGCACCACACCGATCAAGTTCCACTCCATCTACCGCTGGTGTTGCGTCCAACGAGGCCAAGAAGAGGAAGAAGACGGCGCAAGGAGCGCATCTTCTTCACCGAGCTGCGTCCACCCTCTGCACCGAGCTCATGGCGGATCTATCTTTCTCTCCTATCCTTCTTGTATCTCGTATCATGAGCGAGTAGTCCTCTTTCGCTGGGGTGCGGGGACTAGCCCCGCTGCCCATGCAAGCCATGTTCTTTTGTTAAACTTTCCAAGGCAATGTATATAACTCTTCATTTTGTCGTTCATCGTTAAGCTTGTAGGTTGGTTATGTGCGTGTTTTCATCTTTGTGCTCCCTATGTTGCGATAACTTCAATGCATGGGTTCCTATGTTGCGATAACTTCAAGGCATGGGTAGGAACGTCGTTTAGCATGTTTGACCCTTGACGATAACTTCCGATGGGTTCCTTGAGGTCGTAAGTGTATGATCCGCGAGGGGACGAGCCATCTAGCCTTCGGTGACGCTTCTGTGCGCCTAACGCCTGTATAGGGGGTTCACAACCTTAGTTGGATTTTGCATCATCTTGCTAAACGTCGATGTTTGCTCGCATGTCACCTTCCTGCTTGTTTATCGGTTAACGCAGCCGACTCCCAAACTAGAAATAGGATGGGATTTTATCGAGGTCGTAAGTGTATGATCCGCGAGGGGACGAGCCATCTAGCCTTCGGTGACGCTTCTGTGCGCCTAACGCCCGTATGGGGGGTTCACAACCTCCATGGATTTCTGTATCTTCAGAGCCGTAAGACATGTGATCCGGATGGCGATGAGAAATCGGCTGCCTATGGTGATGCTTACGCGGACCTAACGCCCGTATGGGGGGTTCTGCAGCAGCTCTATTTGGAGTGTTATATCGTGCCTGGATTGTTTGCAAAAGAGTATGTTTGTGTGTGTAGCGGTGGTCAAACTCGGTACCATCCCAGCGGTTCACATCATTGATCTAAACCCATCTTTTATTCCGCATTTACTTTCTTGCAATTAGTTTAATCAAACCAAAATCAACCAATTGTTCTAAATATTAGTTTTACTTGGGCTAGATCTAACTGACAAAGATTCTTAAAAATGTTGTCCTTTGGGTTCGATCCTCAACTATACTGCGATAAGATCCGTCCGCTTGCGGGTGGTATTGTTGCACTTGGTTTTGGTAAAAGCTCGGGGATATAAACCCCGAGTGAATTTGTTAGTGCATTCAAAAAGCCACATCAAATTCTGGCTCCGTTGCCGGGTTGACATTAAGAATTCAATAGGCCTATAAATTCCTCGCCAATCCTCGATCAAACGTCGCCCTCAAAAGGGCGCGGAATTCAAAGGGGTCGGTCCCCTTCTTCCTCCAAGTTTTGTTTTGCTGGGTGGGCGCTTCCTTCGCCTACCAATGAGACATACGATACAATTTAGCACGGCCACAAACAAAAAAGAAAGTATCTCGGCCTTCCTACGCTGAAGAATGCGTCCTTTCTCTTCTCGGGAGTCGGAGAAAAGTGGGAGAGGCAGGATTCGAACCTACGTAGAAAACCTTCAACAGATTTACAGTCTGTCGCTTTTGACCACTCGGCCACTCTCCCCTTTCCGGAAGAAGCCCCCCTCAAAGGGTTTATGAATCAGAAGGATGGCGAGTTCTTCTCCAGAAGATGGAAGGGCACTCAACTCCCCGAGGCGCGTGATGGGTTGGTTTGGCTTCCATTTACTGTGACGTCGTCAATCTTCTTCTTTTCCATCTTCTTCTTTAAAGTCAAGCAAGGGGTTGACGCTTCGACTTCAAGCAAGATACCTTGTCCCTACCCGAACCCCATCTCCCCTCCTTCGTTGCTTCTGTCCCAGCAACCGAACGAATCCAAGCGAGTGAATGAACGAGGAAGGGCAACCGTAAAGAGCAAAGTCCCCTAAACTACCCGGAATAGGCCATGTTTTCTGCCCTTCCCATGCTCCGGGGAAGCACTGAGCGAGCAGCAAGCGTAGGCTTTGCCTCCGGGTTAGGGGTGGGCGATCCCGCGGGACTTTTTAGGCTCCGCGCTCCCGCGCGCGTACTCTTCTTCCCTCAATGAAACCGAAAGAACTGCCGGACCCCGGAAGTACGAGACGCTCTTTTCTTTACGGAATCCATAATAAAAAAGGAAATCGTTCGATAACACCCCGTGAAACTCTCTTTCATTTCCTAGAAGTGCATTCTTCTCCTCCACCGCATTTCCTATTTCTTTGTCCCTTGGACTGGACCTATGTGGATTCTGTCTCCTCCGTATCCCCGCTGTTCCCAAGGACTAGCGGAATCGAAATAGCGAAATTCTTGGGTCATCTCAATGGGTTCAGAAACCACACGTTTCTCTGGATCATCATAGCGTACTTCCACATATCCACTCAGAGGAAAGTCTTTTCGTAATGGATGACCCTCGAAACCATAATCTGTTGATATACGGCGTAGATCCGGATGATTGATGGAAGAAACACCAGACATATCCCATACTTCTCGCTCCCACCGACCTGCTGATGGAAATAGACTGACTACCGGAGATATTCGTGTGACTTCGTCTGCACTTGTTTATACACGAATGCGTGAGTTATACCGAGTACTCAGTAAATTATGGACCACTTCAAATCTTTGTTTTCGAGAGGGATAATCAACTCCGCATATATCGATCGAAACTTGAACCTGTGTATAGGTATGAAATTTGAGAAAGCACAACAATGGAAATGGGTAGTCCGTATTGGTATCAGATCTGTTCCCATGTTCCGATCATTCCATTTTCTGTATCCATTTCTTGGGCAAAGTCTCCCAACTATATTGGAAAATCAATTGGTTATCCATAAATATAAAGATCCATTTTGGTTCCGCTTCTTGCTCTAAAAATGAAGAAAGACTTGTCGGAAATCGCCGGTTGGGTTGGTCCGACCAAGAAAGGCGTGGGAGTGGAGAGCGTCGGGCCGAGTCCCGTAAAGGCTGTCCCCCTATCAAGATCCCTCACGACACACTTTCTATATCTGTCTTTGTTATCGGTTACATGACATCGACCTATGAGTACAACACCGCCACGTCGTTTCGAAAGTTAGATCACACCCACTTGTTGAAGAGGGAAAGATCGCTCTTAAATGCAGCCTCTCCCTTATATAAGATGATATGATGCCCTCATTCGACCCGCACGTCTAAATACGATATCAAACTGCAATAACGGGGCGACTAAGAGACTCTATATAAAGCTTGAAATCTATTCTTAGACCTACCGGTGGTTTCGCGAGACCTTTTCGATCTACACCTCGCTGCCTGCCCTCCTTCTTTACTTAACTTATAGTAAAAAATGTAAATACCCTTGTAATAGATCTTCCCTTTCACTACACCCTAGAACTTTCTTCTTTGGTATTTGATTCCTTTGTCTTGCGCCGAGGTTCATCGGGTAAAACACTTTCTACTCAATAGCCTTACCCACCAGCTAGAACAGAGTAGAAAAAGGTACTTGAAAGAATGGATTTACAGGACAAGAAGGAATGATTGCAGCAGAGAATGCCCCTCCCGCGGATAGAAAGATGTAAGTCATTCGATAGAATAGCGCGAAAGAAAAGAGTTCATACTCCTGCGCTGCAACCCTGACTCCTCTTTTGATTTTCAATGTCTATTCGTTCCTCTCGCCTCGCTCGAGCTACTTCGTTCCTCTCCTTTCAGTCGAGTCACTTTGTACCTCTCCCTATAGGTCGAGCCTCAGTTGGTATCAGAATGAAAAAGGGATTTGATGCTGAACTATGTCTGTGTTGAATTTAGGTATATCATCGTATGACCATGCAGAGACATCCTTGTATTCGGTAAATAAGGCTTGTTCGTTTGAGAACGGTCGATACCCTCGCGGGCATCCTTTAGGTTCACCACTGGACTTGTAAAAACCTTTTTCTATGGTAGGAGTCGCCGAACTTGCAAAACCCGATACTCCTCGTCGAATAAGGGGGCGAGCTCCGTGCGTGAGCAGCGAAAAAGCTTAATCCAATCTGTCTCTTAACATAACAAGAAGTACGCTTGAAGGCCCATCCTCTACGGCAGGGTACAGAGACGAGGCCTTTGATCCACCTCTTTTTGACATAAGGAAATGCGCGTTTACCCCGTCTCAGTAGGAAGCGAAGAAGCTGTGGCCCCCTTTTCTTTTGTAAGTTGGGCTTGAGGAATTCCGATTTCACATGAAAGGTGTCGAAGGAAAGAAATCATAAGCATCGAATGCCCTCTTTGAAGGGGTTGTGACAGAAAAGGAAGCACGAGCAGTAGCAATAGGAGAAGGAAAGTAGGTGCGTTAAGTTCTTAAGGGCGCCCTAGCTGGAAAATGGAGAGCGATTGAATCTTTTTCTTTCCTCTACTATGACTATGAGACTTAGTCTAACCGCTTTCCCGGATCAAGGAATTCGCTTTTCCTAATCAAATATTTTTTCTTTGCTTGAGGGAACCCCTTTATAAGATAAGGGGCACTGGACTTCGCCTTTCTTTCGCTTTCGGCAGATGAAACAACTCAGATTCGGCTTGAGAAAATACTGGACAGGAAGGGCAAACTATCCAGCCTTTCAAGCCCTACTAAAAAAACATAACGGAAGATGTGTTGTTGGCTTCTTTAACTCCACTTCTGCTCAACATCGATCTTCTCACATACTTCTTCAAGCGTCGGAATACTCAATGCCCACAAGTTCCTTGCCTTGTTGATTTCATACTCTTCTGGTAGAGCCAGAAACCATTCAGTGAATTGTCTTATGTTACTGCCTTTCAAGACGTTCACTGAATCCTTCATGATGTTTTGGTGGTAGGTACTAGTCCATTGAAACCTTAGAGAGCTGCCGGACTCTAGACAAAAAAGGCCATTACGAAAGGCCATCAGCCCAGGTCAGACGACCCCAAAGGACCAGACATAAACCACCCGCTAAAGCAAACGGTAAATAAGACAAGCAGTCAGCAAGTTAGGGATACAGGATGGATTTATCCAAGGCAAGGTGTGTTAACTTCCTTATATATTCAGTCACATGTTGAAAGCGGGTGTGAAAGGATTTTTTTTGCCTTGATCATTCTTCTATGAAATATAGATTCTATTAATCATTCTATTTCAGAATGGAGTCCCCCCTGAATAAGTAAGCCCCGTTCTTTCCCAAACCGGCTCCTGGCCCTACCCGGCGGAACCGGCCGGGGGTATTCAGCATGGGCGAGGAGAGCATCAGAAAGGTTGCTTCAACTAAGTTGAAAGCTTTCCTGGTTTCCGATACCGATACTATACTAATAGATGTCAAGTCCCCTCCCGATCCTGAGACCGGTATGGAGGAACAAAGTTCATTTTCCTTATGCTGCTGGTGTCTTGCTGGTTCGTCCCGGTGTAAAGATCGATAAAGGTCGAATTGATACCTACTACAGCGAGGATGACACTTCTAAAGTATTCAAATTGAAGAAAGGAGTACGCCATTACTTACAGACTTTGTCTATAGGAGAATTTCAATTATCAAGCAGAATCCTTCGATTCAGACTGTATACTTCCATAACTTCTCACGATTTGATGGAATTTTCTTGCTGAAGCACCTAGCGTTACATCATTCCAATTTGCCTCTGGTGAGGAACCATCAAATCTACGAGGTATCCGTCTATACTGGTAATAGACTCTTATTCCGCATGATCCTTTCTCTCCCTGGCGGATGACCTAGCTAAGAATCTATGCAAGGGAATAGGCGGTAAAGGCTCTATCGCCTATGACGCGGTAAGCCTCGAAAATCTGGTTATTAACAAAAAAGAGTATATAGAATATATGAAAAATGACATTGATCTCCTTGGTGAGGTAGTGCAAAAAGCTCAAGGTTGATGTTGGAAGAACTACAAGATCGACATAGAAAGCAAGGCTCTACAAGACCTCACTGGCTCTAACCATCTTTCGTATGAAGTACTACGACGCTGATAATTGGCCTATCTACATCCCTAATCATAATGAGGATTCCTTTATAAGGAGGGGCTACTATGGTGGTCATACTGATGCTTATATTCCTAAAGGAGAAAATCTTGACTACTACGACGTTAACTCCCTCTATCCTTTCATAATGCATGATTTTCCGATGCCTGGAGGTGATCCAGAGTGGTATGGAAATCTTGGTGATAAGGACTTAGATAGCATCTTTGGCTTTATTGAGGCATATGTGGAATGCCCCCAGACTATAAAGAGACCCTTCCTCCCCTATCGGGATCAAAAAAGGGGTCTTATCTTTCCAACGGGGGAATTTGTTGGTGTCTACTATAGTGAGGAGTTGAAGTATGCAAGAAAAATAGGCTACATTGTGATCCCGCTCTCAGGCTACCTCTTCCAGAAGAAGGAAAGCAGCCCGTTCAAGGACTATGTTAGCAATCTCTATAATAGCAGATTAAAGGCTAAGGAGGAAGGTAATAACGCCCTTGCCTATCTGTATAAGTTTGAATTCGTTGTACGGAAGGTTTGGAATTCACCCTAAAAGCACGAGAACCTTGATCTGCGATGACAATATATATAACATATATATGAAGAAGGATTCATTTATAGACGCTCATAAGCTTAAAGAAAACAATTGGGTGTTATGGTACCATAACAATATGGATGATGGTGAGGATCAGTGGGATCCACCGCATAACTCTGCAATTCAATTAGCTGCAACTATCACTGCCTGTTCTAGGATCTATATGTATCCATTCATTTCAAAAGCTACACGAACACAGACTCCGTTGTACTAGGAAGTCCTCTACCTCCGGAGTGAATCTCCAACACTATACTAGGTAAGTTGAAGTTGGAGGAAATAGTTGTCAAAGGTATGTTTGTAGCACCGAAAACATATTACTTGAAAACAGTGGACGAGCAAAATGTGATGAAATTCAAGGGACCGGCTAAAAACCTGATCGAGAAGCAGTACGCCAACCCTTATCTTAAGACACAGGTAGAAGTGAAATCTAACTTCAAGGTTCAGTTGTCCACACTCGAACTCGACTTCAAATAGTTACAATCTCCGGTTTTCCCAGGACCCAAAGAGGATACAATTATTTGAAACCGAAAGTGGGGGTGGATACATTACCATTAAATATATCAGACTTGTCTGGCTGTTGAAAAAAGAATAATTGCTTCACTAAGGAATCAAATAATTCAACTACAGGTTGATCATTCTATTCTAGAAGAAAAATGACGTCTGAAGGAGGGAAGTGAGGTAGAGAACAAAGAATATTCTTCTATTCAGAATAATACAGAGATAGAGACCAGTCTTACTGACGCCAGAACGATATTAGATAGCGAAGAAAAAAGGGAGGGAACTAACCATACATTAGAAGAGAGTACTAAGACAGACGAGAAGAAACCTGATACCTAAGACAGAGGAGTGTAACCTGCTCGACCGATAGGGAGAGGAGTGAAAAAGTACAATAGTAGGGATAAGACTAACAAGGGTTGGAGTTAACCCCAATAAATCAGTAGCTAGATGACTCTAGTTTAGTTGTTGAGTCAAGAGTCACAGTGACTACTTACCATTTCCATTTAACCAATGCATAGTGGAAAGAGGCTAAAAGCAAAAGAGTTGGCGGAGCTAGACTAGGAAAGTCGCTAAGGTTTTGAAGACATGGCACGGAGAAAATCGAACTTTGTTAGGCCGCGGAACCCCCCAAGATGGGGTTGATAAACGATGTGGATATGGATGTTAATTTGGACACCGCCCCCCTAGTCCAACTATTGAAAATCCCGACATTTTGTTCCCTGATTAAGTTTATATTCTTTCTTTTATGGCTATATGTCCTCCCCACATACTTTTGTAATCAGAAAAGGGTCGGGGAGGTCATCCAGCATAACCAAGCTCTCCGGGTACCTATGGAAATATCGGTGGGGTGGGGGAGGCTTTGCGTTAAGCCGCGGGGCAATCCCTCACCCAAACAAATAAAATAATTAAAATGAGGGAGGGAGTTGACTTAGTGTGCAAGCTGGCGGAGACCCAAGCTTAGAGTAACTGCCCGAGAAGGTCAGTGAGGTTCCAACTGTAGTGAAATGAAGGATCTTTATTAAAGTTCACTATTGTTGGAAGAAGACAGGCGGGAGTGAGCCGAGCGAGAGCAAAGCTAGTTCCAGTGGTGGGCTGTCGGTCTGGTCCCAAAGAAAAGAAGAGTAGCAATGCTAGATTAAGAAGGAGTAAAGCCATAACTCTGCCCTAAGCATTGAGCTTACGCGAACCAAGCTGCAAAAAGACTGAAAGGGTAGCCTTCCATGCCAAGCCAGCACATGGACCGGATTGGTATTCGAAGGGCTTCCCCTTCCTCGGCCCCTTTCTTCTGTCTTTGACTGACCACAAAAAAGAAAAAAAATAAACGGAGACGTGTCACCAAAGCAACACTTTCAGGATTAATTACAGGACATGGTGATCTTCGATCTCCACCATTGGCTTGACCTGAGGCATCGGGGACTCACCACAACCTCATGCCCATCCAGAGCAGCACACGTTCCTTCCATCGTCTGATCTCCTCCTGAGACTTATTAGCCTCCTAGGATACTGTCGTAAGCCGCAGCCACAGGATTAATATGTGGAAATGGCAAGTACACACTGTGCACCACGATCTTGCCGCTGCGGATGACGTCCGGCACCTTAATCCTCACATAGTTAATCCTCATCGGCGCCGAGGTCAAACCTCCACCGGCACCAGAGGTTGTGATAAGCAGCGGTTGGCCTCGTTCCAATGTCGGCGGAGCAGTCCCCACCGGAAGCTTCTCCAGATCCGCGATCGACAAGAAATGGTTCGGCACAATGTGGAACCTGACGTTGCTGATATGATATAAGAGTGAGAACCGGAGAAGATCGAAAGGTCGTCAACGGCGAAGACCGTCATATTGTATTGTTAAGAGTCACAAGCTCGGCGTACTTCACCTTCATAGTGAGGGCTAGGATGCTGAAGCCATTGTTACGGAGCCAGAGCATGGCATCTCTGAGCATCAGGCGCATGATAGCAGGCTGCACCGAGCCGGAAGTCTTGATATGTTGACCAGAATGATGATCCGGATGGAACGGGAACGAGAGCGAGGGATTTCCTGGCTTTTCTTGCGGAACTAAAGGCAATGAATATTGGATTCGGAAGGTCTTCCACGTCTCTATGTCATCCGGTGATCCATATGCATAGTACAAGCACTTATCTGTGGCAATCAACGAGTGAAGCCGATTAAAGACCATGGGATAAAGGCTCTAAGTCCTTTTTTCTCGCTAGATGGGGCCTTCCTCTGCACGGGATTCGATTCACAAAAACAAATTTCTCGAGTAAGAAACAATTAATGTGTAACTTCTTCTCAAGCAGTAGCACCGGCAACTAAAACTGTCTTCTATTCAACACCGGTTACTTCTATAAGACATAATGGAACAATTACCTATTCTATCAGATTCGCCGCCAATACACATTCAAAGATAGGAGTACTTGTTAGGCTTGAAAGTCGTTATTTCTCGGCTTCGTATATAGTCCCCTTACTTCTTTCAAGGAAAGAAGTTTGCGGACAGGATATGGCTTGCATAAGGCGTGTTTCTAACTTGTATATGGTATGTATAGGGCTGTTGAGTTAAGAACTAGCAGTTTTCGAGCAGACAAGTTTGAAAGTAGGCTGACGGGCAAGCTAGGGAAAGAGGTCTTTATCATATATTACCGGAATACCTAAAGCTATTGATTTGAAAGCGGGTTAGAGGTTTCATTTCTTCGCCGGGGCACTCAGTTCCTTCCCTTGCTTCAGGAAATTCATTAATGGGCTCCCTTGACTTTTCTAAAAGTGAGAAGGCAAAATAGAAGAGTTCCGGATTCATGTAGTATCTCTCGAAAGGAGAATTAATACCATCTTTCAGAACCGTGGATTGAGTCAATCTTTGTTCAGCATCCCCTGTGACTTCCGCTTCCAAGAGAATGAATCACTGCCTCTCTTTGTCTGAATAAACAACCTGGTGACTTCTATCCTCTCCCTAAACCTAAACCAGAACCTCAAGACTCAAACTCAACCGGCACAGCTTCTTCTCAATCACTTTCTATTGTATCTTAGAGAGTGATAGGCTATCTCGAGTCGAGTGAGGCAAGCGGAGAGAAGAATCAGATAATAATCAAGAAAGGCGTGTGTTTTCAAGTCCAGAAGAAGAAATCACGACTGAATTTCTCGTGCTATGGACTCATATGGTTGATGAGTGTAACAGCTTCCCAACGTATGCATGATTGACTAGATATCGAGCTTACCCAGTAGGGAGGGAAAGTCGGGGAAATTTTTTGACTCGACCTACAGCGGGAAGAACAACCAGGGTAACAACCATTCGGAGATGAAGATCAGAAGGACAGCCGCATCCACATCCTATGGAATGCATTATGTAATTCCAAGGGCAACGGCAAAAACCCCTGCAACTGATGAGAAGGCTCGGGATACGCAAACAACTAAGCCATTGACTAATTGACAATGCAACACCTATCTGATTTCAGACACATGCAGCTCAAGAGCAGGGGTAGCCGGTTCGGGCGGAGATGGATAAAACAAGGCTGAATGCTGGATAACAAATTCTTCTGTCGGGAAGGGTTATAGATAATATAGTTCTACTGGTGAAATGGTTGTTGCACCGACTGCACACTGGACTAGTCCATCAAAGAATGCGCTGCTTCTTGTCCTTGAGAATCGGCTGGGATGCCCCCCTTGTTTCTGAAACCAACTGGATCGACGGGTTTGACAACTAGAATTGGCTATAGATCTCGAACGCCTTTGAAACCTCAGCATTTGGTTCCGCTATCACGCCTATGCTCCCCAAGTTTCATAAGGTGCGACGTGTACCGAGCAATCAATCAGAGGTGCTCTGCTGGGCTGTAATAGCGAATGGGAGTCACATTCAATAAGGCCGAGGAGCAAGGAAGGGCCAAAAAATGCACCCTTTATGGTTATGGTATAGAATGCCCTGTCCGCAAGAAGGAAAGGAGTTGGCTTACCGCATCTACCTTCTCATCTCGGGAGAAGGGCTGGGGCGTAAACGGAGTACGGAAGCTGCTGGAGCGGCAGCCCCCACACATAGAGATTCCCCACGAAGGAATCAGAATCTCGCTACTCCCCCTTACCTGTCCGGGACTAGAGAAGTCATAGTAGTAGGCGGCGGACTAAGAGCAGTTGGAGTCAGGGGATCAGTAAGCGGTCCTAGCCTTTGTTGGTGAATGCCTATCTGGTCTGACTGTTTAGATACGTGTTCAATTAAGCCGTCTTCCTCTTTGTCCCACCCTTCTGACTGGCCAATTACCTTCTTGGTGACTCTAAGCCAAGGTCAATATCCTTACACCTTCGCTTTATGCCTTTCTAGTGCTAGTAGCAGTAGGGGGATAAGCTCTTTCTTTGCAAGAATATAGGGTGTGAAGGAGGAATTGCACAAATAGGTTTCCCCAATCCCACTTGGTGTCCATCTGGGAATCTCTCGTACAATTCTCTTCCCTCTCGGTCTATGACTCGGGTCCCTCCCCTGTCTGAAGGAGCATCACAGCTCGTCCTGTTTAGGGAGAGGGCAGCAAAACGAAAGAGACAGAGGAAGCAGAATCCCGACCATCAGGAAAGAACTCCGGAATGGACGGATAAGAATGGCAGGTTGGTCATGAAATTCTACCGCGATGTAATTCAGGATCTTCCGTGCATAGTCTTTTTAGGATTTTGGCATTCGCGAAGGGGGCGTGACAAGGCTTGAGAAAGGAATCGAATGATTCCTTTATCAAGGAGAATTTCGCGTGAGGACACGCCTGATGACCCCTTCGGCCAGGGCGGTTTCATAGAAAGGCCTTCCTGGGGCGTACGTCCTATGGGCTCTTCAATCATCACCGAAGGAAGGCGGATACATTGGCTGGAAATGCACGCAGGATCCTTTTGGGGTGTGGTCCCGTACGAGTCAGTCGTTCTGGTACCACGAGGCATGTAGTAGGTGGGACTGCGGAATCGATCTTCGGTCTTGATGAGCTTCTTGTCACCGAACTCCTGTGACCGAAGCACGATCATCATCTGCTATCTGCCGGAAAAAACCACATCGTCAACCGTCTGATCTATGCGAGATGTTGGAAGTTTCAGTTGCTCTTTAATTCCAAGGGCAAGGCCAGACTGGTGAAATCCGGAATAGCAATGAGGAACCAAGCCTTTTTCCGGAGCATTTCTGTGGAGCTTGTGAAATGAAAGAAGGGCGAGTCGAACGAGCGGACTTGGCCGGGATGTCTCCTACACCACCAGTAGTCAAGAATATCCGCCCATATAAATAGTTGCTCAACGAGGGGGTTGCTTCAGGCTATTTCCTTCATTTCATATAGTCAGGCAAGTCCCCTTACTGAATGCTGAATGAGGCTCCCGCTATGAGAAGAGTTTGAACTCAAAAAGAGGAAAACCAAACACGTTCGTTCTAAGCTCACAAATCAGGCTTGTAGAGTGATCGCATGGCGAAATGCATTGGTATTTGCCTGATCGTCGCGGGATTGTTTGTTTTTTATATGCTTGCCGCGGATCAATCCCCCTTTCCTATTCGCTTGCCTGCGCGCCTCTACTCATGTGGGACCTTCCGGGGAGAATGGAAGTGCCGCCGCCTCATGTGGCTGACCGCCTCGAGAATGGACGGGGTGGAGTGAGGCTTCGCCCGCATCGGGATTGACGAGCTTGCCTGGCATTCAGGTATTTCATCCATTTACTCCCTACTTGTCTTTTTCTTGCCTTCCCCATAGTCCAGTCCACAGTCCCCATTGGTTGACCAACCTTTAAAAGAAAGGTTCCGAATCAATATTCTGGTCATTGATTACTAGGAAGTCTTTTTTTTTTCAAAAAAGGATTTCCTTTCTGCGTAGGCGTGCACCCTTGGTATGTGTTGATCCTCTGGGGTGAAACGGCGAACTCCAGTTTGTAGCTGTAGATATCTGCCCTGTTCGTCGTACTAGAAAGGTCCAGTGAAATGCACTTATTACGGGGAATGAATGCGAGGGCCATGAGCTATAAAACCCCCGAGGTTGCCCTCTTGTGAATCTGAACTCAACCCTTATTACCTCCGGCGAGCGGTGCACGACAAAGGCTGGGTTTTGACCCAGTCGTTACCAAACCGCAGACCGAACAGACTGGCAAGCAAGGCCAGGAAGAGTCCCTCTCCCTTACGGTCGAGCCACTTCGTACCTCGTCGAACAGGAGGAAGGAGAGCAGCAGGAAGCGTGGCAGTCTCGGTCGATGCGTGCCAAGCTTCCTCACACCATGGGCGCGGTGCTTTAGAGAATTCCCTATTCCCCTGTTTTAGACAGTAGGCAGAGCCAAGGCAGTGGGGGAAGTTCCTTTTCCACCCCTGGGACCAATGGACGGCGTCACAGATTTCTTAGGATCATGGATTCCTGAGACTTCGACAAAGCACCGGGCATAGGACAGCCTCTCCAGACGGGAAGTTGCCCTATCCATGTCAAGAGGCCTCCCAACCAAACGTCGCCACCTCCCCAATGGCAGACGTCAGAGAGGAATCGCACATGATGGGCCGGCAACCTGATCTAAAGCAGAACTAAGGCCAGCCCTCTCGAACCCTACCCCCAAACTGAGAAGCTTGGTCTTCCGTCCATCTATCCTTGCCATGATGGAATCTACTAATCTCGAGAAGTAACTGGCTTTGGACTTTCCAGCAAAGAGGGGAACTCCCAAATCACGGATCAGCCAATTGCTTATGCGAAACTGAGGTGCCTAGTAGGTGGGCTTCATTGCATAGCTACTTATTTCTCTAGGGATCTTCTACCCAGATCTCACCTCTTTCTAAAAAGTTCATCAGAGCCTGCGCATTCTGTTTTGCTGCATTCACAAATCAGATAGCATCATCAGCAAAAAGCAAATGAGAAATTGCTGGAGCCTTGCCTGAAAAACTGAATGGAGTAACAACTCCACTTGGAATTCCCTACTTCAAACTTCTTCTGCAAGAAGGAAGAAGCTGGGAGAGAGGGGGTCTCCTTGACGAACCCCTCGCCCCCGGGCCACAGACTTCTCAATTTGCCTCCCCGATTCATCACCCATGGGAAAAGGGGCTGAAGAGCGAGCAGGCGGAAGGAAAGGGGTCTCGTTTCTTCTGAGTTGACTGCTCGACTAAAAAGGAGAGGAGGAGGCTGACTACTGGAAGCCCCCGGAGTGAAGAAGGAGTCACCGAACTACCGCTGCAATTTCTCGAAGAGACTGGGGGAGGCCTATCTCTCCGGGGAGGGGGTGGGAATAGATTATAGGCTGGAACACCTTTAGAGTATATAACTAAAAGAACGGACTGGCAGTGCGATATCTTGAGGAAGCGAGTCCGAGATGATGATTTGCGGTGACCAAGACCCGGTCTATAGAAATTGGATCCCAGACTGAGTTCGATACGGGATTGATGTGAGGAAAGGTTTGCCAGGTCTCGCATTGGCATAGGGTTCTCTCTCCTCTTCGAGGCAGGAAATGACTATGGTGCGAGTACATACCAAACTGCTCAAATCTCAACTAGCGATATGAGCAGGAACCCTCCGCTATATGGTTGGCAAGCTATTCTTTCTTCTCGCAGGAAGAGAGAAAGAGTCGAAGAGTTCGATCTCTTTCCGTCACGGAGGAATCCGAGAGAGGCTGAAGAACTTATTTCATTTTTCTTTCTCTTTCGATTTTCTTACTTTGCTTTCATCCTTCCCCAAGCCGTGAAAAGGACCTGCTTTATCAAAAAAAAGTGACGACCTGGGAACAAGACTTCTTCACTTAATACATAGACGCAAATAGAAAAAAATGTTCATGTCAAGGGGAAATTCAAATAATACGTGACATGTCTGATGTCATCAACCGAGGCCTACTTTTCTTCTTCGAAACCTCGGAATTTCCCGAGAAACCGCCATTCATGCGGAATGATTTCATCATAAATGAGACACACGTGCCAATCAAGTTCCCGCCATAACATCAAATCAAAGGAATTTGTTTCATCCTATCCATTTTGATTAGAACTTCTTCCTCTGTACATTCTTTTCCCCCATTTCACGTTCTCTCTCAAAAGAAAGATTTGACTTTCAGAGTGCGGGGGGCGGATTCCCTATTGGAAAGCCTCGTTCTAGATGCCCTCAGAGAATTTGGCATACATACGGGCCATACATTTGCAGTCATGGACAACTATTTCTATCGGATTCCAAATTTGTCCCACCGGAGGTCGTTGACCTATGGGTAAGGACATCCAGGACGCGATCCGTGCCAGCAGATCAATCATCCTCCTCAACGAAAATTGCATCAAGCTTCTTGCTCTGGTGCCCAGAGACTCATACCTTCATCTTTCCGTGCGCCGAGTGACTATCTTGAAGATAGTCACTGCATGTGGTTGGTTTCCTAGTTGGCCCATTCAATGAACAGCGATGTTCAGGATTACCAGATGTGGGTGGTAAGGAAATTGTCAGAGGCCCACGCCGCAAGAAAATATGGATAGGGGTGCGCCACGTCGTCCACAACCTCTTGAAATAGACCAAGCTTTCCCGTCTAAAGTCCATCATCTGTAATGTAAGGAAAACGAGATTTCGAAAAGAACCTCTGTTCCTTCTCGCTCGTCCTCCAGACCGCCTGATGGTTCGAGTGGTCCTAAACCCACGTGGGGATCTACTCGGGCTGTTGATTGGAGGGAGGTGTGCTTCGGAGGAGCTTCGAGTGATGTGACCGGGAATGCGGAATTTCCTAAGGTCGTTGATGGTGGTTACGGTAGACCTGGATGAGGTGGAAGACAATGAGCGAAAATGGCGAAACTCGGTAGTTTTGGGGAAGAGACCATTCTATTCTATAACCACACCACCTTCAGGCCTTCATCCAGCGCGCGTCCAAATTAGCTGTGGGGAAGGATTTTTCCTTGTTAAGTTTGCAGGTTCAGAAGATTGTAGAAAGGTTTTGGAAGGTGGGCCGTCGACTATTTGACAAAGAAGGTTTCGAGTTCAAAACCATTCCGCCTTCAACTTCTGCTTAGTTTGACTTGGCCAGCTTACCATTTGCCTGCTTCCTTGACTACTGCTTTCTCTTACGCAGCTTAGAAAGTCCACAGCCTTGTCTTTTTTTTTCATCAAAGTGACAAATAGGAGACACCGGTGCTCAAACGTCCCCCTGCCTTTCTTTCTCGATGCTTTTCAAGGAAAAAAGATAGCACTGGGGAGATCAGGGCTTTCTTTCCTACTCAGCTTGGGCCGTAAGTTAGCCGGCCGCTTACATGCTATTGTAATCGGCCCCTACCAACTCCAATTCGGTCTATGTTCAGTTAGTGCTCACCTGACTCCTTCCATATATGCCACTCCTTTCGCAAACAATTCTTTTCTTGCTTCCTTCTTTTTTTTTATTCTTCCTCTCTGACTTCTTCCTGCCCTCCTTCTAGCGCCAAGCATGATAATCTACCCATTGCCTAGCCAGGTTCTGGTAGAAAAGGAGGTGCGGAGTCTTGTAGTGCTTGACTTTCTTTAAAGATCGGGTCTTTGACGTCAGATGAAAGAGTCCGAGTGCCATCCATCCGATCCAGAAGTCTACTTCGTTCTACCTGTTTTGTTCCTTGAATTCCCTAGGAATGAGGGGAGGGGTAGGGTATGATGATCTCAGGTATCTTGACTTTGTCGAGATTCGGTTGGGGTGAAATATCTTATACTGGTATAATTGATAATGGAAGTCTCTTTCCAGGCATTCCATCGTCCCGCAGGTCTAATTACTGAACGATTGGTAGCGAGAAAGCAATCCGGGTGCCTCACCTTTGGGTCTGGCCGGTCCACATTTGGCTAAGCGCCTTCTTTCATGTCAGAATTAGACTTCTTGATGGTTATTGAGTGCTTGTTCTTTTACTGGTACTGGCTGTCGTTTATTGATGGAATTATGTAAATCCATCGCTATTATATCCGACCAAATTGGGAACGGCTGTCTCGGTATTTGTTCTCGAACCGGGGAGGGAGAGTAAGGGCTAGTGAGAAAGACGAGTGGGTGAAATCATTAACGGAAGGGAAGATCGTCGACCGTCGACCTAATAGAAATTGCCCAACCAAATTGTCGATACATTCCTACATCTTCCAATAAGTCACCTCCGTTGGATGGAAAGACGAATCAATAGGTGAGTTGTAGTAGCGCGACGCAGCCATTTTCCCTGTGTCTTTAAGAAGGTCAAGTGCATATTTCTCTCGGATATAATAGGAAGTATGCACTTGCTTGATTTCGCCACTTCGATCCCAACTCCAAATGTCCCTAGATATGGGATGTCGAAGAATAGTATTTAACATCCAGAAAACTGCCAAATCAAATGCGTCCCAAGCCGAAATATCACAAGTACCACCCTGCCCTGGACCGTCGCAAGGAAAACTATAACCGAAATCATTTTTATCTGGCATTAGCTTAGAACCACGTGCATCTAAAGCGCCTTTTACTAAAATTAATGTAGTTGTATGCAACCCTAGGGCAATAGCATGATGAACCAAGAAATCCCCAAGACCTATTGTTAAGAAGAGTGAATTACTATTCTCATTAACAACACTCAACCACCCAGGTAACCAGATGTTTCGACCTGCATTGAATGCTGGTCCACTCGTTGAAGATAAGAGTACATCGAATCCATATGAAGTCTTACCATGTGCGGATTGTATCCATTGTGCAAAGATTGGTTCAATCAAGATTTGTTTTTCAGGAGTACCAAATGCGAGCATAACATCGTTATGAACGTAAAGTCCTAAGGTATGGAACCCCAAAAAAAGGCTGGCCCAACTTAAATGAGATATGATAGCTTCTTTATGTTCTAACATTCTTGCCAATACATTATCTTCATTTTGTTCTGGATTGTAATCTCTAATAAAAAATACCGTGAGCAACCTGTCATGATGAACCCTGCGATGTATTGGTGATGAGTATATAACGCTGGGTAGTCAAATCTTGTGCTATGAATGCATAAGCAGGTAAAGAATACATATGTTGAGCCACTAAAGAAGTAATAACTCCTAAAGAAGCTAAAGCAAGACCTAATTGAAAATGAATCGAATTATTGATTGTGTCATAAAGACCCTTATGCCCACGTCCTAATCGACCCCCTGGAGGAGTATGCGCTTCTAAAAGATCCTTTATACTGTGCCCAATCCCGAAGTTAGTTCTATACATATGACCGGCTATCAGGAAAATAAATGCAATAGCTAAATGATGATGAGCCATATCAGTTAACCATAAACTTTGCGTTTGTGGATGGAACCCCCCCAGAAGGGTGAAAATAGCAGTTCCCGCCCCTTGAGAGGTGCCAAATAAATGACTACTAGAATCCGGGTTTTGCGCATAAAGATTCCACTGACCTGTAAAAAGTGGACCCAACCCTTGAGGATACGGTAATACATCTAAGAAATTATTCCATCTAACGTACTCCCCCCTAGATGCGGGAATAGCGACATGAACCAAATGTCCTGTCCAAGCTAAAGAACTGACTCCGAAAAGTCCTGACAAATGGTGATTCAGATGAGATTCGGCATTTTTGAACCACGAAACGCTTGGTTTCCATTTTGGTTGTAGGTGTAACCAACCTGCTACTAAAGATATAGCAGAAAGAAATAATAGAAAAATCAGTATAAAGATCTTCATTGGTGCGTAATCCGATTGTATACCACCACTGATAAACACCGGAATAAGCGATATTCACAGGTCTGAGAGCACCCCCTCGAGTAATTCTACAGCGGGTTGACCAAACAAATTGCATGAGCAATAGGTCTTACATGTAAGGGGTCCTGTACCCATGACTCAAAATTTCCTTGCCAAGCTACATGGAAGAGGTTTCCGGATGTCCACAGAAAAATGATTGCTAACTGCCCAAAGTGAGAAGCAAAAATGTTCTGATAAAGACGTTCCTCAGTAATATCATCATGACTTTCGAAGCGCGGTAGCAATACCAAACCAAATACGTCGAGTAGTGGGGTCCTGAGCTAAGCCTTGGCTAAACCCTGGAAATCTTAATGCCATAATGTTTTTCAAATCCTCCTAGCCATTATCCTACTGCAATAATTCTTGCTAAGAAGAATGCCCATGTTGTGGGAATTCCACCCAGAAGGTAATGGGTTACTCCTACAGCACGTCCTTGTACAATGCTCAAGGCCCTAGGCTGAGTAGCAGGAGCAACTTTTCATTTGTTATGAGCCCAAACAATGGATTCAATAAGTTCTTGCCAATAACCACGTCCGCTGAATAGAAACATGAAACTGAAAAACAAAATGCTAAGAAAAAAAGACCATACGCAGATAATGAAGAACCATAAGACTGAATTACCTGAGAGGCATGTGCCCATAAGAAATCTCGAAGCCACCCATTAATAGTAATGGAACTTTGTGCAAAGTTTCCTCCTATGATATGAGTTACTACCCCTTGATCACTTACAGTGCCCCAAACATCTGATTGCATTTTCCAACTGAAATGGAATATTACTACCGAAATTGCATTGTACATCCAGAATAGACCTAAGAAGACATGATCCCAGGCGGATACTTGGCATGTTCCTCCTCTGACAAACCAGCTTCCAAGCCGATGAGAGCTAAAACAGTGCAGTCAAACCCTGATCCGTCCGCTTGAGCCAATCGAGAGAATGACCTCTGGCCTAAGAACTTGAAAATCACTTCCTTGTGTTTAATCAGTCGGTTTCGGCCCTACCGAACCAATTTGCCTGGCATTTCCTAGTTCTCTCAAAACAAACAACATAAGAAGGAGAGTTTCCCTTTGCAATAGAGAAGAACTGACTTCGCTTCGTTGAAATGAGCGAATCGAGGCGAGGTACAAATCGAGCGAAGCGATAGGAATGAATGCGCACCCACGCATTAAGAAAACGAAATGGTGCACGGATCTTTCTGCTCTTCCATAGATGGCTGCAAACGATGATCGCTGTGAATCATAGAAAGAACCTCGACCCACGAATCAGGGTCTTCATCAAACCAGGCATGGTTTATGAGAGCTCGATCGATGCGAGAGGAACTGAACCAATTACTTTAAGGGCTGGCATCCCGGACTGATAAAGGATCAACTAGACCTAGACCCAATAAAAGCAGGATTGCTTTACAGGCAGGCAGGGCTCTTCCTTTCTTATTCCTGCTTCAGTAAATGAAAAGGGGGGAGGGTACAGATAGAGCGGAAATCTTTGCACCATAAATCAAAGGGAGGAATGCTACTTACCCGATAGGGAAAGCCCAAGTACGTAGTGAGTCAGCCTTTATGCAGTAATGAAGTCCTTTCTTTTCATTCGGACTAGTGTCAAAAGAAGTGGACAGCTCAGGCATCTGAAAAAACGGAAATCAAACTAGATAGATAAGTGGCCAAAGACAAACCTGAAATTCTTATTCAAAGATTGCAAAAAAGCAGTCTGGTCCACAAATCTCCAAGCCCCAACCAGCATTTCCATGCCACACTTCTTCCCAGATGCTATGTAGAGCAGTTAAGACTAAATAGGAAGAAATAACCAAAATAACAGGAAAATCTCTTTTCTTATCACCAAATCCAGAAACCAAATCAGAATCCTGGTTAAGTAGCAGTCAGATTGGTGCCAATAAGAATATAGCACGGTTGGCCAGTGAGATTAACGTTCAAGATCAAGCATATAGCAAAGCACATAACAGTAGCAACATTACCAACAGTAGGCATCCAGGCTCCCGCAACATCCATCCTCTTAATTGTCAAAGTTGGCACTGTAGAAGCTCTACGCTGCTGCAGAAAGATCATTTTGACGGGGAAATTCGCTGAACTGCTTTGACTAGACTGGGTCTGTTTAATACCTTTCAAGACCCTTTTCCCGTCCCGCGTTAACGAAGCCAACTCAAACTTGATTTCCAATCCGATAAGAAAGATAGCAGCATACAAACCAAGGAGAGATGTCCTTGCACCCTAAACAGCCAATATAGTAGTTAGCTTCCCTTCTTCCTCTGTGATATCTCCACCATCTATATTTGATTCTAACCTAGCTCTCTAGTAAGTAGGTAAGAGGAAAGAGTGCAACAAGAAGAGCAAAGATCCACGGCAAATTCAAGGGTGGTAGAGGCAAAGGGGAAGTGTGTGAACACGACAAATACAGAAGTGCAGATCATTGTTAAAACAATGAGGCAAGATCACAGCCTGAGGGAAGTACTCAAAAGAGATGTAGACACCCACCGCCAACAACAATGGAATAAAATGTTCTCAACTCAACAATGTACTTGATAGGGATGAATGAAGTAACTACAGCGAGCGTGAGCAAGATAGCCACGATAAGGAGCCAAGAAGGCCATGTAGGCTTTGATGTCATAAAGCCATAGATCGAAATGTCCAGTCTGATGAGCAGCTTTGATGAGATCAGAGTGGTATGTCCATGATAATGGAATAGGTGGCTGCAGCAAGATAAAGAGCAAAGCAGATGCCACTACCAGTACTAAGCACCTCTTGGCAAACTGCACACAGCAGAATCAGATATAATGAGAACCCATCTTTGAAATTGAATTACTAACAGCAGCTATTTCATCATCTGTGGCACTCTTCTGATCCTAGTTGGCTCGAGTAGAGCGGGCTACTTCTTTTCAATCTAGAGAATCTTTGTTCTGGAAACACGTCTTCCTATTCCATCTTTTCTCGAATCTCCTTTAACGGAAGAAATAGAGAGAAGGTCAAACCTAGTTCACTCGCTGAGTCTCTTTGCATCCATGGCTTTATGGTTAAAGCGCCCAACCTAAGAAAGGGGCAAATTCGTAGGTTCAATTCCTACTGGATGCACTTGGAAGGTTCAGTTCCCATCTGGTGAGAAGATTTGCTTTGAAAACTTTTTCGTAGGCAGCAAGCAGTGGTAGGCTAGAAGGAAGCGCAGGAACTTCTGGGATTAAGGAAATTAACCCGAGGGTAGTAGGTTACAGAATCCGATTTGTGGCATCTTTCCTTGGTAGATTTGTTAGACAAGGACTGATTTCAGAAAATGTTAATAATAGGGCAACTCCATTCAATAAGGAAGGAGGCATGGAATTGGATGCTTCCCCCCTTTCAGTGCAGGAAGGACTGCTTGGTGAAATGACGTACTTAGGATTCCCTCACTGTCAAGCAAGGGTTGGCTTCGAATGAGATGTCATATACGCAAATGCGCTTTCCGTTGCAGGCATAAGTGCTGCAAACATGGCTACTTCAGCTCTTTTCGGAAGGGAAGAGAGTTCCGTCACTTCTGGGATTAAGGGAGTTCCCCCGAGAAAAAGACAGTCAATAGGACTCGACTCTAGAACCCATAGGCCTAGGAGCAATAGACTGAAGAGGTACGACATCTATAAAGTAAGTAACAAAGGGAGAACAAAGAAAAGCCAGCGGGGATAGCAGGTGCTGGTCCAACACCCTATCTTTCATAAGCTCCAGTAGTTGCTCACCCATAATCAATCCTACTTGATTAAAGACTAGCTTGAAGGCCTGAAAGCAGGAGGGGGAGTACGACACGAAAGGGCAATGCGGAATTGCTAGTTTAGAGAAAGATTCATAGTCAATCTATCCCACTAGCTACAGCTTGCATTCGATGCCATATTAACTATCTCATGTCACTTTTTTCTTTAGTTTCGTTTATCTGGGCATGAACGATTCAATAGCAGCTTCTTCTTGAACTTCCCCTTCTTCCTTAAAAAAAAGGAGTGGATTTCTCATGGTCAGAACTCGCAATCTGATTGAACTAGCGGGCTTTCGTCAGCGTTAGACTGCGTCTTCAGGTACGTCTATTGGTGATTCCTCATCTGATTCCCTAAACCTGAGCCGAGCTAATCCTTATCCTTATAGATTCTCTAGGAAAGGGCTCCGTAACATCTATCTCAAAAGAAGTAAGGACATTCTATTATGCCTTCTCCCCATTCCCGGCCGTGGGCAAATCTATCTTCAACGGGTGCCCCGACTGCTGATTTTCTAGGAGCTATTCCTACCATTCTGCGGCGTCCCTTGTCTTTACCGCTCTAGCAACTGCCATTAATTCCTTGTCCACTTTTCATGCATGACGGACTCTTTCTAAAGAAGAAGAAAGCTCCAACCTCTGTGCACCCAGAGAATAAGCAACTCACGTCAAGGAAGAGTCTTGACGTAAGGGATAGAAGGAAGGTTCTTTGCGAGAGTCGTTTATCTCGGGGGAAGAGGTCAGTAGTGCCTTCTACTCTCATACGAGCGCACATTAATTTAATTGAAATCTGGTAATAGAAGGACTTGACTTGATCACGCTGCCCAGTATACTAGTCTCGAATGGTTCGTTCCAGTGCCAGTTCCGGAAGTAGTCGTAATCCTTCTTTCTTTTTTAGAGTATGTCTTCCCCTGTCTCCGTCTGCGCTTTCTATCTGTCTGTGCTTGGAAAGATTCCGTCAAGCCTGGGCGTAGTAAGGCCAGTAGAAAGCAAGAAAGTAGACCAGTCTACGTCTCTTTCTTTATAAGAGTCCTCTGGTCCAGTCAGCTTGCTTTCCGATGCGAGGCGCGTCAAATGACCCTCTCTTCATGTTCACAAAGACAGTTGAATCGGATGTTAACGAATAGGCTGTTTCCTCTCTGTCCAATCGGTCTAATCGGCATTCTTTCTTTCAACTCCACTCCTTCCCTTGCCTCTCCAATTTCCCTATTTTTCTTTTCATTCATTCCTCATGCACTGAGACAAAGATGCTGACTTTGCCGGAGGGATGTTTTCCTGCCTAACAAGATGTCTGTAGGGACCTCAATTGACATCGACCCTGCCTTGTTTGTGAGCTAGGGTCGTTTCCATCAAGCAACGAGCATAGGATCTTGACTGGCTATCCTGTATTTCATGAACTGGAATCAGACAAGACACAGGCTTTTTTATTGCTAGACCTCCCATCCAATTATGATTTCTCATACGCGAAGGGGCGAACGGCATTCTTTTTGACTACTCAAACTAGCAGTACGTCAGTCGTTTAGTAGTGCCTTTTGAATCAAATGGACGAACCCTTCCCGAAGCCGGCATTGAAAGCAAATAGAGAGCCCCCGCCCGTTTTATGCCGAGAAGAAGAACTGTCTGAGGCTCGTACTGGGCCGGAGCAAGGCGTCTGGTCTTATCGTTCAGATAAGATGATAAAAGAATCCATCTGAAGGGAAATCCGTAATGGAAGATATAGATACGTCAGTCGCTCTAAACCTGACCTGCCCGCAATAGATGAATTGCTTTCTGAATCGGTGACGATTAACATCGCCTGCGATTCCCTCTCCCTTACGGTCGAGCTACTTTGTCCCTCGAACCTCCTTTGCACCTCGTAAAAAGGGGGCCTCTCCAACTTGCTCGCACGCTTTTTTCTTTTCATTATCGAAAGGTTCCCCATCTAGTTTGCTAAATCTCTTTGTAACAAGTCCAGGCTTCCCAATAGGAATAGGGAACTGCTTTATGCTTCCCCGACTGACTGAGCTTTCACGAAAGGAATAACAGGACAGCTATTGTAATACTAACCTCTTGGGTTCGTCTGCGGTCCCTAAATGAATTGGTTGGCTTTCTTACATGACCGGGTTGAACCTTCCTTTCCTCTGATCTCTCCACCATTTCCAAGAGTGAAGAAGGAGTTTCACCATAGCTTTCTTCCTCATCTACTACCTGCATGAGGCAGTGATCCTTGGAAGGGGAGCTAAGGTAGAATTAGAGTGATCGGGTCAGCTAACTTGCTAAAGCACCTCCGTCTTCTTGCAAACAGAAGACGATTCTCGGCATCAAGACTAGTTACCGAAAGCATGATAGCTGACTATAGAATAAGATCAGTCGAGCCTACCTACTCCCTCAACCTATCGGTCTTCCTCCCTCTCCTTTCAGTCGATCCAGCTCGTTCTCCATAAGCACCAGTATAAGCTATAGCATATCCAGAAGCCGATACCAACTGCAGTAGAGAAAGACCCCACGGAGAGAAGGAGAGGCATATCCGCCGATGATGATGAGAGGTCGAGTTCAAAACCCACTTTTGTTGATGTGTCCCGATCAATGTGCTCGGTGATGGGCAATGCCTTCGTGTGGGTGGTTCCGTGAGCCGCTGGTCCATCAACTAAGCATCTTGGAAAGGAGCTCGATCGCCGAACTGGATATGGAGACAACTGCGCCCGGATCGGATCGAATAAAGGACCAGTAGTCGAGTCCTATCCCTACCCCGGTGACTCTATGTCCCGATCTCCGTTCGTGCTCCCTCCCCCCTTTATCTGTCCAGCCAACCAAAGAGGTCATATATATTGACATTGACGACCGACAACTCAAAATGACTGACTTGTATGAGAGGCAAGCATACTCGCCAGCGGCGAAACATAATCAGTCAAAACCTCTGGGATTTGAAAACGAGTTGCCGGAAACGGGGGAGAACGGCAAAACATCCGGAATGATTTTCGTAGGCAACGGGGAAGAGTCTACCCGGAGGGACCCCCTCATTCCCGTACCTTCATCACAAGAGAAAGAAGGGGATACCAGATCAAGCGTCGGGGGGATGGATGCTTCGACCCCGACTGTGCCTTGCTCAAATGAGACGAGAATCACCACAATGCTTGCTTGTCTGGGCTCTCTCGACTACCTCTTTCAAACGATGCCCCAGTCTGAATGGTTACGGGAAAGAGTGGTTTGAGAGACGATCAAAATATCGCGTTGATCACCTGCTCAAATGATTTGACGTTAGTTAAGCTAACCCGTGGCCACGGGCCTGTCTCTCAAAGTACCTCAAGAGCACCAAGTCGGAAAGAAAGGAGCAAGTGTGGCTTTCTGGTTTCAAATTGATGTCGGTCGCCGCCAACTTCTCCACTACGAATGACTCCATGCTTCTGTGTAGTGGAATTGGAACAACTAAAGCGAGTGTAGCCAGAGAATCGGCAGGCAAGCGTCGTTGCCGTCGGAGCACAAGTGAAGGTCTTTGAACTGCCGACGTGTCGTGCCAACTCCTGATATGGTCTCAATCTTTTTTTTTCGTCTTCCATTCACCTATCACTTGACTCCCCTAGAAATGTCGAGATGCCTTGCATCGAGCTGAAGTGCTGCTTATTGGCCTGCGATGAATCATACTCGGTCACATTGTTTGTATGCGCGAAGAAAAGGGGATTGTCACTCCTTCTGGCAAGACCGATTCCATTTCTCCTTCCGAATTCTTGACCATCCAATTTGTCCAAACGGGAGTTCCATACTCATACCCACTAAATCAGTCTATTGGGCCTATAGGTGTTCTAGACTCTTCCTAGTGGTTGAGATAGGAACTAGAGAATCTAGTGATTCACTCAAGACCTACTCACTAACCAACCAACCTTCTATGCGAAGCGAAATGGCTGACTCCTCTGATGTCTCATTCTATTCCCCGTGCTAATCGGTTTGGTTGAAGGAACTATAAGAAGTGCAATCAGCTAATCGAGCAAGTAATCCACATGGATGCATTCCCCCGGCATTGGCATTGAAGGAGAAGGATTTGCTGCTACCTTACCTTACCTGATTTTTCATCTTCTCTCAGTTGGGGCTCAAGGGTGAGAATCGGTAGTTGTTCTGTCCAAGTGTAGGAGTTGTTGCTTTCAAGAATTAGCCCAGACCCATAACATAAAGGATCAAGCCAAAAGGCTAGATTTCACTCTTTCGAGATTTCCAGATCGAATCATAGCATAGAACGGGGAACGTAGAGTGAAGTTGAAGTAGGGGAGTTTAGCATTTCATTTGAGTGAGAGATCGCATCATAGCTTATAGTTTCGTACCCAGGCACGGGAATGCACTTTCCAACTTTTTGGATGGGGGAAGAACTACCGCATATAGCAGATCCAGCTCTGCGTCGAGCAGACTCATCTCCACACTGGTCTGTTCCTTCGTCTTCGGCTGCTAGCTAACGTCTCTCTATCGACCAAGGATTCTGATTTTCCCAGTGCTTGTACATCTCCATATTTGTAGACTGGTCCAGTACAGTGAGACAAAACAAATCAATAGGCACGGCTACCCCTCTTCTATTATATTACTTCTGACTTATTGAGGGCTCAAAGCCCAGCCTTTGACAAAACTCGCCGATCTTCTTCCTTCCACTTGGATAAACAACTCGTTCCTCTCCTTACAGTCGAGTCACTCCGTAGTCGGTCTCTCGCTCAAAAACGTGCAAGGGCACAAGAATGCGGACAGAGGGATGGCTTCCGTGGTTAGAAGCACATTCACATCCATGCCAGATCCTCACCTCGACGATTGGAACTGAACTTGAGTGCAGGGAAAGACTGGTCTTAACCCTTTCCTCCCGTTTCTTGATGCAGGGGCTTGTTGAGCCAGCGCACATTCCAGGAGGTGAGATCCCTCTCCCTTACGGTCGAGCTACTTCGTTCCTGTCGCTATCGCTCGAATCACTTACTACCTCTTAATATCGGTATTGCCGGGGCTTGGGTCTTACTCTCTCTATATTAAATGAAGTGACTTTTGGCAGGGCAGGGGATTCTCTTCGAGCTGCTTTCCAGCCACTAGATAGCTCTTCAAAGAGAATAACATCCATCCCTCACTTGGTATTAGATACATGGGTGAAGGATTGTTACCAGCTGCTGATTCCGTTGATTTATTCTTCTTTGCCTTCTCTTTCTTTGTTACCCTCGGATTGTTCTTGTAGAGAGTAGGTTGTTTGACCTCTGTAGGTGAATCAATAATCCCAGTAGTGGAATCACTCACAGGTGACTGGGCAGGTTTCTCATGGAATTTGATATTGGAATACGGGAATCTCTTCATCTTTCTTAGCCATCTCTCATAGTAGCTATTTCATATTTGACAATAATCTCATCATACCCAGCAAAGTGACAATATTGAGCTCCTTATACAGGAGCGTCTCTGGCTGAATATTTGATGTACCGTGAATGACATACTGAAAGAATTTATGATGATCCATCCAAGCAGGCACAAGCTTATCGTCAAATGTATCTTCTATTAATATTAAGAAGACCCCCTGGTCGTGTATCCAGGAGATGTTTTTTATTTGCATTCACGCCTTTTAGAAAGAGAAATTCTCTTCTCATTTAGGTGAAGGAAGTATGACCGCTTTACCAATAGTTGCAATCTGGGGATGTTTCAGCTTATATTCCTACCCCTGTGATTTCCATTACAGATGGACAAAGATTTTGATCCGCCGATTTATTCAATGCTGGGATACGACCTGCTATCCAAGTGGGTCTTTCTGTTTCCAGAGTAGGATCCGCAAATTAAAGCCATGAAACAGGTAGCTGGCAAATTCCAATTGGAACGGGATCAATTTGCAGAGTCCGAAGCTTTTGCGCAATTTGCTTCTGATCTTGATAAAGCTACTCAGAATCAATTGGCAAGAGGTCAACGATTACGTGAGTTGCTCAAACAATCCCAATCCCTCTGTAGGTCGATGAACAAAGACTGACTATTTATACCGGAACGAATGGATATCTTGATTCGTTAGAAATTGGACAGGTAAGGAAATTTCTTGTTCAGTTACGTACTTACTCCAACTCCAAAAAGAATAAGCCTCAGTTCCAAGAAATTAGATCTTCTACAAAAACACCAAGAGGCAGATTTGGAAGGAAGCTATTCAAGAACAGATGGAACTATTCCTACTTCAGGAACAAACATCAATTTCTCATTATTATCCTATCACTCATGTTTTGATTTTTGGATTTCTTCTTATTCTTATACAATAATATAACCATCACCGCGAAGCCAAGATCAGTCCCATCTGTGACAAGGAGAAGCCGGAGTTAAAGGACCAACAGGTAAAAGAAATAAGCATCTGCCAGCGGCTGAAGCGATGAGCCATTACTCTTTCAAATAAATAAGCTGACCTTTAAAGTAACAAGGAACAAAGCAAGATAAGCGCCAGATGCCGAAAGAGTCAAAAAGTAACCCACGGGGCGGTTACACAGTAAATGATAATAACATGATTCTGTGCCTTTACTTGAACGAGTTACGAAACAGAGAGACGAAACCTGGCTCTCTTTCAACAGAAAGGGTGAGTCGCTAGGGCTGATTTCTTCTATTATTTCATAACCTAGTCATAGGAAGAGCTCATAGCTTTAGAAGACAAATAGGGAATAGTAGAAGTAAGTGGAAGAAAGCCGGGATCTACTCAAGTGAGCACCAGTCTTTGATTATGTTTTTGGGTTTGAATTTCGAATGCAAAAATGACTATTTTCCAGGTTCTCACTCTCACGAAGGTAATGTTAAGTCTTTCTTGCTCTTTCTTGCTTCTCGGAAGGGGAAACCGAAAAGGGAGAACTGGGCGGGTTCATGGCTCATGAAAATTCATTTGTAAGAGAAAAACATGCTAAAAGACCCATTTGTAGGGAAAATCCAAATTGATTCATCGGAGACTTGAGCAGCATGACTTCGCTTTGATGTCGGTCTCTTTTTTCATAACTGGAAGGTTCGGGAAAAGGAAAAGTTGGTGGTGTCATGATTATGATTCAAGCAGTACTGACTTATAAAGCTTATAAAGAAAGCCACTAAGTGGTTTTGTCTTTCGGGTTGACGAGCCGGTGGACGATCTCAACTCGGTAAACCCCTGGGAGACCCAGATCCCCCTTTTCCTAATGTGCACTTCTTGACTCTTGACTCTTTGCATGGGACCTGTAGCTTAAGAAGGTATCGGTCGGGATACTTCATTTTTGAGTCTAACCAAGCCAACCATAAATTCTTTGAATGCACTAAAACCCATCAATCCAAGAAGCTAAGTATAGGATCCCCGGCAACGGCGCCAGAATTTGATGTGGCTTTTTGAATGCACTAACAAATTCACTCGGGGTTTATATCCCCGAGCTTTTACCAAAACCAAGTGCAACAATACCACCCACAAGCGGACGGATCTTATCGCAGTATAGTTGAGGATCGAACCCAAAGGACAACGTTTTTAAGAATCTTTGTCAGTTAGATCTAGCCCAAGTAAAACTAATATTTAGAACAATTGGTTGATTTTGGTTTGATTAAACTAATTGCAAGAAAGTAAATGTGGAATAAAAGATGGGTTTAGATCAATGATGTGAACCGCTGGGATGGTACCGAGTTTGACCACCGCTACACACACAAACATACTCTTTTGCAAACAATCCAGGCACGATATAACACTCCAAATAGAGCTGCTGCAGAACCCCCCATACGGGCGTTAGGTCCGCGTAAGCATCACCATAGGCAACCGATTTCTCATCGCCATCCGGATCACATGTCTTACGGCTCTGAAGATACAGAAATCCACGGAGGTTGTGAACCCCCCATACGGGCGTTAGGCGCACAGAAGTGTCACCGAAGGCTAGATGGCTCGTCCCCTCGCGGATCATACACTTACGACCTCGATAAAATCCCATCCTATTTCTAGTTTGGGAGTCGGCTGCGTTAACCGATAAACAAGCAGGAAGGTGACATGCGAGCAAACATCGACGTTTAGCAAGATGATGCAAAATCCAACTAAGGTTGTGAACCCCCTATACAGGCGTTAGGCGCACAGAAGCGTCACCGAAGGCTAGATGGCTCATCCCCTCGCGGATCATACACTTACGACCTCGAGGAACCCATCGGAAGTTATCGTCAAGGGTCAAACATGCTAAACGACGTTCCTACCCATGCCTTGAAGTTATCACAACATAGGAACCCATGCATTGAAGTTATCGCAACATAGGGAGCACAAAGATGAAAACACGCACATAACCAACCTACAAGCTTAACGATGAACGACAAAATGAAGAGTTATATACATTGCCTTGGAAAGTTTAACAAAAGAACATGGTTTGCATGGGCAGCGGGGCTAGTCCCCGCACCCCAGCGAAAGAGGACTACTCGCTCATGATACGAGATACAAGAAGGATAGGAGAGAAAGATAGATCCGCCATGAGCTCGGTGCAGAGGGTCGACGCAGCTCGGTGAAGAAGATGCGCTCCTTGCGCTGTCTTCTTCCTCTTCTTGGCCTCCTTGGACGCAACACCAGCGGTAGATGGAGTGGAACTTGATCGGTGTGGTGCTCTGGCAGCCTCTCGGCGTCCGGAACCGATCCCCCGAAATGGGGACCCTGGGGGTCTATTTATAGTTTCAGATCTGATCCCAAACGGTTTGGATAAGTTGCTGGAAATATCTTCTGCAAATGGTTTGGAGACCGTTTGGGCGCCAAACGGTCTTGAGACCGTTTGGGCGCCAAACGGTCTTGAGACCGCTTGGGCACCAAACGGTCTTGAGACCGTTTGGGCATCAAACGGTTTGGAGGTCGTTTGAGCGCCAAACGGTCTTGCTTTGATCGGACCCGGCTTTGGCGTGGTCGAGCGGCTTTAGTTCTTTAATCGATCCTTGCGCTTGCATCGAACGGTCTTGGGACCGCGCGGGACCAAACGGTCTTGGGACCGTTTGGGACCAAACGGCCTTGGGACCGCATGGGACCAAACGGTCTTGGGACCGTTTGGGACCAAACAGCCTTGGGACCGCATGGGACCAAACGGTCTTGAGACCGCGTGGACTTCTTGGGCAACTGGTTTCGTCTTGTTCTTTGTGTATTCCAGCAAACGGTCTTGAGACCGCATGGATCCAAACTGTTAGACCCCGATCTCACAATTTCCTCAAATCATGAGATTAGGGCGTAAGATGGGATTTGTATGTAACACAAAGAACACCCTTAACTTTTTCTTTTCTTTAAAAACTCTTGTTTCTTCACATTGAACCACATAAAACATCTTAACAAGGGAATCCAAATATTTCTTTTACTAATCAGACTTTAACAGAAAAGATACATATATAAACATTCATGATGTCTTTCACAACTTGTGCACATAAACCTTGTTAATTAGCATACATATCAAAGAGGAACAATATTACACATCGTAATTACAACTCTCTCTCTAAACTCTTACTGAGGACCTAGAGTGACAAGGACCGACTGACTCAACTAATCTCATACTTGACTTCTGTGGCAGATCTACTCTGACGCTCTGATCATCTTCAAGTCCACGCGATTAGCCCTAAAATGTTTGAGTAGAGGGGTGAGCCTACTCGCTCAGTGAATGAATACTTCATGGAAACAGACTAATGCACTAATGTGATCAAAGATATAATTTGATTAAACGATATGAAATTTAACAACAATAAATACTACACTGAGCAGTTCTAAAGCAATATAATTGAAATAGCAAAGAATATAAATATTGCATCCAAAGAATAACTACTAGAAAACTATGCTCTAGTCATTCTTAACTCTTTCATTTATAAGTAACTCTGTGAACCTATATGATCATATTTTAGATTATGCCCTAAATATATGCAGTGTACTCTGCATATAAAGATCCATAGCAAATTCATGCTACGGCCCCACCGTACAAGACTTAGCGACACACCCGGGAAATGCTAAGTCTGACGCCAGCCCTGCTCTGCTACAGGACCCCTGGCTCTCCGGCCAGAACATAGGCTCTACGGCCTCAATGCACAACCACGTGTGCTCCCGACTCCTCCTTTAACCGAAGTACACCGGCGGAGGGTCACAGGGTTACCTTCGTGACACACGCACGAATGATGTTAGATAACCAAGTTTTCTTTTTCTTTTCCCCAGTGCCATCGTGACACACGCACGATTGTTGTTAGACACTGCCTTTCTTTCCATCCTCGTGCCACCAGAATTACTCAACCGGTTGATGTTGGACACGAGTTTCACCCCTAAGAAACAGACCTTCATTTAGGGGTTCTACGGTGTTAGGGCACTTAGGTCTATACTTGATTAACAATAAACAATTTAACAGAAATATCACATAGCAACGTCAAAACTCAGTTATTCAACATATATCATATCTTAGTCACATCCCTTTCTAGGGCATGTCATACCTCATCACCTACAATTTACGAGATATATATTGAAATATAAGAAGTCCTGCAGTATGTAGATATCATTTCAGAGAGAACAAGCATATAAAGTTAAATGCACTAGAAACATACAATTCAACAGTTAAGCATCACCACATCTCATATCGAGACCTTTCATATTACCATAGCATGATTCATTGAACACCCTATCCTTAGGGTTTCATTCGCCTTATTCATTCATCACATGCCAACACTCTACTCTTAGGGTTTCATTTGCCTCATTCACTTGTCACATGGCTCTTATCATGATCTCATAAGATATAAGCATTCACTAAATAAAGACTGTTTCCAACAAATCTTATATAATCAATATAGATATGAAATCATGGAAACTTAACTAAATTTAGATTCTTCCATATCATTTACTGAGATATCATTTATCAAGAATGAAATTCAATTAAGATAACCCATGAGATACATCCTAACCAATTATAGAGTTACTAGCCCTTTTCAATAAGGTTGAAACACTAGTGATGTCTCAATTAGGTTAAACCCTAATTACATCATTTGATATAAATCCGTAAAGAAATCTCACTAGGAAGGGTTGCATACGTTTCTGATATGAATCTACCATTTAGGAATCATTTAAAACAGAGAAGGAATCCATATCATATCAATTTACAATAACTCAAATCAAACGGACATTTCAAGATTTAGCATTCACATATTAAGCATTTAGGGATTTGGATGTTGTAATCAAATTCGTGCATTAGAATGTTTGAAGGAAGAACCCACTCACCCTAAGGTGTGAAAACACCTCACAACTGCAGCTCAACTCAGGGAATCTCGAATTCCCATCAAATCCCTAGCAAATCTCCCAATTCTTCTTCTATTCAACTCGGAAACCTTGAAAAAGAGGAATTATGAAGAAAGGGTGAGAAAAGAGGGAATTTCGACATCCTCTTGGATCAAATCAGAGCATGGACGCAATCTTGACATAAGAGAGAAGATTCACCATAAAAGTCTATGCAAGGAATCCGAACTTACTTGATTTCATCCTTCCTGGAATCGCAAAATCCTAATTCAGCAATTTCCCCACTTTCTCCACTCAAGCCCTAATTCTCCCTCTCTCTCTAGGAGCTCGTTTCTCTGGAATGAATGACGAGAAATGAGAGCTGCTTGTGTGTGTGGTCGTTCATATAAGTCAATTGAGCTGCTTGGGTCAATTGCATATTGACCCAACACTTAACTTTAATTATATTGGCTGAATATTCAGTTATACAAAAGTTACTGTAATTCGTTTATTTCAGAGATCAAACATTCTTCAACAATTATGGGAATTTAAAACGTTGTTTATAATTGATCTATAAAGCTTCAGTTAAAATTTGGGATCATTTGGAGTTACCAATAAATAATTAAAAATCGAACAGTGCACTGCTATATTGCAGTCTGCAGAATATATTCGGCCGAGTTTGTCCTGCACAAACTCGACCGACACCCTTACTGTAGGGATTCAAAAGTCATCCAAAAATTATTCCAATTTAACAGAGTGTCTAAAATTGTATTTATCAAATACTTTTAAAATTTGAGATCAATTGGATATACCAATAAAAAGATAAAATTCAATTACCACACTACTGTAAAATTCTGGAAATGTGATCGGTCGAGTTTGAAACTCGGCCGACAAACAGGTCAGAGCATTCTTCAAAAATTCTGATATTTTCCAATGTTGTTCACATTTTATATATCTAAATCATATCCAAATTTGAAGTAAATCAGAGTTATACATAAAATACTAAAAATCATTTAGTGAGACATTCTACTTATCAAATTCTGTATTCAAGCATTATCAAAACCCTAATTGGGCCGATTAGGGTTTATACTTCTCAAACCCTAATTCTCAAGACAAAAAGAACATTTAGACTTCTTATCATAGTTAAAACATACTAATTGTTTTATTGTCATTAATTAGATTTCAAGAATGATTATTCTAATTAATCTTTGCGATTGTCTAGGTAAACCCTAGTTTACCAGTTAAGCTCAGATGGGGTCGTAACACAAACGGTCTTGAGACCGTTTGCATGGAGTTGCCTGCTACACCTGCATAAAATGAAAGGTGTTTAGTTAAAACCTTGATTATTGAATCACTGAGTAGTTTTGTGCATTATGATTCATATTAGGGTGAAAAGATGTGGAATAGATATTAAATTGTTCCAAAAAGGTAATTGAAAATCATAATGAGTATGCACTCATCAAAATACCCCGAACTTAAATCGTTGCTCGTCCTCGAGTAACCTAAAATTTGAAACTGTTGCCTGATGGAATACTTTCAATCTGTGTGATTTCTTCATCTTCACATCACAAATGTTTTCTTTTTGCTCAGTATGAGTGAGTACCTCAACTTCCTAGGACCACGAAACACGTCTTTCCATAGCTTCGTTCCTGAGTTTGTTTCCCAACAACGCTTCCTCCCCGCCTTTTCCAACACCAAGCATGTCGAAGAGTTTTGTAGGAGTTCAGAGATACCCGTAGAATCGACAAGTATGCATTTGATCTGACACTGGTGTAGTTCAGGATGGTAGGGCATGTATTGTGCCCTTAGGTAGAAAAAGGAGTGAAAGGTGGTATGGAAAGAAGAAGTAAATCTCTCCTCTATTCGACTCGAGATTTTTATTTGTTTTGCAATTTCATTTATTGCATATTTTTTGTGTGCGCTATGGCATCTTTTGTTGCAGATCTCTCCTCTATTCGACTCGAGATTGCATTTGTGTGCACTTTGGCATCTTTTTATTGCAGATCTCTCCTCTATTCGACTCGAGATTGCATTTTTGGTGGTACGCCCCTATTTATTGGAAGGGGTATGGAAGAAGCGGATATGGGGAAAGTGGCGTGCCACCCCGAACTTAGGGTTTGGCACAAGTTTGGCTATTTTGGTGGTATTTATGGATGGAGGGATACGAAAATGATAGAATAAGTGTAGAAGAGGGTTCAGATCAGGATGCAACTTGATTTACAATTCAAAACCGGGTTATTCTCTTTGTCATACTCTGCTCAAATAATGACTTGATGCGGATCCGGTGGGGTTTCTGAGCCATTGTTCCACTAGTCAGTTAGGAAGCGCGACGTGTTTGATCCCTATCAGTTTGACAGATACTTATCATTATGTAAAAAGAATTATGATGTTAGGAATCATAAGTTTCACAGGATGATTTCAGGCAAGTTTCAAAAGTCAGTCCTCTTGAGGATTTGCTTCGAATAAGGAGGACAAAATTTCATCAGGTGTCTGTTCAAAATTTTGAAAAATTTTATGATAGAGACATATTGAATATGAAAAGAGGGTGTGTATGTGGAAGTGGAATACGTACCACCCACCTTCCACCCCGAACTTAGAGATTTGCTCGTCCTCGAGCAAACCCTAAATTCAAGATGGAGGGGAAAGGAAACACCAGGTATGACTGCCGAGAATGAATTCGTTCTGATCAGCACCAATCCGATCTCGTGTCCTGAAAGAAAAACCCTCTCATAAGGCAAATTTTATTTAAGGAAAATTTAACTATAAGGACCAAAATTTGAAAAGGAAAAGTAAAATAGATTTATTGGTCGGGTTGCCTCCCGACAAGCGCCTTTGTTTTATGTCGATGGCTCGACAGAGTTCTTCGGAATTATGGTGGGTCCTTTGAATTGTTGAATTCCAACATTATTTCGGTGCCTTTGTCAGCTGGTGTGAAGTATCTTTTCAAGCGGTGACCATTTGCTATAAATTCGCCAGACCCGTCGCTCCATAAAGAGAAAGCACCATGGGGGGAGATGCTTTTGACGATGTAAGGTCTGCACCAACGTGAGCGGAGTTTTCCTGGGAACAATTTTAATCTGGAGTTGAAAACTAGGACTTGGTCTCCCACTCGTATGTCTTTTTGTTTCAGATGTCCATCATGCCAGAGTTTTGTACGTTCTTTGTAGATTTGTGCATTCTCATAGGCTGTCATTCTGAGTTCATCCAGCTCATGGAGGTGCAGAATTCTGGCTTGACCCACTTGTTTCATATCGAAGTTTATTTGTTTAATTGCCCACCATGCCTTATGTTCAAGTTCGACTGGCAGGTGGCAACTCTTTCCATATATCAATCGAAAAGGGGTAGTCCCAAGGGGAGTCTTATAAGCAGTGCGATAAGCCCATAAGGCGTCGTTGATTTGTGTCGCCCAATCTTTTCGATTACGTCCAACGGTTTTCTCAAGGATAGCCTTAAGTTGTCGGTTGGAGACCTCTACCTGTCCACTGGTTTGTGGATGATAAGGCGAAGCTATCTTGTGTGAGACGCCATATTTTTGTAGAAGAGCTTCAAGGCTTCTTTCAATGAAGTGGGATCCTCCGTCAGATATCACGGTTCTCGGTACTCCGAACCGTGGGAAGATAATATCTTTGAATAGTTTGATGACTGGTTTTGAATCACAGGTGACGGTTGGTATAGCTTCAACCCATTTGGAGATGTAGTCCACCACCACAAGGATGTAAGAGAATCCATTAGAAGATGGGAATGGCCCCATATAGTCCACTCCCCAGACGTCAAATATCTCGACTTCTTGCCATAGATTCAGTGGCATTTCGTCTCTCTTGGTTATATTGCCAGCTCTTTGACACTTATCACATGATATGAGCTTGTTTGCATCTGACATTCGTTTCCCTCTGCGGGAGCCAGCGTCCCGGCCCTTTTGTGCAATAAACCCCTCCCGGCCGAAGACTTGTGATAGGTGGTCCCGCAGAGCTTTCGAAGAAGGGTAGACGGGGGTGTAAGCACAGCAATGAACCGCGGCGAACCCTCATACGACCCATCCCCCGATGAGGGGGGAGATCCTCAGTAGTCCCTTTGACTCTTCCACGGACTTATACATGTACCGAATGCTCATACGGGAAAGTGAACTCCAGGGGCGCAGAGGAATCCTTTCTTTCTCGTCTACTCGGGGGGGTGCGGACACACCTGCGCGGATGACAGGTGACGGTTACAAGAATGGCGGGGAAGTGAACAGTACCCGACGACATTCAGGGATGAATGTAGACCCATCGGGCAGGGATAATCATTCCGGTCCTGGTAGAGGTGGCGACACCAGCCTGACCTGAGTGAAGTCGCCCTGAGTCACTGAGAGGACCGTTGTTTTTGTTCTTCTCAGAGGTGGCGACGCTGACCCTGACGACTATAAGCAACAGGAGGTCTTTTGACGGTGAAAGACCAACGGGGGCAGGGGGAGCGAGGGGCTGTTCTCCTTTTGTGTCGTTTCCAAAGCCTCTGTCGTCTGTCAATCTACAGACATTGTCAAAGCAATCAAAGAAAGCATCACGGCAGGGGAAGCGGGCGGGACCCCCCGTTTGTAGAACGGAGTCACCCGTCAGTGTTTGCGTAAGTCACCTCCGTGCAATCAGAGAAGAAAATGACCAGGAAGGAAAACGTTTTCTGTTTTCACAGTTCAGTTTAGATTGTAATGATTGCTAGGTCCCCGAAAAGAAAGATGTCGAAGTTGAGACCGCTCACAGTAGTTCTACCCATAGAAAAGATCATGAAGGAGGCGATCCGAATAGTACTCGAATTCATTTACGATTCCGAGTTTCCAGACACATCACACTTCTGCTCGGGTCGAGGCAGCCACTTGGCCCTAAGACGGATCAAAGAAGAGTGGGGAAGCTCTCGTTGGTTTTTGGAATTCGAGGTCAGGAAGTGTTTTCACACCATCGACCGACATCGATTCCTCCCAATCTTTAAGGAAGAGATCGATGATCCCAAGTTCTTTGACCTCATTCATCAAGTGTTTTCCGCCGGACGACTCGTAGGAGGTGAGAAGGGCCCTGAATCCGTCCCACACAGTGTACTACTATCGGCTCTATCAGGCAACATCTACCTAAGCAAGCTCGATCAGGAGATAGGGAGGATCCGACAGAAGCATGAAATTCCTCTTGTTCATAGAATCAGATCGGTTCTCTCCAAAAAGAGTATTGATGACCAAGAAAAGTCTGGAGAAGAAGCAAGCTTCAACGCTCCCCAAGACAACGGAGCCGTCATTGTGGGAAGGGACGAGTTCCCCCAAAAGAGCAAAGCGACCTTTCATTCCCTTGTTTCGTCCTGGCACACCCCCCTCTTCCCCCCCTCAGCCGTGGGGACCAGAAAAGGCCTTGCCTTTCCCCCTCCCCCCCCCCCAGCCGCCTTCCTAAACAAGCCCTCGAGCCTCTTTTGCTTAGCCTTCCTCATAGAAGCCGCCGGGCCGATCAAAAGTAGAGAAGGCTTTTTGGAGAAGAATTTGGCCATGAGAGACCTTCTCCAGTATTGCAAAAGAAGGGGCCTGCCGATAGAGCTGGGCGGGGCGGCGATGCCCTTCCGAAGGTCAGAGAGAGGAATGGGAATGGCTCGAGCGATAGCGAGAGGTGCGAATCGACCTTCAGGGAGAGGTATTGGAAATGACTCGACTGAAAGGAGAGGAATGGCCCCCTCCAAAACAACCCATTACTGGAGAAGGATTTGTTACGCGCGATATGCCGACGAATCACTACTGGGAATCGTGGGTGCCGTAGAGCTTCTCATAGAAATACAAAAGTGTATCACCCACTTCAATCAATCTAGCCTTCACCTTTGGGGGAAACCCGCAGGATCAAGAACCATAGCTGCACGGAATACGGTAGAATTCCTCGGTACGGTCATTCGGGAAGTCCGTCCTCGGACGACTCCCATCCCCTTTTTGCGGGAGCTGGAGAAGCGTCTACGGGTAAAGCACCGGGTACATCTAACAGCTTGCCACCTGTGCTCCACCATCCATTCCAAGTGGGGGGACCGGGGTGAGGCTATCCCGATCAAAGAGCTGACGCAGGGGATGAGCAGAACACGGATATATGAAAACGCGGTTCCACTTTCAGAGACTCTTGGAACAGCTGGAGTCAGAAGTCCCCAAGTTTTCGTCTCCTGGGGGATTGTCAAGCACATCTGGCAAGGATCAAGGGGGATCGAGTTCTTGCAGCAGGGATCAGGTCGGAGCAACGTGCCAGTTCAACAGGCAGTCTCTAGATGGTAGTTCGAATTCTATAAATATCAATATCAAGGCCGCTGTACTCCCGCGGGTCGGAAGGCGGCGGGGGAAGGAGGGGGATACTGGGCGGGATCTTTTGGCAGCGAATTTCCCATACAGATAGAGGCACCGGTGAAAAAGATACTCCGAAGGCTTCGGGATCGAGGTCTCATTAGCCAAAAAAGACCCTGGCCAATTCATGTGGCCTACTTGACGAACGTCAGCGACGGAGACATCGTAAATTGGTCTGCGGGCATCGCTATCAGTCTTCTGTCTTACTACAGGTGCTGCGACAACCTTTACCAAGTCCGAACGATTGTCGACCACCAGATCTGCTGGTCTGCCCTCTTCACCCTAGCCCATAAGCACAAATCCTCGGCGCGGAATATTATCCAAAAGTACTCCAAAGACTCACATATTTTCAATCAAGAAGGTGGTCAGACCCTTGCGGAGTTCCCAAACAGCATAGAGCTTGGGAGGACCCGGTCGACGATCCGAACAAGGACTGAGCACTCCCCCCCTTCAGATCTTTTCGACACAACCAGGGGGAAAAAATGGGCGCGGATCGGTACGCAACGGAACTAGTAGAAGAGTTGCTTTGCTCTTCCATTCCATAAGGTGCGGTGCGGTTCCGGTGAGGGACGAAGTAGCTCGATCGTCAGGGAGAGGGATTTTCGGTATGCCGCTCCGCGAGCAGAGCGAGAGAACGAGATGAATAACCCCCTTTGGAGATAGCCCAAATTTTCGCAGATCCCCTGGCCCAGAAGGGGAAGATCCTGCCTTTGCCCTGGTCCCTATGGGAATGAACCCAGGAGGTGATCGGGCAAGACAGTCTGGAGGAGCCTTCTCTCCTCAGGATCCTCCAGGATTTCAATGAGTGGGGGGACCGGAGTTGGTATTGGAGCGAGCCGACTTGCATGCTTTTATTACCCCCGACTCCCCACTTGACCACCAATTCTGTCCCTTGGGGTTTGGATGAATCAATAATGCCTCAACTGGATAAATTCACTTATTTCACACAATTCTTCTGGTTATGCCTGGTATTCTTCTTTTGGGGATCTTGTCTCCAATTCGCGGTTGGAGGGTCGGAGTAAATAGGGGGGGAGGGGTTGTCACGCACAAGATCAAAGAGAAATTGAGAAACCAACGATTCTCTCTTCGAAAACAACCCATCTCCTCCACACTTAACCAGCATTTGATAGATTATCCAACCCGAGCAATCTTAGTTATTGGTGGGGTTTCGGTTCGTTAGCAGGTATTTGTTTAGTCATTCAGATAGTGACTGGCGTTTTTTTAGCTATGCATTACACACCTCATGTGGATCTAGCTTTCAACAGCGTCAAACATATTATGAGAGATGTTTCATGGGGCTGGTTGCTCCGTTATATGCATGCTAATGGGGCAAGTATGTTTCTCATTGTGGTTTACCTTCATATTTTTCGTGGTCTATATTATGTGAGTTATAGCAGTCCTAGGGAATTTGTTTGGTGTCTTGGAGTTGTCATATTCCTCTTAATGATTGTGATAGCTTTTATAGGATATGTACCACCTTGGGGTCAGATGAGCTTTTGGGGAGCTACAGTCATTACAAGCTTAGCTAGCGCCATACCTATAGTAGGAGATACTATAGTGACTTGGCTTTGGGGTGGTTTCTCCGTGGACAATGCCACCTTAAATCATTTTTTTAGTCTCCATTATTTACTCCCCTTTATTTAAGTGGGCGCCAGTCTTCTTCATCTGGCCGCATTGCATCAATATGGCTCAAATAATCCCTTGGGTGTACATTCTGAGATGGATCAAATTGCTTTTTACCCTTATTTTTATGTAAAGGATCTAGTAGGTTGGGTAGCCTTTTCCATCTTTTTTTCCATTTGGATTTTTTATGCTCCTAATGTTTTGGGGCATCCCGACAATTATATACCTGCTAATCCGATGTCTACCCCGCCTCATATTGTGTCGGAATGGTATTTCCTACCGATCTATGCCATTCTTCGAAGTATACCTGACAAATCGGGAGGTGTAGCCGCAATAGCACCCATTTTTATATCTCTGTTGGCTTTACCTTTTTTTAAAAATCTCTATGTACGTAGTTCAAGTTTTCGCCCGATTTACCAAGGAATATTTTGGTTGCTTTTGGCGGATTGCTTACTACTAGGTTGGATCGGATGTCAACCTGTGGAGGCACCATTTGTGACTATTGGACAAATTTCTTCTTTCATTTTCTTCTTGTTCTTTGCCATAACGCCCATTCTGGGACGAGTTGGACGAGGAATTCCCAATTTTTATACGGAAATCAGGAAGAAGGGAGAAGTAGCAGCCTCGTCAGCGTCAGGAAAAAGGTCCACTCATCTTCCTTGTTCTTTTGTTTTCCATTTGGTTTTCAAATTCATATCGATTCCGCTAGTCCTTGGGAACAGCGGGGATACGGAGGAGACAGAATCCACATAGGTCCAGGACAAAGAAATAGGAAATGCGGTGGATGAGGTAGGTTAAAGCTTGAGTGCCATTTCGTTTGTCTAGTCAGTCCAGTGCACTTTGAAAATCGACCCATACTCCTCAAAGAAGAGACCACCCAACAAGCATCACAGTAGCAATCGTAGGGGCGCAAAGAGCTCGTTTGGTCTTTGGAAAAATGAAGCATCCCTCGGGTATTTAAGCGTATTGTTGTAACAAGGCCAGGAATTCCTCATAGAATGGGTGTGCTCCTCCGGAAGTGGGTATTATTCTTTCTGAGGGTCGCTATAGTCTAAGTAAGTGATTTCCCCCCTGCCCCTGGGTGGGGGAACCCGAAAAGACAATGGCCGATTCAGGTTAACAAAGGAATTCGTAGCAGCGACCGAAGCAGTATTGGCCCGTAGGGAAAGGCCCGCTATCCAACCATCAATGACGATCGTCTTGTATTTCTTTTATGCTTTTCCGTAGGTCCGTGATTGGTTCTTTCCTCTTTTTCAACTATCCGCCACTCAGAATGGCTACTGTACAAGAGTTGGTTGGCGAGACCCCGGAACACTACTACTCTTTATGAGCCCACCAAGCCGATGCTCTTTCTTTCGGAGTCTATTGAAAGGTTCTCTCTTGATTCTGGTTTTCCTACCCGGGGCATTGCCCTATCAAGTTTTTAGCTGCTCCTTTGAATGACCTAGCTATTGAACTTGCTTTCTGACTAAGTCCTCGGAGACTATTGCTGGATCCAGCTTCTACTTTTTTGCTTCAGTCATGTCTTTTCCTTTTGGATGGACTTTGATTTTCGGTAGGTGGAATAACCTTTGTAGAGAAACTTCCCCAATTCACAGGTAGAGACTAAAGAAGGGCGCTTTGAGCGGGCACACAAAAGAGAGTCAAATCGAGCTAGGGAGTCCTCCTTTACCAATGAGTCCATAAGTATATACTACCTCCTAAGGGGGGCTCATTTCCTTTCCAGGTGTTCAGAAGTTTCATATTGTCACTCTACCTCAAATTGTCCCTACCAATTCAAAGCAAAGATGAAATGAAACTGGATACTTCAACTGACGCATCAGATTTCTCCAAAGAAATGTTGAGCTGTAGCAGATCAAGCTATGGCTATAATGAGGAACATTAACCAGCAGCAGAAGACAGGGAGGAAGAAGACTCATAAGGGTATTAAAGGTAACCTCATTGTTGGCATTGAGGAGCTGGAGGTCAGTAATCACCCTCCTATTTTAGCTTAATGGTGAAACTTCTTGTCTGGAACACAAGGCCCCTAAAACAAACAAAATAGTGTTAGGCAACTGATCTCAAGGTTCCACATTGACCTTGTTTGTCTGTCTTGTTGAAACAAGGGTCAACAAATACCACATAACATAAACTCTATAGTTCCTTTAGTTTTTCCAAACAGGTCCTTCTTGCACAATTCTAATTCCTCTCCCTATCGCTCGATTTGTACCTCTCACCTTGGTAGAATTTGGTTACTTTGGAAAGATAGCTTGGATGTAACAGTGAATTCCATTACAGCTCAAGCTATCCATTGTCACATCTCTAAGTCTGATGGGAGTAACCTCTTCTCTGCCTCTTTCATCTATGGTTAAAGATGGAGATAGGAAATGTTTTTGGGATCAATTAATCAGTTTCAGTCCTAGTCTAGGAAGTCAGCATTCTATTCTAATCGTAGGCCTTCATGCCAGGGCTGATACCTTCACCACTTAGACTTATGTGGATAATATCTCCCTGAGTGGCCTCTTCCTCCGGTCGAGTCATCTTTCGCTTCAATACCTGGAACTGAGACAGATTCGAATGGAGAAGGATGAAATAGTTCATCATGACCGAAACCATACTTCTTCCCGCAAAAACTCGGAATTTGCTTTAGCTCGAACTCTAATACACTGTAGTAGCAGGAGGCACTCTAGTTCTTTGTGCCAGGTGTCATAAAAGAAGTACGCCATTTCCAAGCATCCGCCGTTCAGTGTGCATCATCTCTTGTCTCAATTGAAGGCCAGGGCCTTCCAAGCGGATTCCGCCGGAAGCTAATCCAGTGCTTGTTGAGTGGAGGACCGAACATGAATTATACCCATAAAAAAAAGGTCCTTCCTACCCCTATTCCCTAACCCCTTCCCCTCAGAGGGCACACTTTCAGGAAGTAATGTAGTCAAAAGTCGAATGGAAAATAGAACTATGGTAACCTTGCAACAATTTTCTTCGTTTGAGTTTACCTTTCCTATGACTATTAATCCTGATGAAATCCGTGAAGTTTTGACCTTGTTTTAGAAGCTTTCTTTGGCGTTGAGTGAATATTGGGCGGGCAGCCCTTCCTTGTCTTCTTCTTTTATGAATAGGAATAGAAAGGTCAATGAAATCTTCATTCTGATCTTTCTTGTCTAAAGTCAGTGACAACGAAAATTCCCGAGAAAACGCAAAAAGGCCGAATTCCATCTGGAAATGGAATGGAGAGAAATCCGAAACAAGCAAAAATCCCGGGAAAACGCGAACTTGTCCGATTGGCCATCAACGCAATGGACTTGCTGCCAAAAAACACGGGAAATGAACAGACAGGTTTTTCTTTGAAATCATGATTATTTACGATTAAATGATGAGTTAGTGGAATATGACCTATACATTAAGGAAAAGGAAGTAGACTGATGTGGCTTTGAATTCTTCGTTAAGGAAAAGGAAAAGGTATTGACATTAAGGAAAAGGATGGTGTCATATATACGATTCTGATGACGAATAGTAGTCACATCAAGTCCTCCCCCTCTTACTCAGGATAGCTAGCGAGAGGAATACTCAAAATTTTCCATGAAAGAAAGCTTTGAATTAATGACCTCTCTATTTATTTTCAAGCTTGCTCTTCAAACCTCTTTCCTATGAAAAGGTTCTTCCGTAAGAACTACATCCATTATTCTTTCATTCAAATGAAAAGATAACTAGACCCTTCTTTTCATCATTGAAATCTGCCATTCAATCGTAGTGTGGTGCTCTCAAAAAGCTCAATCCTCTAACGCTAAAACAAATAGATCAGAAATTTGACCTGGGATCCGCCCGTTCCGCTCCTTGCTTACTAAACAGGTGCACCCCCGGATATGTATGTTGAGAGAACCCCAAGAGGCTTCCCCATATATGAAAGGGAAGGAAGAAAGAAAGATAAGACGAATACTAAGGTTCATGGAGTCCTCAAAAAAGAGAGGATAGAGAGCGCGGAACGCACTTTCCAAGCAAAAAAGAATCCCTACCTATACATTACCTATACATTCCATGGCAACAGACAGAAGGTAGTTTTTTCATCGTTGTTAACTCCAGGCCCATTCCCGTTCAAAAAAAGATCCATGAAAAGACTACCACGATTCCGAACGAACCGAGAGAGAGTCGAGGCGCTGCAAGCCTTTTTTATGATCCAGTTATTTGTAAGTATGTCTCATCTGCTGCTTTATCCGCCGTCTCTGCGGCCGCCAAAAGCCTACCCTCCATCGAATATTTAGTAGGTTGACCCGGGAAGAGATCCGGACGAACCTTCCAACAAGTATAATCGAAGTTGACCACAAAGCTATCTCTGTTGGAGACTGCGACCCAGAAGGCCATCTCGGGCATGGGAAGAAAAGTCGACAGACAACCGACTGAACTAGGCAATGCCGGTTTAGGCATTGAGGATGAGTCCAGCGGTCAACAAAGGGCTTCTATCTACAGGTGCTTTCATTATGGATCGGTCGACTTGTCACGATCGATTGTTCACAAAGAAGAATTAGGCTTGGGGAGGTGCAACTCTAACTAGTTTTGTATACACAACGACTATAACTCACTGCTGGTCTCTCCACTACTTGAGACTCTTCCACCACCAACATACAAGAAAGAAAGGAGAGCTCAGATATAGCAGCATATCCGTTTATTAAGCATAGTCGCCCGTCTAAAGTTTCGGGACAAGAAGAGAGGCGGTTTCGAGTGTTCATGTGCCAATTTCGGTTGAGGTAATGCTAATTGATTCCCCGTAGTTGATGAACCTCTTTCAGAGCCTGTTACTCGTAAGTCAAAATCATTCTATGCCCATTATTTAGTTTGAATTACTTTAAAAATGGGTATCAAAGGTGCAAGAAAAATTATGTGTATCAGCATCTCTTTCTTTTTAGGCAAGGGTCCAGTCTATCAATCCATTCAAGTTATTGGGGCATTCCTTTAGCAAGTAATCTCGTCGATCTGTCTAGTTGAACTAAGCCTCATCTCTGGATTTCACTCCGCGATAGAAGAGGAAGTGAAAGGCTGTCTTCTGTTTCGACAAGCCAGTCCAAACAAGGAAGAGGTATATGCCAGAACAGGGTTTACGAATGAATGCCCTGTTGGGAGTTCGTCTGAATCCCCAGTTAGGACAAAAGCTGCTTAGCTTTCCCTGGGTTTGCTAGAATAGAATCTTAGATGAACAGAGTGCCCCATTTCAGTCTATTTGGACCTAGATACTATATAATCTTGAATTCCTTTCCTCTGATCGTAGACCACCCTTACCGGGCCACAATACCTTTAGGATTTAGCCCATCAGGAGTTTGCACGGATTTGGCACTGGATTGTCCCCAGATCCTCATGATGAGGTGGCTGATTCACAACCCAATTCCCATATTGATCTTACGTAAACCCCCCACTCCCACTGCCTGTAGACGCCGCGGATCGTTTATTGGTTTCGGATGCAGCGGGCTAGGGCTCTGGATCCCTATTCTCTATTATAAAAATAATCTTAACTTAAGCACGCACGATCAGGGAGGTAAGAATTAGGATCTTTTTCTTAACGTTCTGGAACTAACTGCTCCTGCTGCATCTTGAACTGCTCGTGCAACTACTGCCTGCGCTTCTCTTGTCTCCGGTCTTGGATCACCTACTAACTACTGCGACTGGGTTTGAATCTCGATCAAGGACTGGATCCGCTGCTAGTGCTACCTCTGCTTCTCTCGTGACTGGTGCTGCTTCCCCCGCTAATAGAGTCAAATATTCTATGGAGTCCATATAGAATCTATGGATCCGCAGGATCCGCTGTTGGATATGGGTCCGGTGGAACCCTAACTTCTGCTTCTGCTAGTGGATTCGCAATTTCGTTGTTGGAACCGTGCAAGGTCCGGCGGCAAGCATAGGAGCTGAGGTCGAAAGCGAGGTGGAGTGAAGCAAGGTCGGCAACAGTTAATTGGCTCAGGCGAGTCTTCTTGTTCTTGCGGGAGACCCTATTTCGAGTTAAAGAGGTTAATCCTCAGATGACGGGGGGATAGTTTTAGTTTATACATTAGCCACTTTCTACGGCGAGCGACAGGAAGGCGTGCGGGAAGGTGAGCGTGTGAGCCTTTTGATCTTTCCTTTGTTTCTATGAAATAGAATCTGGGAATGGGTGTAGCTAAAATACCCCCTGCATTATGAGTTTAGACGTAGGGCTGGGTGGCGGAACACCGGTCTTTATATTCTGCTTCCGCTACCTATCTGATGAGGTATTACAGAGGCTCTTTTGACCGGTCTTAGGCTTTACTTTACCTCACCCTATCTCACTTACTCGTTGTGGTTTACCCCGGAATATACCTGCTTTTCATCGTAAGATGATCAGGCGTCGTGACAATAAGGCCGACCCATTTTTAAAATTATACCTGTCCTTATACTCCATATATAAATGCATTTTAGTGAGGGAAAGACAGGGGTTTGGTTATCGTCAACGAGCCCCCCAGAAAAAGCTCAGAGATAAGTGCAAGTGTATTTCGCTTACTGAAAGGTACGCACCTGTTATGTTCACCATTCCTAGGGATGCTGGCTTCAGGTGGTTACCTCAATGGTCGTCTTCTCCTGTTAGGAGTGTGACTTCTGTCAAGAGTCACAAGTTATGGACTCCCCTACTCCGCATGGAGTGGGATATATTCTCTCTATGCGTGTGGGATCGAGCCATCTTTTAGTTTAGGTATGACTCCAATTTATATCTGGCCTTTGGCCATTTAAGCATTAATTAGTCAAGTGGGCAGTCAACTTCTTCACTCCACTGTGAGCTTCTTTCTTATTTCCTCGTATCATCTATCCGGTGAGATGGATCCTGACGATGTAAACTTTCCATGGTCAATGTATACTCAGGTTACAAACCGGGAATCAGTTTACTGTCATGCAGCTGCTGCTCAAGCAGGTATTTTCGAGTCTAAAATCCTGTAGGAAAGTAGCCGACAAGATCAAAGGGTTATCCGATGATCAGTTGTTGAGTCGATTCCCATTGGGAAGACTGGGCTTTAAGGATGAGGGGTCTGGTAAGCTAAGGTATCTCCCGAACGCATTCAAGCAAGCTCTTATGCGTCCGACCCATGATTGGTGTATGGCCGTTTTAAGGTGTATACCCATGGCCTAATAAATAGATAGAAAGAGGAACTTTTAACCAAACTCGGCCTCTTCCATTTGCAACCTTCCGGCCTTTAGGTAAAGATGATAGGTCATAAAGATGAGTTTTCCTACGATTTGTCTTCTGCTACTGATATCTTTCCTCTATCGTTCCAGGAGACATTAGTTGAAAGACTAAACAATAAGACTGTTTGCTTTTCTTGGGTCGTTTCGGGGTTAGGCTGCAATGTCTTTCTTGCTCCAACCTCCCAAAAGGGTTCCCCGTTCTTTGTTCGCTTTCGTACTGGTCAACCTTTGGGGTTGTCTAACCGAGACCACTAGAAACCTGAAGATGGGCTGGAATAACTTGGGGCATTTTTTCATCTAAGTCCCTTTTTAGTGGATCAAACTCGTCCTCCAGAATTGCTAGACGACCTGGCACATCCTCAAGCTCTTTGCCGAAACTCTCAACCTTGTCCAGCAAGAATCTCTTGTTACGCTTAACGCCCTCTCTTCTTTGAATGAAGTTTGCCTTCAGTAAGAGGAAAGTCAGTAGTTTTAATCTACCTTCTTGACTTAGATAAAGTTTGAGTCTGTAGTCTGCATTCTAAAAGAACCTTTATTCTTTCCGGGATAAGTATGCTTTGCATCTGGATTCTACTAAGGTTTACCTCTCGCGTGGACGAATACAATTCTTGAATTCTGCTTCGTTAGGTCTTTGTTCCTCTCTACTTTTGTATATATCTTTCTTTTTAAGAGCTAACCATGCGTTCACAGTCGACTCAACAAGACGGGTCACTCCCTGACATAAGCCATGCCCTTACAAAACTGCTACCACTCACGGCACACTTCCTATATTCCTGGGCTTACCCTTATATTCTTATATTATAGGAATCCTGATCTGGGAAGAAGGAAGTAGAAAGAGAGAATCCTAGCAGCGCTTGAACTGAAGGAAATGAGTGATGAAGTTCTTTTCCCAAGCCATCGAAGAAAGGGCTTGCCAAAGGAGAGAGACTTATGGCAGAATGGGCTAAGAAAAGAAGCATGTATTTACAGACTGGAATGTCATAACATGCTCGAATAGGCCAATAAAGATGGATAAGATATACAGCTTAGTTCCTCTGAGTCTTACCGTACTTATCTTATTCTAAGGAATCATTGCAAGCCAAGGCCAAGAATCTCAAAACAAGGCCATAAGAGGATCGGGTATGAGCGGAGTCGTTTATGGTATTCATGCGAAGCCGAGCAAAGGGGATGAAGAACCAAAGGTGATTAAGAAGGCCCCTTCGGGTGTTTAGCTGTTAGGAGCTAAGCAATGGTGCTTTCTCCAATTAGGTTTCGGAAAAAGAAGATCTGGATCTTTATACCAGTTCCGTCCAATATTAAGAGAGTACGGGAATACGTCTTTCAAGAAAAGAGCATTAGGAAGTAGGTCTTAGACCGTAACCACTTGAAAAAAGAACATCGGATGGGATAGACTGACTGCTTGAAAGATTTGTTTGGATCTCCTTCTTTAGAGATTAAGCTAGAACAACTCAAACCTCTTCCTATGGAATCTCTCAACACAATACTATCTCGCTGTCTTCGGCGGAATGGGCATAATAGCATCGTCAATCTCGCGATCCATCGCCTTCTCGAGTAAGATCGCATGAGTGAAGTAACGAAAGAAAGTAAGGACGAAACAGATGTAGAAATAGAAAAAAAGTCCGATTCCCAAATCTTTGTTTCGGAGAAATGCCCCTAACCAAGAACCCAATGAAACAGGCCCTAATGGTAAGTATTAAGGCCTTCCCCGAAGCCCGCTCTTAAACTGAAAAGGGTACTTGCGGTGTTTAAACTGCGACTGGACTACCCGCAGCTGTGCCAAGAGGTTTGAAAACGAGTTGCCCTAATTGACCCACCATAGGGGAAGGGGGCAGCTGCGTCTGAGGCGGAGATAGGCCGTATAATCACCACCTTGTTTTTTGCCCGCAGGGATATCAAATTGGAAGGACAAAGTACTGTTGCGAGGCATCTACCATTTCTCGGCAATCGAATAAGTGGCTATCACTAACTACCTCAAACCCACTATTCGCTTATTTACCCAAGGGCCCGCAAGCATCATTGGCCCAGGCCCATCCCATGAATGAGGGGGATGAAATTCATTTTGGACTTCTTTTTGACCTGAGACACTCTACGGGCATATGGCTTTCTAGAGAAAGAGAGACTGATCCCAGAATATGCACAGAAGATGTCTTGGCCTATTCATCCTTCCGGCAAATGACTCATCTCCGACTGGATCTTCGAAAGGCCATTTCCCAGTAAACACTGGTATATATTGTATTGCAATGATTTAGACATAGCTTATTCTAGGCAATTCTAAATCAATCTAAAAAAGTATGGATTTTCTTGGGCCTGGCCAAGCCCAGAATGTATGGGTGAGACTATTTTCTTGTCTATGATCCTGAAGGTTGATATCGACGGCCATGCCAAGAAGTATGGTTGGACAGGTTGTGGGCGTCAGGCAGATGGTGTTAAGGAAAGGATAAGGAAGAGGGTCTCATATGAGGAGATACAAACCATTCTATAGGCTATAGGCCAGAGAATCCAGCTGCAAAAATGGCAGGAGCCCTCCGCCACTATAGGGAGGGAGGATGCCCATGAGAAAGGCTCATATTTCATCCCCCACCCCATACATACAGTTGACTCGCGCCAAGACTTTTGCTTTCGCGGGATGAGTTCTCAAAAACTCGACGCGCTTATGCCGGTTCAGAAACGGAGATGTTGACCGATACCTAGTCCCCGAGTGACACTAAGCGACGTTTCCAAATCCATTTTCTTTTTTTGATTTCAAGAGAAACGTATGGAAAGAGATGTTGGGCGCTGCTGTACAGGCCCTTGCCCTACCGAGCCCCCTTTTTCTACCAAGCAAGCAGAAAGCTCGGATCCCATCCAATTGATCAAACGGGCCTACCTTTTGCTACCCGGGGAAAGACAAAAAGCCTATGTCGTGTTTTATTCAATTTGAAAAGAGGGGGGAATCGAACCATTTTCACCCATTGTTGAAGTCTTGCTTTGCTGCTGCCAAGGCGTCCCGCTCTTCCCGTTCTTTTTCAGTAAGCGAGATCCCCTTCTTTTCCTTATCTGTCCCCGAAACTATACCTTTCCTCTGCCTATGATCCCGCTAAAGATCCAGCGTTATCCTTTCCAGCAATGGAGGCGGAATCAATGTCAGGTTTCATCTCCAAAGAGAGATGTCAGCGCCTTCCTCTCAATTGACCTTGCCCGCCCGAGGAGAGAAGAAAAGTGCAGCGGGCCTCATATTGGTGACTCTGGGATTCTTCCTCTCCGTTTGAATTCAGATTGAAAAAACCCTTGCCTTGAAAGGTTTCTTTAGTGACCACTTTGTCATGAGGAGTGAGGCCTAGCATCTTTGGTTCTTGTCCAATTTGAGTCGACCCTCCTGGGCTAAACGAAAGGGGTATGCAGACGGGCTTCATGAATAACTAGTAAGGGAATAGAGTGGTTCCACTGGTCAAGTAGTCCCGCGAGCCAGCCAATAGAGTAAGGAATAAGAAAAATTGGATCAATTGGCGTAGTGCTTTCATTCAAGTAGGGGGTAGGGCCAGTAAAGTAGGCAGAAAATGGTCCAGGGATCCGTCTGTCAATATATCATCCCTCTTACTGATGCGGCTCCTTTAGAGGAAGATCCAGTATGAGACTAGACGCACTCCGTGAAAAATCCTTCATTTCTGCCAGTAAGCAAACAAAAAATCCATGGGTATTTGAACTCTACTCTAGTATCCGCATCTATAAATGGATCGTTTATTCCAAAAAAACCCTGGAGCCCCTCTGACTCAAAAAAAAATAGACATGATTGTGATGGATGCAACTTCTCAAGTATTGATTGAGGGCTTTGCATTTCGCGGTGTCACCTCTCACCTATAAAGGTTCTTTTCTTTATCTCGAGACGCTCGAAAGAAGTCCAATAGTTGCGGCGAATATACTTTGGCACACCCTTCAACCACTTGACTAAGATGGACAAGAGAGGGTTGCACACCCAACTCTTCTGGAGTGGATCGGACCTACGGTCCTCATCCAGATCTCGCTGGTTCTTGATTCCCGCAACAACAAAGAGCATAACGCACACGCTTGGGCCATAGGACACCTGATGACCACTGTTCACCGCGGGTGTGGATGAACCGCAGTAAGAACGAGTAAGCCGCCACAATGGAACACAGATTCCACCGCGCGACATTGAGAAGTCGAACTCGAGACTTTCTACGGAAATCCGAACCGGGTTGAAGTAGTTCATCGAAGCGTTCCTCCGCCCTATACGTGTTGGGCAACGATTTCTTGGTCGGAACCCAGAGAAAGGGGAATTTTTGTGAGCGCGGGCCGTAACAGCAAACGGTGGAGAGATGATGAAACCTCTTCCAACCCTCATCATTCGCGAGTCTTCAAGACTGATTCCCACAATTTCTTTGTTGTAATCATATCTGAACATCCATCAGTCCTTCTCACCTCTCAACTACTTGACCCTTCGCATGGAGGGCCATAGCGTGGCACCTTCGGTTGAGGTACAAATCGACCGTCAGGGAGAGGGACGGAGGAGGCTAGGTTAGCCGAAAGATGGTTATCGGTTCAAGGTCTTGCAGAGCCTTGCTTTTTCAGGGTCAGAAGGGGTAGAGAAAATGCCCCGAGCCAATGTCCGAGTACCAGGCACTACGGCGCTGAAGTCACCCATGCCATACTCCCAGGAAAAGCTCGAACGACCTTCAACAAGTACCCGAAACCGACACAGGTGGGTAGGTAGAGAATACCTAGGGGTGCGAGACAACTCTCTCTAAGGAACTCGGCAAAATAGCCCCGCAACTTCGGGAGAAGGGGTGCCTCCTCACAAAGGGGGTCGCAGTGACCAGGCCCGGGCAACAGTTTACCAAAAACACAGGTCTCCGCAAAGTCGTAAGACCATGTATGGGGCGCCTGCCCAGTGCCGGAAGGTCAAGGAAGTTGGTGACCTGATAACAGGCGGCGACCGACGGTGAACGGCGGCCGTAACTATAACGGTCCTAAGGTAGCGAAATTCCTTGTCGGGTCAGTTCCGACCCGCACGAAATGGATACAAAAGACCCACGCTTTAGCACCTGGTGCAACAACAAGCACCAGTTTGACTTGGGGGGGGGGTGGTGATTTAGTGGCAGTGGGCGGCAAAGTTGCTTTGTTACCTATTCCATTGGTGGTGGGAACTGCGGATTTTTTGGTCCATCATATTCATGCATTTACGATTCATGTGACGGAGACTCTCCCCTCCAAAGGTGTTCTATTTGCTCGTAGCTCACGATTGATACGGGATAAAGCCAATCTCTTATCGGATTTCACCAACCCAACTACCATTACCAGGGGATTCCTAGATCCGCTCTCAGATCGCATGGCCAGTCTTCAATCAAACGGAATGAAAGCAGGAGATTGATTAGCTATAGTAGCTTCAAACAAATATCGTGACGGTGATCAAACAGCAGGGGATACGTCTCGTCTCTTGACGAGTCCTGACCCCTTCAGATCGAAAGGTTACGATGCACTCCGGTGCTGCTTGCTGGTGGAGGTTGGGATCAACTATGAATAAGAATAAGAAGTCGAAGAAGTCAAGACTCCCTAGATCTGCCTCTGACTTACCTACCTTCCCTGACAAGCGGGTTTGGTTGGTATCTATGGAGACCTCCTTTTCGGCTCATACATAAAGGCCATCCTTGAGTTCGCTGCTAAACGAAGACGGGAAGGGATAGCTGAGGGGGCAAAAAGATTGATTCGGTTTGGACGCTCATCTCAGACAGCTGGTAAGGCTGACAGAGACCTTTTCATAGTCAGAAAATTGGGAACTCCTATCCCGAGGTAAGAAAGAATAGACGACCTACTAAAGACAGATCGTCAGTGGTTTTCCCAGTCCGTAACGGAGCTTAGCCATACCATAGGGGTCTCTCTGAGACCTCTTGTCGAGTCGCTCCTTGCGCCTATTGGGACAGTTGCGCAGTACTTCTATTCTGACTTTCCCCATCCCGTGGCTTCAAACGGCCGATGGGAACTTAGATGAGTCTCGGAACTCATTTCCCTCAGTCTTTGACGTTGCTGTCCCCCTTCTCTGATTCCGTACTCACTTCCGTGGCACCTGCCTGAACAGACAGATCGTCAAATGGTGACGTATATTCTATTTATATAAAGAAAGAAGTGGTCGGTTCCTCACAAATATCCTCTAATTGCTGCTTTCTTGAGTTGCTGTTGCCGAAGCTGAGCTTGAAGGTTCTCTCCACTCTTGCTGCTTTCTTTGCTATTGCTTCTGTTGAATGTCAGAGGGATGAAGGGTGAGTACAGTCTCTTGATCCTCTATACCTGCCCGACTTGGGCATTTAGCTACGATAATAACTCATCCCCCTTGATCCCGCTCGAGTGGGAATATAGGAAGCGGGCGGAGCCCGGTGAATACCCCGATGAGACCCTTCTTTAACCCACCTGAAAAGGAAGAGTTTGATTTCCCATTTTCACCTCTCCAACTCGTTCAAGCGGCATTCATCTCCGCAAGACTATTCTGATCTTCAGTCTTCAGACTCCCTTCTGTCGCTCGACATAACTACACTATCTAGAATTCTCCTATATCAGGAGCTACATATGCTCTGCCCTTTCGCTTTCCGACCCCTCTTTCTCCGTTGAAGCCATTCCCCAGATACCACCAACTTGGTTCTTGTTATCTCCTTCCTCCCCATGCATGAAAGACAAGGTCTGAGTTCACTTTCTATTGAGCCTACCCCTTCTTACTCTTACCTTCTTTGACTGGGACGACCCTGAATCCATCACCATCAAGTAGTGCCTTCTAGCTTTCACCAGTGCCCTAAATATTCTCCCAGCCTTACAACTAGATTAAAGGAGTTCAACATCAAATTGTTGGAATGCTGTTCTTCCTCCTTTTATTCAATTATGAAGATTTGCTATTGATTTACAGATTCCTGAACCTATAATATAGACCTTCCTTGCCGGCCTTGGTACAAACATACTATAAGTCAAATAATGAACTCTTGACTTACCTCTTGCAAGAGAGCTTTACCTTGACTCGGGTTATAGTCATTTTTTCATAGAGGAAAGCGCGGACTTTCAGAGCAGCTAATAAGTAGGTAGACTCATCCCCGTCGTGAGATAAGGTTTTATGATAGCCTTAGTGCTTGGCACTTACTTAATTCAGCTTATTTGGGGAAACTTTCGATTCTGTAAATCAGGCTTGTTCTATTGGAGTATGCTAGGCTAGTTAGAGAAGTGGTTTGGGGTTTTGACAGTCTTAGTACAATACGTTCTTTTAGTGCGGATGGATGAAATTAAGAAAAAAGCCTGCCGTTACGGAGGAGAAAGATGAGTTTAGTTCTTTTATAGGTATAGGCAAACACCTTCTAAGCAGCTCAACGTGCGTTCTAAGTGCTCAAATCTGTATAACGTTTTCTCCTTTCATTGCTTAGTCTAACAAGCCAAGCCGAAACGGGCGAGCCGGCACTTGCCATTGAAAAAGAAATTCTAGTACTTTATGCAATGCAGCAGGTTACCACAAACACCTTGATCTTCGAGTCAAGAAAGTGGATTAGGGATTTCCTTAGAATCAGCTGTTACGGAAGGAGATGCATCATGAAATATCGTCATATATTGATCCACTCCTCGTACACAAAGCCGCTTTGCTGCAACAGATTACTGGAAAGACTTGCTCGTTCAGTCAGATAGGCCCATAGAAAGATTGAACTTCCGCAGCCGATAAAGCGCTTTCCTCCGGTGAAGAGGTCCGTCAACTCTCATCTTTCTGTTCACAAGATGCCCTTTTGAACGAAAGATTTGGTATTGGGTCAAAGAACTAGGAAATATCTTTCTTCTTGAATGTCTGTCTTATGGGATTGGGACTTCGGGATCTTAAAGGAAGGTGTCAACCTGACCACATATAAGCGGAGGTACCTAGCTCATAAGTCAATCTATCTTCCGTCAACCCTTGATCTTTGTCTTTTGAATGTCGTCCAGAATGAGGATCCAGTACCGCAGGAGGTCCTTGAAAAAAAGGAAGACATCATTCGATTCCGCATCAAAGTATGTGTATGAGTTCGCGCAGTAAACGACAAGGGAATGTCTTTCCTACTTCCAGATATTCTCAAAAACCAAGCGGAGCAGGTAACTTGTAGGTGAAATTCCCCCGGGGGTAGGTCCAAACATTGGTTTTTTTGACAATAGAAAGATGCTCAACTCAAATTGCCAAAGTGTCATAGTCGGAGGAGCCAATTCCTCCCCTCTGCTTGTGATTTCGATAGAGAACTCAAGGTAGGAAGACCTGAATTGCATGAGTGAGATTTCTTCAAGTGCCAAAGTTGATTCTTGAAAAAAGGCATTGACGCAACCTACTGCCCGTCTAAGGCGCAAAGAGCCGGTACTACCACCTTCCAGCAGCCTAATTCCCCTTTTCTTTTCCCCGCTCTACGTTCGAGAAAGAGTCAGAGGGCATTCGTGAGCAAGAGAAGAAGCAACAAGGGCAGGAGTGGTTGGTCACCTAAGAAAGAAATCGAATCTATTTCCCCGAAACGAATATCTACCTGATGCGCATATTTTCCCAGAAAGGAAGCGAAGAACCACCTTTTCTCGCCCATTTGATTGGATTGATGAAGGCATCTTCCTGATTTGGAATTTGGACGGAAGAAAGGATAGTTAATCTCGCACTTCCCGAGCATTGGAAAGATGAGGAGGCAAATTCATTCCGAGCTATGAAAAGGAATCAAATTAGGTTACCGGCCCGGCTAGGTTCTTCAAGAAAGAGGGCTAGGCCCAGGAGAGGAGATGGATATTCAATCAGAGATTTCCGCTCTTCAAGCTATCTCATCAGGTAATTCAGTAGTCGCTTATCCCACTATAGCCTTAGGATTAGGGTACGAATCGGCTGTGGGTCCTCTTTCCTTAGTGCCAAAAGCTCTGACTTCAATATTAGGAGATGATTCCGTACTACTGTTTGGTGGAGGAAATGCACCTGGTGCTCTAGCTAAGCGAGTGCCTTTAGAGTGTACAAGCTCGTAATGAAGGAGGCGATCTTGCTCGTGAAGGTAATGATCTTCTTCGTGAAGCGCGGTCTTCTTTGATTCTGAAACGAAAGAAGAGGTCTCAACAACTGACCTTACCCTACTCAACGAATGAATCGGTGACTCAACCAGCTAAAAGACCTGCCGAAACGAAACTGGCTACTTAGCTTCTTCTCCCGAGGGCGAAACTGAAACCCCTGGCACTCAAACCGTATTTCTCCTGCATCTGTTGCGAAAGCCAAGTCCTTTGCTGTGAGGAAAGCAATAGCTGGTTCTGAAGACGGAAAGTTGATACGTAGGGGTCTCTCTTTGAGAGCAGCTTTCCTCTTCTTCCTTACCCGAAGAAACTAAAGAAAGCAAGGTCTGGTGTCGTTACAATGAACGTCAGCACTCTTTTTCGCATGCCCTCTCCCTATTGGTCGAGTCACTTTGTACCTCTCGACTTTGACTCTTTCCCCGGCATGTGGGATTCTCCTCCTGGTGATTCAGACTTTACGCAAGCAGACACTCAAACAAACTTCCTATCCTGGCGAAGAGGAAAGAGAAACTCCACATATCGGTTCTTCAGACTAAAGGGAATCCCAGGCGAAAGGTCAAACAGAGAAGATACTCTTCCACTACTCTACTCCCGTAGTCGGGGTTCCATCAACTCCTGCATCTCTTGGTCAAGCAGAAACTCCTGCTCCGGGGAATGAAGAAAGTCAATCAGTCAGGGATGGTGGGAAACTAGACTGATAAAGGAATCCTCTACCCTTTTCTGACTGAAGAACTTGACTCCCGCCTACAAAGAGGAAGCATCAACTCAATCTACCAATACGCAGATACTGATTGAACAATCCCTGAAAGTGTTCTTCCTTATCAATCTTTCTCCCCTTGCTAAAGGGATGATTCCCCTAAGGAAAGGGGAAGGTTCAGACTTGATAGACTCTCTTTATGGCCTGACATCAGAACTTCCCTCAAACTTTCCTCCCCAAAATGCAAAAATTGGAAAACTAATAGTCCCGCTTCTACTGTTATGTTAGAAGGAAAGGAAAGATCCCACAGTTTCTGGACCAACCACTGTATGCGTATCAGGAAATGCTGCTTCGGCTACTTTTTCGGAGGCAAGGGAAGATAGATTCATCAGGGGAGTCTCGTCTATACGGTCGGGTGGACTCAAGGGGGGGCCCATCTGTTTCAGAAGGTCTGAAGATTCATTTAAAAAAAAAGGACAAATCCGGTTTTCATCCAATTGATTCAGTTGCTCCTGTTCGGTACCCTCATGGAAGTAAGGAGTCGCTACCCCTTCTTCTATTGATAGGAACTCCTTCTTTCTCAACCTTACCTTAGTGGATAGGGGTAAGGGAGGGACTTTTTCAAAAGGAAGAGATGTTGGACCAGCCAGGCTCTCGAGAGAAGGAATTGACCAAAGCATTGATTGGAGGAAGGACTCCTTTCTCTGACTGAAGGGAACATCTGAAACACTTCCTTAGTCTTAGGGGAAGCGGAAAGCTTAGGTTGAGCTATTCCCCCTGCATACTCTTTGATTAACAAGGTTTCCTATTCATAGAGTGCGTTCCTTTGCACTTTTTTCCGGTCGAAGTAGGGCGAACCGTCTTTTCTTTGAGAGTGTACCGGTCTGATTGTGAATGTCGGCCCGGTCAGTCCTCTGATTTTTGAGGGTTTCCAGTTGCAGAGTCTGATCTGGTCTGAGATGCCTCTCTCTTATATCTTTCTATCTATAAAGAGTTGAGTAAGCGGGAACTTGTCTTGACTTTCAGTAATTTGAATATTATCAGTATACCCTTATTCGTGGGACTCAGCCGAGTCGGGCTTTTCGGGCCTTAGGCCAACAACGGAAAACCTAATTCTTGGCAAACCCTTTGACTTTTCGAACTAACCAAGTCCGAATTCCCTTTTCGTCTGATCTCAGATTCCGGGGTTTGAATCCCTTCCATTTTTGAGAGCCAGATCTCTTTATACACTAAAACGGCCGAGATCTACAATTTCAATCTTTAGCAGATAAGAGAAGACACGAAGGGAGGAGTTCTTCTTAGCCCTTCTACTCTTTGATATTTGATAGAAGTTGCTCCTTTGTTTGTTAGCAAGAAAATGCCTTCTTAGGAAGTTTCTCAGGCTTGAGAATGCAATGCCCTCTTATTGTTCTCGAAAGATAGAGGGAGGGAATTCTTGCACATGCGTAGACCCGACCATCGTAGATCAGTTGAACTAGACCAGATAGCGCATCCAATTTTGGAAATCAAAACAGACGATAGAGAAAGGCAGATCAGATAGAGAATCCTCTATGAATGCTGACGATAGCGTAACTGCTAAAGGAACTTACATACTTCAAATTAGATTCATGGGTAGAAGGGTTAGAGAATACAAGGAATCGAATGCGCGGTTACTGTTGGAGGAAATGGGCCCAATTGAGACAAGTACATAGCATAGGTGCAAGTTGGGCTGCGGGAGAAACCATGTTTTGAAGAATGCCTTCTCGGGAGAAACCATGTTTTGAGCCTTCTACAGATGAGGAATTGGACACTAAAAAAGTGTGAAACCACTTCGTTCGTGCCCTACTAGGAGTGTAGTGAGGGGGTCAAAACCATCAAAGACCGTTTTACGAGTGCCTGGTCGAATTGAAAAATGGGAATCTCTCCTAGTGGCAAAATCATTCCAAATCGGTCTTTTTGCTTGGTTCAGCGAATCAGATTAAGAAGTGGCACCTGCCTTGAAACTCTTTCTGCGAATCATTGATAGAAATTTCATAAGTGAGTTGGAAATAGATTCAAATGACGAAGATCGGCTTACTGCTACTAGCTAACTAGTAGTTATGAGCCCTACAGTACAGATCCTTTTCCAAAGCTAGCTTGTTTTCTGAGGATGGTGCACATCTCACAAACAAGAAAAAGCTTCTTGGATTGATTCTTACAAATTCCTCCTATTGTATAGGCCGATTCTATATACTTAGAATGCACCTCGCCTTACCGTTTGGCGCCCAAACGGTCTCCAAACCGTTTGCAGAAGATATTTCCAGCAACTTATCCAAACCGTTTGGGATCAGATCTGAAACTATAAATAGACCCCAAGGGTCCCCATTTCGGGGGATCGGTTCTGGACGTCGAGAGGCTGCCAGAGCACCACACCGATCAAGTTCCACTCCATCTACCGCTGGTGTTGCGTCCAAGGAGGCCAAGAAGAGGAAGAAGACGGCGCAAGGAGCGCATCTTCTTCACCGAGCTGCGTCCACCCTCTGCACCGAGCTCATGGCGGATCTATCTTTCTCTCCTATCCTTCTTGTATCTCATATCATGAGCGAGTAGTCCTCTTTCACTGGGGTGCGGGGACTAGCCCCGCTGCCCATGCAAACCATGTTCTTTTGTTAAACTTTCCAAGGCAATGTATATAACTCTTCATTTTGTCGTTCATCGTTAAGCTTGTAGGTTGGTTATGTGCGTGTTTTCATCTTTGTGCTCCCTATGTTGCGATAACTTCAATGCATGGGTTCCTATGTTGCGATAACTTCAAGGCATGGGTAGGAACGTCGTTTAGCATGTTTGACCCTTGACGATAACTTCCGATGGGTTCCTTGAGGTCGTAAGTGTATGATCCGTGAGGGGACGAGCCATCTAGCCTTCGGTGACGCTTCTGTGCGCCTAACGCCTGTATAGGGGGTTCACAACCTTAGTTGGATTTTGCATCATCTTGCTAAACGTCGATGTTTTCTCGCATGTCACCTTCCTGCTTGTTTATCGGTTAACGCAGCCGACTCCCAAACTAGAAATAGGATGGGATTTTATCGAGGTCGTAAGTGTATGATCCGCGAGGGGACGAGCCATCTAGCCTTCGGTGATGCTTCTGTGCGCCTAACGCCCGTATGGGGGGTTCACAACCTCCGTGGATTTCTGTATCTTCAGAGCCGTAAGACATGTGATCCGGATGGCGATGAGAAATCAGCTGCCTATGGTGATGCTTACGCGGACCTAACGCCCGTATGGGGGGTTCTGCAGCAGCTCTATTTGGAGTGTTATATCGTGCCTGGATTGTTTGCAAAAGAGTATGTTTGTGTGTGTAGCGGTGGTCAAACTCGGTACCATCCCAGTGGTTCACATCATTGATCTAAACCCATCTTTTATTCCGCATTTACTTTCTTGCAATTAGTTTAATCAAACCAAAATCAACCAATTGTTCTAAATATTAGTTTTACTTGGGCTAGATCTAACTGACAAAGATTCTTAAAAACGTTGTCCTTTGGGTTCGATCCTCAACTATACTGCGATAAGATCCGTCCGCTTGCGGGTGGTATTGTTGCACTTGGTTTTGGTAAAAGCTCGGGGATATAAACCCCGAGTGAATTTGTTAGTGCATTCAAAAAGCCACATCAAATTCTGGCGCCGTTGCCGGGTTGACATTAAGAATTCAATAGGCCTATAAATTCCTCGCCAATCCTCGATCAAACGTCGCCCTCAAAAGGGCGCGAAATTCAAAGGGGTCGGTCCCCTTCTTCCTCCAAGTTTTGTTTTGCTGGGTGGGCGCTTCCTTCGCCTACCGATGAGACATACGATACAATTTAGCACGGCCACAAACAAAAAAGAAAGTCGCTCGGCCTTCCTACGCTGACGAATGCGTCCTTTCTCTTCTCGGGAGTCGGAGAAAAGTGGGAGAGGCAGGATTCGAACCTACGTAGAAAACCTTCAACAGATTTACAGTCTGTCGCTTTTGACCACTCGGCCACTCTCCCCTTCCCGGAAGAAGCCCCCCTCAAAGGGTTTATGAATCAGAAGGATGGCGAGTTCTTCTCCAGAAGATGGAAGGGCACTCAACTCCCCGAGGCGCGTGATGGGTTGGTTTGGCTTCCATTTACTGTGACGCCGTCAATCTTCTTCTTTTCCATCTTCTTCTTTAAAGTCAAGCAAGGGGTTGACGCTTCGACTTCAAGCAAGATACCTTGTCCCTACCCGAACCCCATCTCCCCTCCTTCGTCGCTTCTGTCCCAGCAACCGAACGAATCCAAGCGAGTGAATGAACGAGGAAGGGCAACCGTAAAGAGCAAAGTCCCCTAAACTACCCGGAATAGGCCATGTTTTATGCCCTTCCCATGCTCCGGGGAAGCACTGAGCGAGCAGCAAGCGTAGGCTTTTCCTCCGGGTTAGGGGTGGGCGATCTCGTGGGACTTTTCAGGCTCCGCGCTCCCGCGCACGTACTCTTCTTCCCTCAATGAAACTGAAAGAACTGCCAGACCCCGGAAGTACGAGACGCTCTTTTCTTTACAGAATCCATAATCAAAAAGGAAATCGTTCGATAACACCCCGTGAAACTCTCTTTCATTTCCTAGAAGTGCATTCTTCTCCTCCACCGCATTTCCTATTTCTTTGTCCCCTGGACTGGACCTATGTGGATTCTGTCTCCTCCGTATCCCTGCTGTTCCCAAGGACTAGAGGAATCGAAATAGCGAAATTCTTGGGTCATCTCAATGGGTTCAGAAACCACACGTTTCTCTGGATCATCATAGTGTACTTCCACATATCCACTCAGAGGAAAGTCTTTTCATAATGGATGACCCTCGAAACCATAATTTGTTGATATACGGCGTAGATCCAGATGATTGATGGAAGAAACACCAGACATATCCCATACTTCTCGCTCCCACCGGCCGGCTGATGGAAATAGACTGACTACCGGAGATATTCGTGTGACTTCGTCTGCACTTGTTTGTACACGAATGTGTGAGTTATACCGAGTACTCAGTAAATTATGGACCACTTCAATTCTTTGTTTTCGAGAGGGATAATCAACTCCGTTCCATTGCAAGGCTACCTTCTCTCTCATCAACAAAGAAGGTGAGAGGAGAAGATCCGTCGTCAAGCAAGCCACGAAGGGTGAAGATCGTTGCTCTCTCCACCAAGGGTTCAACCTTCCCTCCTCAGTGGAGATGATGTTCTTTCTATCTCTTATTGCCTCCTCCTTTGTTGTTCCCTCTATGAGGAGTGAGTAGTTCCATCCACTGGGGCGCGGGGACTAGCCCCGCTACCCATGTTTTGTACTTTGTACTAAAAAGATGTTATCCTTTCGTTTTAATACTAAATTGTTTAATACATGCTTGAATGATGGCCACGTTCTTGTATGCATCTATTGTCTTTTGTTGTGGTTTGTCTACGACCGCTCTCGAGACTTGAATATCGATTTAGTGTTGGTTTCTAGTGTGTGTATCCACCACGCATCCGTTTCGGTGTCTAGGAGTGTATCTCAAAGAGTGGAGTAAACTCACTATCATCCGTTTCGCTTCCATCTGTATGGAAGTAACCTTGGTAAGTCAAGGAACACGCTTTGCGAGGGGAATGATGTAAAGAATGTGACCATTTGATCGGGAATGGCTGGCGTTGCAACATTCCCGCACTTCTCGTAGCTAGGTTATCCGAATAGGAGACTAGGCCTACAAAGATACTATTCGATTTGATAATTATCGCTCGCTTGTTAGTTTTAGATGCACGTTTCATGAGGTTGAGTAAGATTCTCTCTTTGGAAGACTGCATATCTTCATTGACACGTAGAAATGTACCGAATGAGAGCTACTTAACCCTTGAAGGATGTGATGCATTGCTCATGTCTTGTATGGGCATCGGTCTTGTGGAACATCGAAGGATGCAATGCATCGCTCTTGTCCTATATGGGCATCGGTCTTGTGAAACATCCTTGGATGCAATGCATCGCTCTTGTCTTATAAGGCATCAGTCTTGTGGAACATCAATGCATCTAGCTTATAAGTCTTGCTTGCTTAGTACATATACAATGCATGTGTAGCGGTGGTGAATACCTGCTTAACCCCAGTGATTCATCATCATTTGTTAAATCCTAGTTTTACTTGCTTTATTTACTTTTCATGCTTTAGTCTAAAAACCAATCAAAATCCAACCTTTTGATATAAGTTCCAATTAGTAAAATAACTAAGTGAAGTGATGTACGTTTTCCATCTTGTTGCTTGCAACAAGACCGTTGTCTTTTGGGTTCGATCCTAAATCTGTACTATGATAAGGCTTCCATACTCTTATGGGGTTGGAGTTGTTATCTAAGCACCAGTTCTAGGTAAACCTAGGGAAGACATCAATCCTCTCTAGGGTTTTTTGGTGATAGAATTCTGGGACTCCCATTGGAAGACTGAAATTCTTTTGGTGTAAGTCCTAGCTCCATCAAAAAAATGGCACCGTTGCCGGGGACAACGGAACGTTAGTATTTCACTTAGTTTATTTTTCTAGTTGGTTAGGATTTTTACACTTTCTTTTGAATCATAACTCATCATCTTCTTGAAGCTTTCATATTGACTCTATTATCTAAAGGTGTTCTCTCTTCTTTACTCAGGTAGAACCCGTATATGCAATCACCGCATAATCGAGGATTCTCCCCTGATCCGGAGTTCGACTCCGAGGTAGAGAGAAGTTTCCACCGCAGAATCCGTCTCAATCGCCAACACGCTAGTCAAATGGCTGACGAACAGCATCAAGCCACTTTGGTGATGGAGAGAGTCAATGCTGCTATCGCCGCACAACGGGCACAACTCATTGCAGACACCCGTGCCCGTTTACAAGCGGAGATACGAGCAGAAGAGCAAGCACGCATAAGAGAATAGACCGAGGCTGCTCAGCTCGAATTACGAAACAAGCAACTGAGGGACTATGCTGTCCCGAAGAATTACGAAGACAACCACCCGGTCCGGCCTCCGATCATCAACATCCCAAACTTTGAGATTCGGACCCAGTGGATCCAGATTATCCAAGGAATTTCCTTTTCAGGAGGTTCAGGAGACGATTGCATGGACCATTTGAAACGGTTTAAGGCATTGTGCCGCCTGGTCCCGCAAGCTGGTATTGCTTTCGATGCAATAATGCTCCACCTATTTCATTTCACCTTATCTGGAAGGGCCCTGAGTTGGTACAACTCATTGGACAGAGAACCCATCATAACCACTTGGGCCCCTCTAGAGGAAAAATTCTTGGAGAAGTTCTTTCCACCCTCGCTGACCTATGAAATCAGAGGGCAGATCAACCATTTCTCCCAGCTACCTGGAGAAACCCTCGCTGAGGCATGGGAAAGATTCAAGGAACTTCTACGCAAATGCCCTCATCATGGAATTTCACAGAATCAATTGATTGAAACTTTTTATCGGGGGGTAAGCGATGACATTAAACAGTTCCTAGATTCCTCATCTGGAGGAAATTTCATGAGGAAAAATTATGAAGATGCCTGGAAAATCGTTACCTTAGGAGCTGAAAACCAGTCCAACTGGGGGCGGTCAGCCGGAAAAGGCGTCCTTAAAGTCTTTAAAGCTGAGGAATCTATGGAACTAAAGTCAATAGCCGAAGCTTTGAAGACAATAGCTCATAAATAGCAAACCCTTGAAACAACTCTAGGGGAAATTGATAAGAAGAAAACCCCGCTGGTTCATCAACTCAAAGCTGTCACAGGATCCTGTGAGGCTTGTCATTCTTCGGATCATCCGACTCTTTCCTGCGAAATGCTCTATAACGTGATGATGGATCTGCATCCACCACCACAATCCTATGAGGCCATCACTAATCAGGCTGAAGATCAGATTCCAGAGCAAGTCAACTCCATCCATACTATTCCCGGACAAGTTTATTATAATCCCAGTCAACCAAGGAACCATCCTGGGTTCCAGTATGGGAATCCCTCTGGAACTGCGAATCCGCAACATCAGACACAAGGGGGACTTGACAGTAGGCTGCCTCCTGGGTTTCCAAACAATTTTAACCAAAATATGGGAACCCAAGGAACAATTTCCCTAGGGCTAACTACCCTAGAAATCAACCAGCCTACTATCAGTATACTCATCCCCCGCTTCACCCACAGTTGCATACTCAACAGTCTCAACAACAAAACCCTCAGAAAAATGTCACTGCACAACCGGAAGATGAGCTATCTTTGATAAAACAAATGCTTCAGTCTCAGCAAACCATGCTGGCCAACCAACAAGCTCAACAGAAGACAGTTGAAGCACAGCTTGCCCAGATTGCTACACAATTGAAACCCCCAACAGGCACTTTCGCTGGGCAGCCTGAATGGAACCCTAAACATGAGCCAAATAGACATGAGCAATCAAATACTATGACAGCAGCATAATAATGTTTTAACTTCGTCGAGCCAGTGACATAAAACCAAGGCGCTTCTTGGGAGGAAACCCAAAACCTCAGTATCACCTTCTCTAATTTCTAGTCTTTTATTTTTCTTTTGACTTTGTCTTGCTTTCTTTAAGTTCTTTCATCATTAATCAAAAAAAAAACAAAAAAAAATCTACATAATCAAAACTACAAAAACAATACATAAAACAAACAACATAAAAATTCATAAACCAAAATACAAAAAAAATAATATACATACTCCAAAACAAACATAAAAATATACAAACCCTTTGTGCCCCTCCAAACGGTCTTCAAACCGTTTGAAGCCAAACGGTCTTCAAACCGTTTGGACTCCAAACGGTCTTCAAACCGTTTGAAGCCAAATGGTCCTCAAACCGTTTGGGACCAAACGGCTCTCAAACCGTTTGGGGCCAAACGGTCTTGAAACCATTTGAGACCAAACGGTCCTGAAACCGTTTGGGACCAAAACGGTCTTGAGATCGATTGGGATCAAGCGGTCTTCAAACCGTTTGGAATACAAAAGGTCACCAACCAATCACTATAAATATCAACCCTACCCTTCCGTCTTTCTCTCTTCGAATCTTCGAATTCTCCAGAGTTTTCGTGCGAAGAACTTCCCTTCTTGCTCATGTTACATCCGCGCAAAGTCACCCTTCCGTCCACCTTCCGCAAGGTAGTACGGCGACTCCACGCTGCTCTTTCCATCGCCAGTCGCTGCTTACGCTGCCATCGCCGTCGTTATCGAATGGTTTCATCAACCGACCCGTCGCCTTCGTCGCTGCGCCGTTCTGTCGCCACCATCATGGCGCCAATACCGTTCCCTTTACCATCGCACGACGTCTCTTGCTCCCCCATCGCCGTCGCTATCAAAAGATTTCACCGACTCTCCCACCGTTTTTCATCGCCGTCATTTTCGAAGGCGTCGGCGCGTTCTTCACCTTCGCGCCGTTCCACCTTCTCCCGCGCCGGCGACCTGTGACTCTTCGCTTTCCGAACGGTCTTGAAACCGTTTGGGACCAAACGGTCTTGAAACCGTTTGGGACCAAACGGTCTTGAAACCGTTTGGAACCAAATGGTCCTCAAACCGTTTGGAACCAAACGGTCCTCAAACCGTTTGGAACCAAACGGTCCCGAAACCGTTTGGAACCAAACGGTCCTGAAACCGTTTGGGACCAAACGGTCTTGAAACCGTTTGGGACCAAACGGTCCTCAAACCGTTTGGGACCAAACGGTCCTCAAACCGTTTGGGACCAAACGGTCCTCAAACCGTTTGGGACCAAACGGTCTTGAAACCGTTTGGTTTTCGTTTCCCTTTTGCTTTCACAAAATATAAAAGATATAACTACAAATCAAATTTACATTGTTTCAAATCTTCTCTAATTATGAAACTCTTATTCTTTTTCAGAAATGGCGTCACCAGCAAACAAAACTTCCGGCTCAGGAACTGCCCCTGCTCTGACAAGGGAGCAGATGATGGAAGAGCGAGACAGGCTCATACAGATCAGGGACACTTACAACACCACCAGCGCCGTCCCTCCCAAGACCAAGATCATCGACGTCCTGTGTGAGATAACTCGCCTCACCAAATGCTTGGGTGAGGCCCCTGAAGAGGACATCGAGCACATCTCTTCTGACGATGATGAAGGATCAGACTACATACCGAATCCCGATTAAGACTCCTCTGCCCAAGAGACAGAGGGAAAATGCAAGGCTACAAAGGCTGCATCTGGGCAGCCCCCCAAGAGGGCAAGAAAACAGGTCCACCCTCTATCTGCCATGGACCAACCCCTCGCCAAACCTTCCACCTTCGCTGCTACCACCATCACCCCTGCAGCTACCATCCCTACCACCTTCATTCCCATCACTGCCCCAATACCACCACCAGAGCACCTATCCATCCAAACCTCCATCACCACCGATAAAACCCTTAAACCAACTAAGTATGTTTGCTCCAGCATACTAGCTAAAATGGGAATTCACGAGCGCATCTTCAAAGCACTACAAAAAGCCAACCTCACCAGGTTGTGCTTAACACCTGAATTGTCCTACATCGAGCCCACAGCGGAATTTTTCTCCTGCCTGACAAAGGAGCCCGTCGACATTGCAGATAGGTCACGGGATGGGGGTGATAGAAGGATTGTCACCCAAATCTTCGGTAGCAACGTCGTCTTAACAGAGAATATGCTAAATTCAATATTCATTGACGACCTGGAGCAGCTACAAAAGGCCAAATCAGTGGGAACTGATCATCCAGAATTCAACCGCCACACATTCTGGAAAAGCTTAACTAGGATCCCCACATACGACGCCAAAACATGCAAAGCGTCCAACATACACTCTGGATTTGTGCGCACTCTGCACAAAATCCTAGCTGGCGCACTTTTTCCAAGAACGGAAGGAGGAAACGTTACAATATCAGACCTCTTTGTCCTCTGGTCTATCCTCAACGGAAGACCAGTCAACATCGGACGGTTGATGATCCAGAAACTATCCGCCGCCTTCATAGGGAAAGAGATCTGTTTGGGGGGCCATGTCACATCCATAATTAAATTTTTTAAGATGGACAGGCTATTACCCCAATGAACGCAAATAAAGGGCGACATCCTTACAAACGAACAATCTTTGAAAAATTCGTTTATAATCAAAGAAAAGGATGGAAAGTTACACTATGTATTCTGCCCAATGGTTAAGTCATCAAGAACCCTCCTTCCGTTACCGGAGCTAGCACACTATGATATGACACAGCTCCTCTTTTCTGACGAGGAGCTTACTCATCTATTAGCTTCGGTCACACCCGCTGCATAGAAACAAACTGCGGGCCCAACTGAAACGAGCATCATAGCCCCGACAGCTCGACCTACAAAAATCCCTGTCAAACGACATTTTAGGAGGTTGTTGCAGGCCCAACAGCTGTCGGGGACACCAACGTCCCGCCCAAACCCGGAGGACGAGCGGTTCAACGATGAAATCTTAACAGCTTCGTCATTTGACTCTTTCATCCAGGGTCTAAATGAGCAGCTCTCCGCTGCCCCCACCACTACTTTCCTCCCCACATCCACGCCAGCATTCGCATCCACCTTTTCACCCACCCTAACATCGGGCTTCCCTTTCTCCACCTCCATGCCCGACTTCACCACCTTTCCATTCACATCCACAGTTCCCACCCCTTCATCATCACTGCCACCTTTTTCACCACAAATACCACCACTCTTCACATCCGCCACCACCCCGACACCGCTGGTGACTTCATCAACAGTCACTACGCAGTTCGGGCCATCATCAGTGTCTCTTCCGCAAGACACTACCACCATCCCACATAGGCCCCAGCCACATCACCCTTCCGCCTCTGGGGCCCCCCTTACTAACATCGGTGAGGAATTCGGCCGTCAATTTGACGCTGTCCAAAACCTCCTCACCGATCCTTCTAACCTATTACATTCTATTTTTTCTTGTGTACAGGATTTATCTAAACAGGTAACCAGGATCGACAACCAACACCGAGCTCTTCCTGTCGTCCTACAAGGCATCCAGCAACGACAGGATGAAGTGGCTAAGCAAGTTGAGCATATCAACAGCCACACCAACAACCTGCCAGACCTGATCCTTGGGGCAACGTGCCAGCAAGACGCTACGACAAGAAAAGTCGATGAGATCTCTAACCAGACTCACCCTCTGCAAGGGAATCTCCGCAAGCATGAGCAGAATCAAGAAGAGCAAAGCACGCTCCTGGCTTCCATCGATGAAACAATCATGCAGCTCCATCATCATCAAGAGGAAGCTAATATCAATGAAACACAACAACTACGTTCCCAAGTCACAGATCTGACAGCACGCCTCCTCTCCGCCAAGGGCAGATACACAGATCTCAAAGAAGCCCACGACGCACTGCTCGAGAAACACGAGCATCTGCAAGTGGCTTTCGATGAGCTACAAGCCACTCACCGGCGGTGCAAAACGTCGACTAAAAAGAAGACAACCGATGAAGCTGCGGACGACAACGACGATGATGACGAAGAAGAAGACGAATCCGATTCATCTGCTGACTCCAATAAAGACACATCTTCAGGAGACAAACACGATGATGGTGAAGATCCAGGGAACGCAGCAGGACCGTCCCATAAAGGGTCTGATAAGGGTCACCAGGAAAGTGACTACCACCCCAAGTCCCCACAGCATGACAACGTAAACATTTCTTACGGGGACCAATTCTTTGATTACTCCGCTATGGGGTCAATGGGGGAAGCTGCCAAGGATGCGGCCTTCGCTGAGTTCCAACAATGCATACTAGGAGCCAGCGCTACCTCGCCAAAAGCTTCTCTCCCCTCCTCAACACCTTCTCCCCCTTACCTAGACGAGGCAGACCGAGTAAGTCTAGATACTGACGCAGATCTTGACTCCGCCTCCGATCTAGACGACAACCTCAAAGGTCATGAAGAGGCCATCGAACAGCACGCCTCCCCCCCCCCCCCCACCACAAGACCTCCCCCCGCCACCTCCTCTCCCACAAAAAATGCACGATCTTGATATGACAGCCATCTCTACTTTAGATGCTCAGGACATCTTCATCCTGAACACTATAGTAGACGATGCAAAAGCGGGGGATGACATAGTTTACACTAATACAAAAACCAGGCGTACGTTGACATGTGAAAATTTTCATTGCATCCTCCGACCCCGGTCTACGATGCCAATGCCAATCTTCCGGGTCCTCCTCGCCAACTGTATAGAAATCTATAGAAGTAAACAGCGGATACAACCAACCTTCAACGCTTCACCCGCATTGTCTTTTGGCCTTTTACACAAAAGTTTGCGCGCGAGGTCGATTGAGCGGCTGCGTGCCGGTTTAGCGCGTCGGGCACGCTATATCACAATGCCTTTCCAAGTCTCGGACCACTGGTTGTTTATGATAGTGGATACTGAAGCAAAGGACGCTAAAGTTTACAACTTCAATAGCGCCGAGCTACCAACCGGCATAATAAACTTTGTCGGAGACGCAGCAGGTGAAGCCCGGTGTATACCCTTCTGGCTGCTCAAAGTAATCTGGGTTGTACGCCCTTCTCTTCGTCAAGACTGGAGCCAACCCTGGTTCAGAATTATTAACCCTCCAGTTCAAGCCACCACGGGATCTGGGGACAGCGCTTTCTTCACCATCCGACATATCCAAGCGCTGAACCAAGAAATTCCTTTCACCGATTTGGCAGCTGAAGACTTCCATTCGTTACGAGGACGCTACGCCATGGAGCTCATCTGTGACAGAAGATATTTCAACGATCCGACTATGTCACCAGATGATGTTCCAAGATATCTCTATTCAGCTGTACAACGTCGACAACGGCGACCCTTCCGCCAAATTATGAAAGAGTCTGAACAACACAAGTCGCCAGAAGAAGATACCAGCAAGAACGATCCTGCTTACACCACTAAACCAACTTTTCCTGATTTTGATCGCGATTCTTGCAAAGGTCTCACCGACCTTGAAATGCGCATCATCATGGCGAATCTCTCCGCAGAAAAAGATGGCATAGTATTCATGTCTCAAGACATTATCGTGATGGCCGATTCACTGCGAGAGACTTTGCAAGATAAGGGGAAACTTTCTGTCAGTCTCATGACAGCTTACCAGTCTCAGATTGGCCAACATAATCCAGATACATACATGGCGTCCCCATACATGAAGGATGATCTACTCAAACTCAAAAACTTCGGCACAACGGAAGCGTTGATCGCATATCTCCAACATACAACGCCGAAGTTCATCATGTTACCAATCCTGCATCAAGGGCACTGGATTCTTCTGGCAACTAACCTCCAAGACGGAACAACTACAATTTACAACAGTTCCGACAGCCAGTTCAACGCCCGACAATGACACTACGTCGTAACGCCCAAGACGCCAACAGAAGAAACGGCAAAAGAGTGTGCTGTGAAATTAATAGAGCTTCTGAGTCAGCACACTAAGGCATACAGCAAGGAACACTTCATTCGCCCCGCCTTCTGCCACAAATGCCCCCAGCAAATACGACAATCCAACGACTGCGGCTTCCACGTCCTCTACTGGATGTACACCATAATCGTTCTCCAAAGACCAGTGGAGGAAATGACTGACGTGGACTACCACGCCTTACGTGGGCAGTTCGCATCTACACTACTCCGTTCTCCAGGGGCAAATGAAAATCTACCTTAACCTGCAGCCCTTGTTCTAATGATTTCTCAACCTATCACTTTGCCACTCTGGGGACAGAGTGTGTGATAAGTTAGGGGGGGATACATTAGACAAGGGCTAGGTATCAATTTCTATACTTCCTTCTTCCATACATTTCTTCATTCTTAAAATTTCTTTTACAATTCTTTAAGTCTTTATTCTTTTCAATTCTTTTTCAAAAATAGTCACCTCAACTAACCCTAGAATCATGTTAGTCTCTGCAAGTAAACAACACTCAGACATCAAATGGCGATTTATCAATTTCCACCTACTATGGATCCCGTATTTTTGCTTCAATTCTTTATCTGACTCTCCACAGGTCAAAATCAGGGCAGAAATAAGTCGAGATCTCGAGGATGAGAGGGAAATTAGGCAACTTCCGAATCAAAAAGTTCTGCAAGTGGACCACAAACCAAATAAGTGCATGCTGAAAAACTTTAAGAACAGCTTTCCTCTCTTCAAAATAAAAGAGGCTTGGCCGCCCAAAATAAATCCTCATTCCAAAACCCAAGCCTGTGAGTTTTTGAATAAAAGCCAGAGAGACGAATAAAATCATGAGAGTTGTGCCACGCATAAGGACCTATATGAAGAACTGATAAAGGGCTCACCCGGCCGGCACATTCCGCTGCCCTCACAAAGGCAGATGTGTCGCGTCCGGTAGTGAAACGCTAAAAGTTCCAAGTATATGAAAAGGCTCATAAAGGACTTGCCCGGCCGGTACATTCAGCTGCCCTCATAAAGGCAGATATGTCGTTCCCGGTAGTGAGATCCTAAAAAGCATAGACAGCCCCTCCCCCACTCGAAGGGGAGCTACACTTCAAAGCCTTTAGCCAACCCTCATACCCTCTCTAGCTTCCAGTAGGTTTCCAGAGAGGTATAAAGTTGATTAGAGTCAACGGCATGCACAAAATAAATGTGGTCCCAAGGCAAATTTTGAGATACGGAAAAACCCTGAGATCCAAGCAACTCTCGAAATCCAAAAGAATCAAGGCACGCAATAAGCCTCGATATGACCCCTGGGGAACTCAGGTCAAGAATTGAAGCAAGAGTATGGAGACCCTAATTAAGATCGCCTCACCATTTCATGTCTCAGCTCTATCTAACTTGAGGACAAGCTAGACTCTAAGTTAGGGGGGGTGATAACCTCCTATTTTAGTAGTTTATATTAGTCTTTTTCTTTAGTTTTCCATACTCTTTTTACGATTATACGGTACATAAACCTAATTTTACCCCTTTTTGTAAATACATCATCAAACTAACTTTTTCCTTTTACACTTGCAGAAAAAGCACAAAAAAATCATAAAAGAATAAACCAACCTCAAGGCCGAGTGAAGCCAAACGGTCCCAAGACCGCATGGAGTTCAAACGGTCCCGAGACCGCATGAAGCCAAACGGTCCCAAGACTGCATGGAGTTCAAACGGTCCCGAGACCGCATGAAGCCAAACGGTCCCAAGACCGCATGGAGTTCAAACGGTCCCGAGACCGCATGAAGCCAAACGGTCCCAAGACCGCATGGAGTTCAAACGGTCCCGAGACCGCATGAAGCCAAACGGTCCCAAGACCGCATGGAGTTCAAACGGTCCCGAGACCGCATGAAGCCAAACGGTCCCAAGACCGCATGGAGTTCAAACGGTCCCGAGACCGCATGAAGCCAAATGGTCCCGAGACCGCATGAAGCCAAACGGTCCCGAGACCGCATGAAGCCAAACGGTCCCAAGACCGCATGGAGTTCAAACGGTCCCGAGACCGCATGAAGCCAAACGGTCCCAAGACCGCATGGAGTTCAAACGGTCCCGAGACCGCATGAAGCCAAACGGTCCCAAGACCGCACGGAGTTCAAACGGTCCCAATACCGTTTGACGCCAAACGGTCTCAAGACCGTTTGACGCCAAACGATCTCAAGACCGTTTGAACCCAAACGGTCTCCAGACCGTTTGACCTCACTCAAGGCCTATAAATAAGACCTCAAGGGCCATCCCTGAGGGGAGTCCAGATGTCCAGAGGCTGTCTCTCTACTACCAGAACAACTCCATCCACCGCCCGAGGCTGCCGGTCTGAGACTCACGTTCCATTGCAAGGCTACCTTCTCTCTCATCAACAAAGAAGGTGAGAGGAGAAGATCTGTCGTCAAGCAAGCCACGAAGGGTGAAGATCGTTGCTCTCTCCACCAAGGGTTCAACCTTCCCTCCTCAGTGGAGATGATGTTCTTTCTATCTCTTCTTGCCTCCTCCTTTGTTGTTCCCTCTATGAGGAGCGAGTAGTTCCATCCACTGGGGCGCGGGGACTAGCCCCGCTACCCATGTTTTGTACTTTGTGCTAAAAAGATGTTATCCTTTCGTTTTAATACTAAATCGTTTAATACATGCTTGAATGATGGCCACGTTCTTGTATGCATCTATTGTCTTTTGTTGTGGTTTGTCTACGACCGCTCTCGAGACTCGAATACCGATTTAGTGTTGGTTTCTGGTGTGTGTATCCACCACGCATCCGTTTCGGTGTCTAGGAGTGTATCTCAAAGAGTGGAGTAAACTCACTATCATCTGTTTCGCTTCCATCTGTATGGAAGTAACCTTGGTAAGTCGAGGAACACGCTTTGCGAGGGGAATGATGTAAATCATGTGACCATTTGATCGGGAATGGCTGGCGTTGCAACATTCCCGCACTTCTCGTAGCTAGGTTATCTGAATAGGAGACTAGGCCTACAAAGATACTATTCGATTTGATAGTTATCGCTCGCTTGTTAGTTTTAGATGCACGTTTCATGAGGTTGAGTAAGATTCTCTCTTTGGAAGACTACATATCTTCATTGACACGTAGAAATGTACCGAATGAGAGCTACTTAACCCTTGAAGGATGTGATGCATTGCTCTTGTCTTGTATGGGCATCGGTCTTGTGGAACATCGAAGGATGCAATGCATCGCTCTTGTCCTATATGGGCATCGGTCTTGTGAAACATCCTTGGATGTAATGCATCGCTCTTGTCTTATAAGGCATCGGTCTTGTGGAACATCCATGCATCTGGCTTATAAGTCTTGCTTGCTTAGTACATATACAATGCATGTGTAGCGGTGGTGAATACCTGCTTAACCCCAGTGATTCATCATCATTTGTTAAATCCTAGTTTTACTTGCTTTATTTACTTTTCATGCTTTAGTCTAAAAACCAATCAAAATCCAACCTTTTGATGTAAGTTCCAATTAGTAAAATAACTAAGTGAAGTGTTGTACGTTTTCCATCTTGTTACTTGCAACAAGACCGTTGTCTTTTGGGTTCGATCCTGAATCTGTACTATGATAAGGCTTCCATACTCTTATGGGGTTGGAGTTGTTATCTAAGCACCAGTTCTAGGTAAACCTAGGGAAGACATCAATCCTCTCTAGGGTTTTTGGTGATAGAATTCTAGGACTCCCATTAGAAGACTGAAATTCTTTTGGTGTAAGTCCTAGCTCCATCAAAAAATGGCGTCGTTGCCGGGGACAACGGAATGTTAGTATTTCACTTAGTTTATTTTTCTAGTTGGTTAGGATTTTTACACTTTCTTTTGAATCATAACTCATCATCTTCTTGTAGCTTTCATATTGACTCTATTATCTAAAGGTGTTCTCTTTTCTTTACTCAGGTAGAACCCGTATATGCAATCACCGCATAATCGAGGATTCTCCCCTGATCCGGAGTTCGACTCCGAGGTAGAGAGAAGTTTCCACCGCAGAATCCGTCTCAATCGCCAACGCGCTAGTCAAATGGCTGAAGAACAGCATCAAGCCGCTTTGGTGATGGAGAGAGTCAATGCTGCTATCGCCGCACAACGGGCACAACTCATTGCAGACACCCGTGCCCGTTTACAAGCGGAGATACGAGCAGAAGAGCAAGCACGCATAAGAGCAGAGACCGAGGCTGCTCAGCTCGAATTACGAAACAAGCAACTGAGGGACTATGCTGTCCCGAAGAATTACGAAGACAACCACCCGGTCCGGCCTCCGATCATCAACATCCCAAACTTTGAGATTCGGACCCAGTGGATCCAGATTATGCAAGGAATTTCCTTTTCAGGAGGTTCAGGAGACGATTGCATGGACCATTTGAAACGGTTTAAGGCATTATGCCGCCTGGTCCCGCAAGCTGGTATTGCTTTCGATGCAATAATGCTCCACCTATTTCATTTCACCTTATCTGGAAGGGCCTTGAGTTGGTACAACTCATTGGACAAAGAACCCATCATAACCACTTGGGCCCCTCTAGAGGAAAAATTCTTGGAGAAGTTCTTTCCACCCTCGCTGACCTATGAAATCAGAGGGCAGATCAACCATTTCTCCCAGCTACCTGGAGAAACCCTCGCTGAGGCATGGGAAAGATTCAAGGAACTTCTACGCAAATGCCCTCATCATGGAATTTCACAGAATCAATTGATTGAAACTTTTTATCGGGGGGTAAGCGATGACATTAAACAGTTCCTAGATTCCTCATCTCGAGGAAATTTCATGAGGAAAAATTATGAAGATGCCTAGAAAATCGTTACCTTAGGAGCTGAAAACCAGTCCAACTGGGGGCGGTCAGCCGGAAAAGGCGTCCTTAAAGTCTTTAAAGCTGAGGAATCTATGGAACTAAAGTCAATAGCCGAAGCTTTGAAGACAATAGCTCATAAACAGCAAACCCTTGAAACAACTCTAGGGGAAATTGATAAGAAGAAAACCCCGCTGGTTCATCAAGTCAAAGCTGTCACAGGATCCTGTGAGGCTTGTCATTCTTCGGATCATCCGACTCTTTCCTGCGAAATGCTCTATAACGTGATGATGGATCTGCATCCACCACCACAATCCTATGAGGCCATCACTTATCAGGCTGAAGATCAGATTCCAGAGCAAGTCAACTCCATCCATACTATTCCCGGACAAGTTTATTATAATCCCAGTCAACCAAGGAACCATCCTGGGTTCCAGTATGGGAATCCCTCTGGAACTGCGAATCCGTAACATCAGACACAAGGGGGACTTGACAGTAGGATGCCTCCTAGGTTTCCAAACAATTTTAACCAAAATCAAGGGAACCCAAGGAACAATTTCCCTAGGGCTAACTACCCTAGAAATCAACCAGCCTACTATCAGTATACTCATCCCCCGCTTCACCCACAGTTGCATACTCAACAGTCTCAACAACAAAACCCTCAGAAAAACGTCACTGCACAACCGGAAGATGAGCTATCTTTGATAAAACAAATGCTTCAGTCTCAGCAAACCATGTTGGCCAACCAACAAGCTCAACAGAAGGCAGTTGAAGCACAGCTTGCCCAGATTGCTGCACAATTGAAACCCCCAACAGGCACTTTTGCTGGGCAGCCTGAATCGAACCCTAAACATGGGCCAAATAGACATGAGCAATCAAATACTATGACAGCATCATAATAATGTTTTAACTTCGTCGAGCCAGTGACATAAAACCAAGGCGCTTCTTGGGAGGCAACCCAAAACCTCTGTATCACCTTCTCTAATTTCTAGTCTTTTATTTTTCTTTTGACTTTGTTTTGCTTTCTTTAAGTTCTTTCATCATTAATCTAAAAAAAAACAAAAAAAAATCTACATAATCAAAACTACAAAAACAATACATAAAACAAACAACATAAAAATTCATAAACCAAAATACAAAAAGAATAATATACATACTAAAAAACAAACATAAAAATATACAAACCCTTTGTGCCCCTCCAAACGGTCTTCAAACCGTTTGAAGCCAAACGGTCTTCAAACCGTTTGGACTCCAAACGGTCTTCAAACCGTTTGGAGCCAAACGGTCCTCAAACCGTTTGGGACCAAACGGCTCTCAAACCGTTTGGGGCCAAACGGTCTTGAAACCGTTTGAGACCAAACGGTCCTGAAACCGTTTGGGACCAAAACAGTCTTGAGATCGATTGGGATCAAGCAGTCTGCAAACCGTTTGGAATACAAAAGGTCACCAACCAATCACTATAAATATCAACCCTACCCTTCCGTCTTTCTCTCTTCGAATCTTCGAATTCTCTAGAGTTTTCGTGCGAAGAACTTCCCTTCTTGCTCCTGTTACATCCGCGCAAAGTCACCCTTCCGTCCACCTTCCGCAAGGTAGTCCGGCGACTCCACGCTGCTCTTTCCATCGCCAGTCGCTGCTTACGCTGCCATCGCCGTCGTTATCGAATGGTTTCATCAACCGACCCATCGCCTTCGTCGCCGCGCCGTTCTGTCGCCACCATCATGGCGCCAATACCGTTCCCTTTACCATCGCACGACGTATCTTGCTCCGCCATCGCCGTCACTATCAAAAGATTTCACCGACTCTCCCACCATTTTTCATCGCCGTCGTTTTCGAATGCGCCGGCGCGTTCTTCACCTTCGCGTCGTTCCACCTTCTCCCGCGCTGGCGACCTGCGACTCTTCGCTTTCCGAACGGTCTTGAAACCGTTTGGGACCAAATGGTCTTGAAACCGTTTGGGACCAAACGGTCGTGAAACCGTTTGGAACCAAACGGTCCTCAAACCGTTTGGAACCAAACGGTCCTCAAACTGTTTCGAACCAAACGGTCCCGAAACCGTTTGGAACCAAACGGTCCTGAAACCGTTTGGGACCAAACGGTCTTGAAACCGTTTGGAACCAAACGGTCCTCAAACCGTTTGGGACCAAACGGTCTTGAAACCGTTTGTTTTTCGTTTCCCTTTTGCTTTCACAAAATATAAAAGATATAACTACAAATCAAATTTACATTGTTTCAAATCTTCTCTAATTATGAAACTCTTATTCTTTTTCAGAAATGGCGTCACCAGCAAACAAAACTTCCGGCTCAGGAACTGCCCCTGCTCTGACAAGGGAGCAGATGATGGAAGAGCGAGATAGGCTCATACAGATCAGGGACACTTACAACACCACCAGCGTCGTCCCTCCCAAGACCAAGATCATCGACGTCCTGTGTGAGATAACTCGCCTCACCAAATGCTTGGGTGAGGCCCCTGAAGAGGACATCGAGCACATCTCTTCTGACGATGATGAAGGATCGGACTACATACCGAATCCCGATGAAGACTCCTCTGCCCAAGAGACAGAGGGAAAATGCAAGGCTACAAAGGCTGCATCTGGGCAGCCCCCCAAGAGGGCAAGAAAACAGGTCCACCCTCTATCTGCCATGGACCAACCCCTCTCCAAACCTTCCACCTTCGCTGCTACCACCATCACCCCTGCAGCTACCATCCCTACCACCTTCATTCCCATCACTGCCCCAATACCACCACCAGAGCACCTATCTATCCAAACCTCCATCACCACCGATAAAACCCTTAAACCAACTAAGTATGTTTGCTCCAGCATACTAGTTAAAATGGGAATTCACGAGCACATCTTCAAAGCACTACAAAAAGCCAAACTCACCAGGTTGTGCTTAACACCTGAATTGTCCTACATCGAGCCCACAGCGGAATTTTTCTCCTGCCTGACAAAGGAGCCCGTCGACATTGCAGATAGGTCACGGGATGGGGGTGATAGAAGGATTGTCACCCAAATCTTCGGTAGCAACGCCGTCTTAACAGAGAATATGCTAAATTCAATATTCATTGACGACCTGGAGCAGCTACAAAAGGCCAAATCAGTGGGAACTGATCATCCAGAATTCAACCGCCACACATTCTGGAAAAGCTTAACTAGGATCCCCACATACGACGCCAAAACATGCAAAGCGTCCAACATACACTCCGGATTTGTGCGCACTCTGCACAAAATCCTAGATGGCGCACTTTTTCCAAGAACGGAAGGAGGAAACGTTACAATATCAGACCTCTTTGTCCTCTGGTCTATCCTCAACGGAAGACCAGTCAACATCGGACGGTTGATGATCCAGAAATTATCCGCCGCCTTCATAGGGAAAGAGATCTGTTTGGGGGGCCATGTCACATCCACAATTAAATTTTTTAAGATGGACAGGCTATTACCCCAATGCACGCAAATAAAGGGCGACATCCTTACAAATGAACAATCTTTGAAAAATTCGTTTATAATCAAAGAAAAGGATGGAAAGTTACACTATGTATTCTGCCCAATGGTTAAGTCATCAAGAACCCTCTTTCCGTTACCGGAGCTAGCACACTATGATATGACACAGCTCCTCTTTTCTGACGAGGAGCTTACTCATCTATTAGCTTCGGTCACACCCGCTGCAAAGAAACAAACTGCGGGCCCAACTGAAACGAGCATCACAGCCCCGACAGCTCGACCTACAAAAATCCCTATCAAACGACATTCTAGGAGGTTGTTGTAGGCCCAACAGCTGTCGGGGACACCAACGTCCCGCCCAAACCCGGAGGATGAGAGGTTCAACGACGAAATCTTAACAACTTCCTCATTTGACTCTTTCATCCAGGGTCTAAATGAGCAGCTCTCTGCTGCCCCCACCACTACTTTCCTCCCCACATCCACGCCAGCATTCGCATCCACCTTTTCACCCACCCTAACATCGGGCTTCCCTTTCTCCACCTCCATGCCCGACTTCACCACCTTTCCATTCACATCCACAGTTCCCACCCCTTCATCATCAGTGCCACCTTTTTCGCCACAAATACCACCACTCTTCACATCCGCCACCACCCCGACACCGCTGGTGACTTCATCAACAGTCACTACGCAGTTCGGGCCATCATCAGTGTCTCTTCCGCAAGACACTACCACCATCCCACATAGGCCCCAGCCACATCACCCTTCCGCCTCTGGGGCCCCCCTTACTAACATCGGTGAGGAATTCGGCCGTCAATTTGATGCTGTCCGAAACCTCCTCACCGATCCTTCTAACCTATTAGATTCTATTTTTTCTTGTGTACAAGATTTATCTAAACAGGTAACCAGGATCGACAACCAACACCGAGCTCTTCCTGTCGTCCTACAAGGCATCCAGCAACGACAGGATGAAGTGGCTAAGCAAGTTGAGCATATCAACAGCCACACCAACAACCTGCCAGACCTGATCCTTGGGGCAACGCGCCAGCAAGACGCTACGACAAGAAAAGTCGATGAGATCTCTAACCAGACTCACCCTCTGCAAGGGAATCTCCGCAAGCTTGAGCAGAATCAAGAAGAGCTAAGCACGCGCCTGGCTTCCATCGACGAAACAATCACGCAGCTCCATCATCATCAAGAGGAAGCTAATATCAATGAAACACAACAACTACGTGCCCAAGTCACAGATCTGACAGCACGCCTCCTCTCCGCCAAGGGCAGATACACAGATCTCAAAGAAGCCCACGACGCACTGCTCGAGAAACACGAGCATCTACAAGTGGCTTTTGATGAGCTACAAGCCACTCACCGGCGGTGCAAAAAGTCGACTAAAAAGAAGACAACCGACGAAGCTGCGGACGACAACGACGATGATGACGAAGAAGAAGACGAATCCGATTCATCTGCTGACTCCAATAAAGACACATCTTCAAGAGACAAACACGATGATGGTGAAGATCCAGGGAACGCAGCAGGACCTTCCCATTAAGGGTCTGATAAGGTTCACCAGGAAAGTGACTACCACCCCAAGTCCCCACAGCATGACAACGTAAACATTTCTTATGGGGACCAATTCTTTGATTACTCCCCTATGGGGTCAATGGGGGAAGCTGCCAAGGATGCGGCCTTCGCTAAGTTCCAACAATGCATACTAGGAGCCAGCGCTACCTCGCCAAAAGCTTCTCTCCCCTCCTCAACACCTTCTCCCCCTTACCTAGACGAGGCAGACCGAGTAAGTCTAGATACTGACGCAGATCTTGACTCCGCCTCCGATCTAGACGACAACCTCAAAGGTCATGAAGAGGCCATCGAACAGCACACCTCCCCCCCACCACAAGACCTCCCCCCGCCACCTCCTCTCCCACAAAAAATGCACGATCTTGATATGACAGCCATCTCTACTTTAGATGCTCAGGACATCTTCATCCTGAACACTATAGTAGACGATGCAAAAGCGGGGGATGACATAGTTTACACTAATACAAAAACCAGGCGTACGTTGACACGTGAAAATTTTCGTTGCATCCTCCGACCCCGGTCTACGATGCCAATGCCAATCTTCCGGGTCCTCCTCGCCAACTGTATAGAAATCTATAGAAGTAAACAGCGGATACAACCAGCCTTCAACGCTTCACCCGCATTGTCTTTTGGCCTTTTACACAAAAGTTTGTGCGCGAGGTCGATTGAGCGGCTGCGTGCCGGTTTAGCGCGTCGGGCACGCTATATCACAATGCCTTTCCAAGTCTCGGACCACTGGCTGTTTATGATAGTGGATACCGAAGCAAAGGACGCTAAAGTTTACAACTTCAATAGCGCCGAGCTACCAGTCGGCATAATAAACTTTGTCGGAGACGCAGCAGGTGAAGCCCGGTGTATACCCTTCTGACTGCTCAAAGTAATCGGGTATGTACGCCCTTCTCTTCGTCAAGACTGGATCCAACCCTGGTTCAGAATTATTAACCCTCCAGTTCAAGCCACCACAGGATCTGGGGACAGCGCTTTCTTCACCATCCGACATATCCAAGCGCTGAACCAAGAAATTCCTTTCACCGATTTGGCAGCTGAAGACTTCCATTCGTTACGAGGACGCTACGCCATGGAGCTCATCTGTGACAGAAGATATTTCAACGATCCGACTATGTCACCAGATGATGTTCCAAGATATCTCTATTCAGCTGTACAACGTCGACAACGGCGACCCTTCCGCCAAATTCTAAAAGAGTCTGAACAACACAAGTCGCCAGAAGAAGATACCAGCAAGAACGATCCTGCTTACACCACTAAACCAACTTTTCCTGATTTTGATCGTGATTCTTGCAAAGGTCTCACCGACCTTGAAATGCGCATCATCATGGCGAATCTCTCCACAGAAAAAGATGGCATAGTATTCATGTCTCAAGACATTATCGTGATGGCCGATTCACTGCGAGAGACTTTGCAAGATAAGGGGCAAATTTCTGTTAGTCTCATGACAGCTTACCAGTCTCAGATTGGCCAACATAATCCAGATACATACATGGCGTCCCCATACATGAAGGATGATCTACTCAAACTCAAAAACTTCGGCTCAACGGAAGCGTTGATCGCATATCTCCAACATACAACGTCGAAGTTCATCATGTTACCAATCCTGCATCAAGGGCACTGGATTCTTCTGGCAACTAACCTCCAAGACGGAACAACTACAATTTACAACAGTTCCGACAGCCAGTTCAATGCCCGACAACGACACTACGTCGTAACGCCCAAGACGCCAACAGAAGAAACGGCAAAAGAGTGTGCTGCGAAATTAATAGAGCTTCTGAGTCAGCACACTAAGGCATACAGCAAGGAACACTTCAATCGCCCCGCCTTCTGCCACAAATGCCCCCAACAAATACGACAATCCAATGACTGCGGCTTCCACGTCCTCTACTGGATGTACACCATAATCGTTCTCCAAAGACCAGTGGAGGAAATGACTGACGTGGACTACCACGCCTTACGTGGGCAGTTTGCATCTACACTACTCTGTTCTCCAGGGGCAAACAAAAATCTACCTTAACCTGCAGCCCTTGTTCTAATGATTTCTCAACCTATCACTTTGCCACTCTGGGGACAGAGTGTGTGATAAGTTAGGGGGGGATACATTAGACAAGGGCTAGGTATCAATTTCTATACTTCCTTCTTCCATACATTTCTTCATTCTTAAAATTTCTTTTACAATTCTTTAAGTCTTTATTCTTTTCAATTCTTTTTCAAAAATAGTCACCTCAACTAACCCTAGAATCATGTTAGTCTCTGCAAGTAAACAGCACTCAGACATCAAATGGCGATTTATCAATTTCCACCTACTATGGATCCCGTATTTTTGCTTCAATTCTTTATCTGACTCTCCACAGGTCAAAATCAGGGCAGAAATAAGTTGAGATCTCGAGGATGAGAGGGAAATTAGGCAACTTCTGAATCAAAAAGTTCTGCAAGTGGACCACAAACCAAATAAGTGCATGCTGAAAAACTTTAAGAACAGCTTTCCTCTCTTCAAAATAAAAGAGCCTTGGCCGCCCAAAATAAATCCTCATTCCAAAACTCAAGCCTGTGAGTTTTTGAATAAAAGCCAGAGAGACGAATAAAATCATGAGAGTTGTGCCACGCATAAGGACCTATATGAAGAACTGATAAAGGGCTCACCCGGCCGGCACATTCCGCTGCCCTCACAAAGGCAGATGTGTCGCGTTCGGTAGTGAAACCCTAAAAGTTCCAAGTATATGAAAAGGCTCATAAAGGACTTGCCCGGCCGGTACATTCAGCTGCCCTCATAAAGGCAGATGTGTCGTGCCCGGTAGTGAGATCCTAAAAAGCATAGACAGCCCCTCCCCCACTCGAAGGGGAGCTACACTTCAAAGCCTTTAGCCAACCCTCATACCCTCTCTAGCTTCCAGTAGGTTTCCAGAGAGGTATAAAGTTGATTAGAGTCAACGGCATGCACAAAATAAATGTGGTCCCAAGGCAAATTTTGAGATACGGAAAAACCCTGAGATCCAAGCAACTCTCGAAATCCAAAAGAATCAAGGCACGCAATAAGCCTCGATATGACCCCTGGGGAACTCAGGTCAAGAATTGAAGCAAGAGTATGGAGACCCTAATTAAGATCGCCTCACCATTTCATGTCTCAGCTCTATCTAACTTGAGGACAAGCTAGACTCTAAGTTAGGGGGGGTGATAACCTCCTATTTTAGTAGTTTATATTAGTCTTTTTCTTTAGTTTTCCATACTCTTTTTACGATTATACGGTACATAAACCTAATTTTACCCCTTTTTGTAAATACATCATCAAACTAACTTTTTCCTTTTACACTTGCAGAAAAAGCACAAAAAAATCATAAAAGAATAAACCAACCTCAACGCCGAGTGAAGCCAAACGGTCCCAAGACCGCATGGAGTTCAAACGGTCCCGAGACCGCATGAAGCCAAACGGTCCCAAGACCGCATGGAGTTCAAATGGTCCCGAGACCGCATGAAGCCAAACGGTCCCAAGACCGCATGGAGTTCAAACGGTCCCGAGACCGCATGAAGCCAAACGGTCCCAAGACCGCATGGAGTTCAAACGGTCCCGAGACCGCATGAAGCCAAACGGTCCCAAGACCGCATGGAGTTCAAACGGTCCCGAGACCGCATGAAGCCAAACGGTCCCAAGACCGCATGGAGTTCAAACGGTCCCGAGACCGCATGAAGCCAAATGGTCCCAAGACCGCATGGAGTTCAAACGGTCCCGAGACCGCATGAAGCCAAATGGTCCCGAGACCGCATGAAGCCAAACGGTCCCGAGACCGCATGAAGCCAAACGGTCCCAAGACCGCATGGAGTTCAAACGGTTCCGAGACCGCATGAAGCCAAACGGTCCCAAGACCGCATGGAGTTCAAACGGTCCCGAGACCGCATGAAGCCAAACGGTCCCAAGACCGCATGGAGTTCAAACGGTCCCAAGACCGTTTGACGCCAAACGGTCTCAAGACCGTTTGACGCCAAACGATCTCAAGACTGTTTAAACCCAAACGGTCTCCAGACCGTTTGACCTCACTCAAGGCCTATAAATAAAACCTCAAGGGCCATCCCTGAGGGGAGTCCAGACGTCCAGAGGCTGTCTCTCTACTACCAGAACAACTCCATCCACCGCCCGAGGCTGCCGGTCTGAGACTCACGTTCCATTGCAAGGCTACCTTCTCTCTCATCAACAAAGAAGGTGAGAGGAGAAGATCCGTCGTCAAGCAAGCCACGAAGGGTGAAGATCGTTGCTCTCTCCACCAAGGGTTCAACCTTCCCTCCTCAGTGGAGATGATGTTCTTTCTATCTCTTCTTGCCTCCTCCTTTGTTGTTCCCTCTATGAGGAGCGAGTAGTTCCATCCACTGGGGCGCGGGGACTAGCCCCGCTACCCATGTTTTGTACTTTGTACTAAAAAGGTGTTATCCTTTCGTTTTAATACTAAATCGTTTAATACATGCTTGAATGATGGCCACGTTCTTGTATGCATCTATTGTCTTTTGTTGTGGTTTGTCTACGACCGCTCTTGAGACTCGAATACCGATTTAGTGTTGGTTTCTGGTGTGTGTATCCACCACGCATCCGTTTCGGTGTCTAGGAGTGTATCTCAAAGAGTGGAATAAACTCACTATCATCTGTTTCGCTTCCATCTGTATGGAAGTAACCTTGGTAAGTCGAGGAACACGCTTTGCGAGGGGAATGATGTAAAGCATGTGACCATTTGATCGGGAATGGCTGGCGTTGCAACATTCCTGCACTTCTCGTAGCTAGGTTATCCTAATAGGAGACTAGGCCTACAAAGATACTATTCGATTTGATAATTATCGCTCGCTTGTTAGTTTTAGATGCACGTTTCATGAGGTTGAGTAAGATTCTCTCTTTGGAAGACTACATATCTTCATTGACACGTAGAAATGTACCGAATGAGAGCTACTTAACCCTTGAAGGATGCGATGCATTGCTCTTGTCTTGTATGGGCATCAGTCTTGTGGAACATCGAAGGATGCAATGCATCGCTCTTGTCCTATATGGGCATCGGTCTTGTGAAACATCCTTGGATGCAATGCATCGCTCTTGTCTTATAAGGCATCGGTCTTGTGGAACATCCATGCATCTGGCTTATAAGTCTTGCTTGCTTAGTACATATACAATGCATGTGTAGCGGTGGTGAATACCTGCTTAACCCCAGTGATTCATCATCATTTGTTAAATCCTAGTTTTACTTGCTTTATTTACTTTTCATGCTTTAGTCTAAAAACCAATCAAAATCCAACCTTTTGATATAAGTTCCAATTAGTAAAATAACTAAGTGAAGTGTTGTACGTTTTCCATCTTGTTGCTTGCAACAAGACCGTTGTCTTTTGGGTTCGATCCTAAATCTGTACTATGATAAGGCTTCCATACTCTTATGGGGTTGGAGTTGTTATCTAAGCACCAGTTCTAGGTAAACCTAGGGAAGACATCAATCCTCTCTAGGGTTTTTGGTGATAGAATTCTGGGACTCCCATTGGAAGACTGAAATTCTTTTGGTGATATTAAACGTTCGAGAGCTAGGACTTACACCAAAAGAATTTCAGTCTTCCAATGGGAGTCCCAGAATTCTATCACCAAAAACCCTAGAGAGGATTGATGTCTTCCCTAGGTTTACCTAGAACTGGTGCTTAGATAACAACTCCAACCCCATAAGAGTATGGAAGCCTTATCATAGTACAGATTTAGGATCGAACCCAAAAGACAACGGTCTTGTTGCAAGCAACAAGATGGAAAACGTACAGCACTTCACTTAGTTATTTTACTAATTGGAACTTATATCAAAAGGTTGGATTTTGATTGGTTTTTAGACTAAAGCATGAAAAGTAAATAAAGCAAGTAAAACTAGGTTTTAACAAATGATGATGAATCACTGGGGTTAAGCAGGTATTCACCACCGCTACACATGCATTGTATATGTACTAAGAAAGCAAGACTTATAAGCCAGATGCATGGATGTTCCACAAGACCGATGCCTTATAAGACAAGAGCGATGCATTGCATCCAAGGATGTTTCACAAGACCGATGCCCATATAGGACAAGAGCGATGCATTGCATCCTTCGATGTTCCACAACATCGATGCCCATACAAGACAAGGGCAATGCATCGCATCCTTCAAGGGTTAAGTAACTCTCATTCGGTACATTTCTACGTGTCAATGAAGATATGTAGTCTTCCAAAGAGAGAATCTTACTCAACCTCATGAAACGTGCATCTAAAACTAACAAGCGAGCGATAATTATCAATTCGAATAGTATCTTTGTAGGCCTAGTCTCCTATTCGGATAACCTAGCTACGAGAAGTGCGGGAATGTTGCAACGCCAGCCATTCCCGATCAAATGGTCACATGTTTTACATCATTCCCCTCGCAAAGCGTGTTCCTCGACTTACCAAGGTTACTTCCATACAGATGGAAGTGAAACGGATGATAGTGAGTTTACTCCACTCTTTGAGATACACTCCTAGACACCGAAACGGATGCGTGGTGGATACACACACCAGAAACCAACACTAAATCGGTATTCGAGTCTCGAGAGCGGTCGTAGACAAACCACAACAAAAGACAATAGATGCATACAAGAACGTGGCCATCATTCAAGCATGTATTAAACGATTTAGTATTAAAACGAAAGGATAACATCTTTTTAGTACAAAGTACAAAACATGGGTAGCGGGGCTAGTCCCCGCGCCCCAGTGGATGGAACTACTCGCTCCTCATAGAGGGAACAACAAAGGAGGAGGCAAGAAGAGATAGAAAGAACATCATCTCCACTGAGGAGGGAAGGTTGAACCCTTGGTGGAGAGAGCAACGATCTTCACCCTTCGTGGCTTGCTTGACGACGGATCTTCTCCTCTCACCTTCTTTGTTGATGAGAGAGAAGGTAGCCTTGCAATGGAACGTGAGTCTCAGACCGGCAGCCTCGGGCGGTGGATGGAGTTGTTCTGGTAGTAGAGAGACAACCTCTGGTGGTGGTATTGGGACAGTGATGGGAATGAAGGTGGTAGGGATGGTAGCTGCAGGGGTGATGGTGGTAGCAGCGAAGGTGGAAGGTTTGGCGAGGGGTTGGTCCATGGCTGATAGAGGGTGGACCTGTTTTCTTGCCCTCTTGGGGGGCTGCCCAGATGCAGCCTTTGTAGCCTTGCATTTTCCCTCTGTCTCTTGGGCAGAGGAGTCTTCATCGGGATTCGGTATGTAGTCTGATCCTTCATCATCGTCAGAAGAGATGTGCTCGATGTCCTCTTCAGGGGCCTCACCCAAGCATTTGGTGAGGCGAGTTATCTCACACAGGACGTCGATGATCTTGGTCTTGGGAGGGACGGCGCTGGTGGTGTTGTAAGTGTCCCTGATCTGTATGAGCCTGTCTCGCTCTTCCATCATCTGCTCCCTTGTCAGCGCAGGGGCAGTTCCTGAGCCGGAAGTTTTGTTTGCTGGTGACGCCATTTCTGAAAAAGAATAAGAGTTTCATAATTAGAGAAGATTTGAAACAATGTAAATTTGATTTGTAGTTATATCTTTTATATTTTGCGAAAGCAAAAGGGAAACGAAAACCAAACGGTTTCAAGACCGTTTGGTCCCAAACGGTTTGAGGACCGTTTGGTCCCAAACGGTTTGAGGACCGTTTGGTTCCAAACGGTTTCAAGACCGTTTGGTCCCAAACGGTTTCAGGACCGTTTGGTTTCAAACGGTTTCGGGACCGTTTGGTTCCAAACGGTTTGAGGACCGTTTGGTTCCAAACGGTTTGAGGACCGTTTGGTCCCAAACGGTTTCAAGACCGTTTGGTCCCAAACAGTTTCAAGACAGTTCGGAAAGCGAAGAGTCGCAGGTCGCCGGCGCGGGAGAAGGTGGAACGGCGCGAAGGTGAAGAACGCGCCGGCGCCTTCGAAAACGACGGCGATGAAAAATGGTGGGAGAGTCGGTGAAATCTTTTGATAGCGACGGCGATGGCGGAGCAAGAGACATCGTGCGATGGTAAAGGGAACGGTATCGGTGCCATGATGGTGGCGACAGAACGGCGCGGCGACGAAGGCGACGGGTCGGTTGATGAAACCATTCGATAACGACGGCGATGGCAGCATAAGCAGCGACTGGCGATGGAAAGAGCAGCGTGGAGTCACCGGACTACCTTGCGGAAGGTGGACGGAAGGGTGACTTTGCGCGGATGTAACAGGAGCAAGAAGGGAAGTTCTTCGAACGAAAACTCTGGAGAATTCGAAGATTTGAAGAGAGAAAGACGGAAGGGTAGGGTTGATATTTATTGTGATTGGTTGGTGACCTTTTGTATTCCAAACGGTTTGAAGACCGCTTGATCCCAATCGATCTCAAGACCGTTTTGGTCCCAATCGGTTTCAGGACCGTTTGGTCTCAAACGGTTTCAAGACCGTTTGGCCCCAAACGGTTTGAGAGCCGTTTGGTCCCAAACGGTTTGAGGACCGTTTGGCTCCAAACGGTTTGAAGACCGTTTAGAGTCCAAACGGTTTGAAGACCGTTTGGCTTCAAACGGTTTGAAGACCGTTTGGAGGGGCACAAAGGGTTTGTATATTTTTATGTTTGTTTTTGAGTATGTATATTATTTTTTTTGTATTTTGGTTTATGAATTTTTATGTTGTTTGTTTTATGTATTGTTTTTGTAGTTTTGATTATGTAGATTTTTTTTTGTTTTTTTTTAGATTAATGATGAAAGAACTTAAAGAAAGCAAAACAAAGTCAAAAGAAAAATAAAAGACTAGAAATTAGAGAAGGTGATACTGAGGTTTTGGGTTGCCTCCCAAGAAGCGCCTTGGTTTTATGTCACTGGCTCGACGAAGTTAAAACATTATTATGCTGCTGTCATAGTATTTGATTGCTCATGTCTATTTGGCCCATGTTTAGGGTTCGATTCAGGCTGCCCAGCGAAAGTGCCTGTTGGGGGTTTCAATTGTGCAGCAATTTGGGCAAGCTGTGCTTCAACTGCCTTCTGTTGAGCTTGTTGGTTGGCCAGCATGGTTTGCTGAGACTGAAGCATTTGTTTTATCAAAGATAGCTCATCTTCCGGTTGTGCAGTGACGTTTTTCTGAGGGTTTTATTGTTGAGACTGTTGAGTATGCAACTGTGGGTGAAGCGGGGGATGAGTATACTGATAATAGGATGGTTGATTTCTAGGGTAGTTAGCCCTAGGGAAATTGTTCCTTGGGTTCCCTTGATTTTGGTTAAAATTGTTTGGAAACCTAGGAGGCAGCCTACTGTCAAGTCCCCCTTGTGTCTGATGTTGCGGATTCGCAGTTCCAGAGGGATTCCCATACTGGAACCCAGGATGGTTCCTTGGTTGACTGGGATTATAATAAAATTGTCCGGGAATAGTATGGATGGAGTTGACTTGCTCTGGAATCTGATCTTCAGCCTGATTAGTGATGGCCTCATAGGATTGTGGTGGTGGATGCAGATCCATCATCACGTTATAGAGAATTTCGCAGGAAAGAGTCGGATGATCCGAAGAATGACAAGCCTCACAGGATCCTGTGACAGCTTTGACTTGATGAACCAGCGGGGTTTTCTTCTTATCAATTTCCCCTAGAGTTGTTTCAAGGGTTTGCTGTTTATGAGCTATTGTCTTCAAAGCTTCGGCTATTGACTTTAGTTCCATAGATTCCTCAGCTTTAAAGACTTTAAGGACGCCTTTTCCGGCTGACCGCCCCCAGTTGGACTGGTTTTCAGCTCCTAAGGTAATGATTTTCCAGGCATCTTCATAATTTTTCCTCATGAAATTTCCTCCAGATGAGGAATCTAGGAACTATTTAATGTCATCGCTTACCCCCCGATAAAAAGTTTCAATCAATTGATTCTGTGAAATTCCATGATGAGGGCATTTGCGTAGAAGTTCCTTGAATCTTTCCCATGCCTCAGCGAGGGTTTCTCCAGGTAGCTGGGAGAAATAGTTGATCTGCCCTCTGATTTCATAGGTCAGCGAGGGTGGAAAGAACTTCTCCAAGAATTTTTCCTCTAGAGGGGCCCAAGTGGTTATGATGGGTTCTCTGTCCAATGAGTTGTACCAACTCAGGGCCCTTCCAGATAAGGTGAAATGAAATAGGTGGAGCATTATTGCATCGAAAGCAATACCAGCTTGCGGGACCAGGCGGCACAATGCCTTAAACCGTTTCAAATGGTCCATGCAATCATCTCCTGAACCTCCTGAAAAGGAAATTCCTTGCATAATCTGGATCCACTGGGTCCGAATCTCAAAGTTTGGGATGTTGATGATCGGAGGCCAGACCGGGTGGTTGTCTTCGTAATTCTTCGGGACAGCATAGTCCCTCAGTTGCTTGTTTCGTAATTCGAGCTGAGCAGCCTCGGTCTCTGCTCTTATGCGTGCTTGCTCTTCTGCTCGTATCTCCGCTTGTAAACGGGCACGGGTGTCTGCAATGAGTTGTGCACGTTGTGCGGCGATAGCAACATTGACTCTCTCCATCACCAAAGCGGCTTGATGCTGTTCGTCAGCCATTTGACTAGCGTGTTGGCGATTGAGACGGATTCTGCGGTGGAAACTTCTCTCTACCTCGGAGTCGAACTCCGGATCAGGGGAGAATCCTCGATTATGCGGTGATTGCATATACGGGTTCTACCTGAGTAAAGAAAAGAGAACACCTTTAGATAATAGAGTCAATATGAAAGCTTCAAGAAGATGATGAGTTATGATTCAAAAGAAAGTGTAAAAATCCTAACCAACTAGAAAAATAAACTAAGTGAAATACTAACGTTCCGTTGTCCCAAAACTCCATGATTCGTCCAACTCTCATATACTAACTTATGCGTGGCACAACTCTCATGATTTTATTCATCTCTCTGGCTTTTATTCAAAAACTCACAGGCTTGGGTTTTGGAATGAGGATTTATTTTGGGCGGCCAAGCCTCTTTTATTTTGAAGAGAGGAAAGATGTTCTTAAAGTTTTTCAGCATGCACTTATTTGGTTTGTGGTCCACTTGCAGAACTTTTTGATTCGGAAGTTGCCTAATTTCCCTCTCATCCTCGAGATCTCGACTTATTTCTGCCCTGATTTTGACCTGTGGAGAGTCAGATAAAGAATTGAAGCAAAAATACGGGATCCATAGTAGGTGGAAATTGATAAATCGCCATTTGATGTCTGAGTGCTATTTATTTGTAAGACTAACATGATTCTAGAGTTAGTTGAGGTGACTATTTAGGGGATTGTAAAAAGGAAAAGGGAGTATAGAAGTTGATACCTAGCCCTTGTCTAATGAATCCCCCCTAACTTATCACACACTCTATCCGCAGAGTGGCAAAGTGATAGGTTGAGAAGTCATTAGAACAAGGGCTGCGAGTTAAGGCAGATTTTTGGTAGCCCCTGGAGATCAGAGTAGAGTGGATGTGAATTGCCCTCGTAAAGATGGGGGCATTTGTGGCAGAAGGCTGGGCGATTGAAGTGCTCTTTGTTGTATGCCTTGGAGTGCTGACTCAGGAGCTCCATGAATTTCGCAGCGCACTCTTTTGCAATTTTGTCTTGATATTGTCTAGCAGGTCCTTTGCTTGATCATACTTCAAGTTACTGTGGTAGCCGCTGCCTTCGACATCAGTTTCCTTGGGATGTCCTACTTCATCATCCGTGGATTAAGTCAGGTAGCTGCTATTCTCAATATTGATTCCATCTTCCATGTTGCCACTAACTGGAGGATGGTCTTTGTTGCAAGTGCTTCTTGATATGTGCTGCTTGGTTACATAAAAGTTCACGATATCTTTGTCCCAGGCATTTGGTGAGGCGGGTTATTTTACACAGGACGTCAATGATCTTGGTCTTGGGAGGGGTGGCTCTGGTGTTGTTGTAAGTGTCCCTTATTTGTATGAGCCTGTCTCGCTCCTCCATCATCTGCTCCCTTGTCGGAGCAGGGGCAGTTCCGGATCCGGAAGCCTTGTTTGACGCCACTTCTGAAAAAAAGTAAGAGTTTCGTAATTTAGAGAAGATTTGAGACAGTTTAAATTTGATATGTAGTTATATCTTTTATATTTTGTGAAAGCAAAAGGGAAACGAAAACCAAACGGTTTCAAGACCGTTTGGTCCCAAACGGTTTGAGGACCGTTTGGTTCCAAACGGTTTCAAGACCGTTTGGTCCCAAACGGTTTCGGGACCGTTTGGTTCCAAACGGTTTGAGGACCGTTTGGTTCCAAACGGTTTGAGGACTGTTTGGTTCCAAACGGTTTCAAGACCGTTTGGTCCCAAACGGTTTCAAGACCGTTTGGTCCCAAACGGTTTCAAGACCGTTCGGAAAGCGAAGAGTCGCAGGTCGCCGGCGCGGGAGAAGGTGGAACGGCGCGAAGGTGAAGAACGCGTCGGCGCCTTCGAAAACGACGGCGATGAAAAACGGTGGGAGAGTCGGTGAAATCTTTTGATAGCGACGGCGATGGCGGAGCAAGAGACGTCGTGCGATGGTAAAGGGAACGGTATTGGCGCCATGATGGTGGCGACAGAACGACGCGGCGACGAAGGCGACGGGTCGGTTGATGAAACCATTCGATAACGACGGCGATGGCAGCGTAAGCAGCGACTGGCGATGGAAAGAGCAGCGTGGAGTCGCCGGACTACCTTGTGGAAGGTGGACGGAAGAGTGACTTTGCGCGGATGTAACAGGAGCAAGAAGGGAAGTTCTTCGCACGAAAACTCTGGAGAATTTGAAGATTCGAAGAGAGAAAGACGGAAGGGTAGGGTTGATATTTATAGTGATTGGTTGGTGACCTTTTGTATTCCAAACGGTTTGAAGACCGCTTGATCCCAATCGATCTCAAGACCGTTTTGGTCCCAAACGGTTTCAGGACCGTTTGGTCTCAAACGGTTTCATGACCGTTTGGCCCCAAACGGTTTGAGAGTCCTTTGGTCCCAAACGGTTTGAGGACCATTTGGCTCCAAACGGTTTGAAGATTGTTTGGAGTCCAAATGGTTTGAAGACCGTTTGGCTTCAAACGGTTTGAAGACCGTTTGGAGGGGCACAAAGGGTTTGTATATTTTTATGTTTGTTTTTGAGTATGTATATTATTTTTTTTGTATTTTGGTTTATGAATTTTTATGTTGTTTGTTTTATGTATTGTTTTTGTAGTTTTGATTATGTAGATTTTTTTTTTGTTTTGTTTTTTTTTAGATTAATGATGAAAGAACTTAAAGAAAGCAAGACAAAGTCAAAAGAAAAATAAAAGACTAGAAATTAGAGAAGGTGATACTGAGGTTTTGGGTTGCCTCCCAAGAAGCGCCTTGGTTTTATGTCACTGGCTCGACGAAGTTAAAACATTATTATGTTGCTGTCATAGTATTTGATTGCTCATATCTATTTGGCCCATGTTTAGGGTTCAATTCAGGCTGCCCAGCGAAAGTGCCTGTTGGGGGTTTCAATTGTGCAGCAATCTGGGCAAGCTGTGCTTCAACTGCCTTCTGTTGAGCTTGTTGGTTGGCCAGCATGGTTTGCTGAGACTGAAGCATTTGTTTTATCAAAGATAGCTCATCTTCCTGTTGTGCAGTGACATTTTTCTGAGGGTTTTGTTGTTGAGATTGTTGAGTATGCAATTGTGGGTGAAGCGGGGGATGAGTATACTGATAGTAGGCTGGTTGATTTCTAGGGTAGTTAGCCCTAGGGAAATTGTTCCTTGGGTTCCCTTGATTTTGGTTAACATTGTTTGGAAACCTAGGAGGCAGCCTACTGTCAAGTCCCCCTTGTGTCTGATGTTGCGGATTCGCAGTTCCAGAGGGATTCCCATACTGGAACCCAGGATGGTTCCTTGGTTGACTGGGATTATAATAAACTTGTCTGGGAATAGTATGGATGGAGTTGACTTGCTCTGGAATCTGATCTTCAGCCTGATTAGTGATGGCCTCATAGGATTGTGGTGGTGGATGCAGATCCATCATCACGTTGTAGAGCATTTCGCAGGAAAGAGTCGGATGATCCGAAGAATGACAAGCCTCACAGGATCCTATGACAGCTTTGACTTGATGAACCAGCGGGGTTTTCTTCTTATCAATTTCCCCTAGAGTTGTTTCAAGGGTTTGCTGTTTATGAGCTATTGTCTTCAAAGCTTCGGCTATTGACTTTAGTTCCATAGATTCCTCAGCTTTAAAGACTTTAAGGACGCCTTTTCCGGCTGACCGCCCCCAGTTGGACTGGTTTTCATCTCCTAAGGTAACGATTTTCCAGGCATCTTCATAATTTTTCCTCATGAAATTTCCTCCAGATGAGGAATCTAGGAACTGTTTAATGTCATCGCTTACCCCCCGATAAAAAGTTTCAATCAATTGATTCTGTGAAATTCCATGATGAGGGCATTTGCGTAGAAGTTCCTTGAATCTTTCCCATGCCTCAGCGAGGGTTTCTCCAGGTAGTTGGGAGAAATGGTTGAACTGCCCTATGATTTCATAGGTCAGCGAGGGTGGAAAGAACTTCTCCAAGAATTTTTCCTCTAGAGGGGCCCAAGTGGTTATGATGGGTTCTCTGTCCAATGAGTTGTACCAACTCAAGGCCCTTCCAGATAAGGTGAAATGAAATAGGTGGACCATTATTGCATCGAAAGCAATACCAGCTTGCGGGACCAGGCGGCATAATGCCTTAAACCGTTTCAAATGGTCCATGCAATCGTCTCCTGAACCTCCTGAAAAGGAAATTCCTTGCATAATCTGGATCCACTGGGTCCGAATCTCAAAGTTTGGGATGTTGATGATCAGAGGCCGGACCGGGTGGTTGTCTTCGTAATTCTTTGGGACAGCATAGTCCCTCAGTTGCTTGTTTCGTAATTCGAGCTGAGCAGCCTCGGTCTTTGCTCTTATGCGTGCTTGCTCTTCTGCTCGTATCTCCGCTTGTAAACGGGCATGGGTGTCTGCAATGAGTTGTGCCCGTTGTGCGGCGATAGCAGCATTGACTCTCTCCATCACCAAAGCGGCTTGATGCTGTTCGTCAACCATTTGACTAGCGCGTTGGCGATTGAGACGGATTCTGCGGTGGAAACTTCTCTCTACCTCGGAGTCGAACTCCGGATCAGGGGAGAATCCTCGATTATGTGGTGATTGCATATACGAGTTCTACCTGAGTAAAGGAAAAGAGAACACCTTTAGATAATAGAGTCAATATGAAAGCTTCAAGAAGATGATGAGTTATGATTCAAAAGAAAGTGTAAAAATCCTAACCAACTAGAAAAATAAACTAAGTGAAATACTAACGTTCTGTTGTCCCCGGCAACGGCGCCATTTTTTAATGGAGCTAGGACTTACACCAAAAGAATTTCAGTCTTCCAATGGGAGTCCCAGAATTCTATCACCAAAAACCCTAGAGAGGATTGATGTCTTCCCTAGGTTTACCTAGAACTGGTGCTTAGATAACAACTCCAACCCCATAAGAGTATGGAAGCCTTATCATAGTACAGATTTAGGATCGAACCCAAAAGACAGCGGTCTTGTTGCAAGCAACAAGATGGAAAACGTACAGCACTTCACTTAGTTATTTTACTAATTGGAACTTATATCAAAAGGTTGGATTTTGATTGGTTTTTAGACTAAAGCATGAAAAGTAAATAAAGCAAGTAAAACTAGGATTTAACAAATGATGATGAATCACTGGGGTTAAGCAGGTATTCACCACCGCTACACATGCATTGTATATGTACTAAGCAAGCAAGACTTATAAGCCAGATGCATGGATGTTCCACAAGACCGATGCCTTATAAGACAAGAGCGATGCATTGCATCCAAGGATGTTTCACAAGACCGATGCCCATATTGGACAAGAGCGATGCATTGCATCCTTCGATGTTCCACAAGACCGATGCCCATACAAGACAAGAGCAATGCATCGCATCCTTCAAGGGTTAAGTAGCTCTCATTCGGTACATTTCTACGTGTCAATGAAGATATGTAGTCTTCCAAAGAGAGAATCTTACTCAACCTCATGAAACGTGCATCTAAAACTAACAAGCGAGCGATAATTATCAATTCGAATAGTATCTTTGTAGGCCTAGTCTCCTATTCGGATAACCTAGCTACGAGAAGTGCGGGAATGTTGCAACGCCAGCCATTCCCGATCAAATGGTCACATGCTTTACATCATTCCGCTCGCAAAGCGTGTTCCTCGACTTACCAAGGTTACTTCCATACAGATGGAAGCGAAACGGATGATAGTGAGTTTACTCCACTCTTTGAGATACACTCCTAGACACCAAAACGGATGCGTGGTGGATACACACACCAGAAACCAACACTAAATCGGTATTCGAGTCTCGAGAGCGGTCGTAGACAAACCACAACAAAAGACAATAGATGCATACAAGAACGTGGCCATCATTCAAGCATGTATTAAACGATTTAGTATTAAAATGAAAGGATAACATCTTTTTAGTACAAAGTACAAAACATGGGTAGCGGGGCTAGTCACCGCGCCCCAGTGGATGGAACTACTCGCTCCTCATAGAGGGAACAACAAAGGAGGAGGCAAGAAGAGATAGAAAGAACATCATCTCCACTGAGGAGGGAAGGTTGAACCCTTGGTGGAGAGAGCAACGATCTTCACCCTTCGTGGCTTGCTTGACGACGGATCTTCTCCTCTCACCTTCTTTGTTGATGAGAGAGAAGGTAGCCTTGCAATGGAATGTGAGTCTCAGACCGGCAGCCTCGGGCGGTGGATGGAGTTGTTCTGGTAGTAGAGAGACAGCCTCTGGACGTCTGGACTCCCCTCAGGGATGGCCCTTGAGGTCTTATTTATAGGCCTTGAGTGAGGTCAAACGGTCTGGAGACCGTTTGGGTTCAAACGGTCTTGAGATCGTTTGGCGTCAAACGGTCTTGAGACCGTTTGGCGTCAAACGGTCTTGGGATCGTTTGAACTCCATGCGGTCTTGGGACCGTTTGGCTTCATGCGGTCTCGGGACCGTTTGAACTCCATGCGGTCTTGGGACCGTTTGGCTTCATGCGGTCTCGGGACCGTTTGAATTCCATGCGGTCTTGGGACCGTTTGGCTTCATGCGGTCTCGGGACCGTTTGAACTCCATGCGGTCTTGGGACCGTTTGGCTTCATGCGGTCTCGGGACCGTTTGAACTCCATGCGGTTTTGGGACCATTTGGCTTCATGCGGTCTCGGGACCGTTTGAACTCCATGCGGTCTTGGGACCGTTTGGCTTCATGCGGTCTCAGGACCGTTTGAACTCCATGCGGTCTTGGGACCGTTTGGCTTCACTCGGCCTTGAGGTTGGTTTATTCTTTTATGATTTTTTTGTGCTTTTTCTGCAAGTGTAAAAGGAAAAAGTTAGTTTGATGATGTATTTACAAAAAGGGGTAAAATTAGGTTTATGTACCGTATAATCGTAAAAAGAGTATGGAAAACTAAAGAAAAAGACTAATATAAACTACTAAAATAGGAGGTTATCAGGTATCCATCCCGAGGATTATATCAAATCCTTGCATATCAAGCGGTATAAGATCCACTTGAATGCGATGGTCAGAAAAGAAGAGGATGCAGGGAGAGCATACCTCCTGCAAAACGGCAGACCCACTCAACGGAGTCTCCAACAACAAACTATCTGCCCTATGACTAACAGTCACATTGCAGTTACGAATCACTCTATGAGTGATGAAAGAGTGCGTAGCACCCGGGTGAATCAGAACAGATACAACACAGGATGTAGACATATCAGGATATAAAAGTTCCATCTGACCTGCCACTACCCGTGGATTGACCACTGCATCTGGTGGGTTCATAGCATAGAACATCGTTGTCGCTTGGTGTTGAGGTGGTGCTGATGATCCAGCTTGAGACGCTTGTCCACGTCCTCGAGCTGCTCCTTGAGATTGCATTCTCTGAGATCCTTGTTGATTTTGTCTTGGAGGTTGTGTCACACTGACAGGCCTAGAACGGCAATCCTTCAACAAGTGTCCCACCTTACCATAGTTGTAGCATCTCCTCTCCTGTTCTTGTGGTCAGGGTGGTCCAGTAACTGACATCGATGCAGAACTGTGAGTCCCTTGAAGCGGTTGACTCCATCCTCTACCTCTGCTTGGTGACCATTGAGTTTGAGAACTTGATCTGGGTGGTGGAGGGTTAGGTGCAGAGAATCTAGGTTTCTTGAAATCCCTAGATGAAGAACCCTAGAACTGTGGATATCTTTTCTGGGTTTGCCTCTTCTCAACCACAGATCTCTCTATCCTTCGGACTGAATCAATGAAGGTAGAGAATCTCTCTTGATTTTCTAAGGCAGACACAGGGGTTGACATATCAGCATTCAAACCCTTCTCGAATCTCCTGATTCTTTCCTCATCTGTGGCAGCCATGTGCGGACAGAACCGCAACAATTCCATGAACTTAGCTTCATACTCACTAATGTTCATCATGCCCTGCCTCAATCTCTCAAACTGAGAGATCTTCTCATCTAGGAAGGTCTTTGGAAAATATCTATTGATAAATTCCTGATGAAACTCTTCCCACGAGAACTCTATTCCAGGTCTCTTCTGCTCTTCCATGTTCCACCAGTGACCAGCACTACCCTTGAGAAGATAGACAGCATGTCTAACCTTCTCAGCCTCTACGATAATAAGAATCCTGAAAGCCTTCTCCAACTCTGTTAACCACAGATCAGCATCTGTGGGGTCAGCAGTCCCAAAGTATTCGGTAGCTCCGACACGACGAAGTCGCTCGAACGTCTTACCGATACCTTGTCCTTCGGGCTGGGCAGGTGCCCTAGGTGCATGCATGGGCATCCTGCCGGTGATGTGTGTCATGGCCGTCATAAACTGCCCAAACATCGTCTGAACTGCTGGGTTACCCATATCAGCTGGGTCAAACTGGGGTGGCTCAGGTACAGGCTGTTCTATTTCTGGAACCCTTGCACTGCCTCGAGGTGCACTAGCACTACTATCTGCCACATACTCATCATGTGGCTCTGCCATCCTTATGTATCTTCTTCTCCTGAGGAGCAGAAGATTCTATTAGATAAGGAAGAGATACTAAGGATAGACTCGACATCCTAAGTCCTATGCCTCTATAGACTCAACAGACCTAGAGCTCTGATACCACTAATTGTGGGCTCTGATCTCCAAACCACGATATAAACACGATTTAAACTTAGCGGAAGTGAATCGATTAACAGCGGAAGACAAAAATCACGGGAAATTAAAACTTTTCGAGACAAGAGCTTGAATCCATAAAGCTTCATTCATAAAAGGAGATAAACTGTTTACATCTCATGATAATTACTTCTTGAGTAATTATATAAAGCAAGATACAAAATCTCAAGAACTCATAACCAAAAGACTCCAAGACCTGAGAGTACAGAGGACACATAGGACAAACTCTAACTACACCACATGGTAGGCTAAATCTACACCTGAGATTTACTGCTGCTCCTGGTGCTGTTGCTGCTGGGACTGGTCACCTCTAGACCTGTTCTTCTGTCTCTGATGTCCACCTAAAAAGTTGAAGTCTACGGGGTGAGACAATTGTACATAATTGTCCCAGCGAGAGTTATAACTCTCCGCCAGAAGCTTTATTATAACATCAAAGAATAACTTAAGCAGTAAAAGCTTACAAAGTATTCAATAGCAGATACAGTTGTATATAAGATCTCAACATATATCAAGCATGAAGAACATATGCACTATATAGTGTAACATCAATCAATTAGCTCATAGTTACCTTTAACAGGTATACTACGCTGTAGATTATGTTTTTCAAACATTCTTATTATTATGCCCTGTGGAGATGAGGTTTACCACTCATACCCCAACCAATCACTGTTAACTGCCTTAGTATCATACTAGGTCATCGAAAGAGCCGGATTCTCATGACCTTCACCTTCCTCAGTCAGTAAGAGGATCACTTGTAGGACATCTTGTGTCTCTACTATTATAGCTCACCAGGGTAATCTGGTCCTTCGCTATTTTAGAGTTACAGTGGTGTTTTGTACTCTCTTCGTCATCAGGAGATTTCATGTTTATCTTCACTGATACGGATATCTATGTTTTCCTCGTCATCAGGAGGTTTCATGTTTACCATCCACTGATACGGTATGAGTTTTGTAGTGAAGGATTGATGGATTATACATCTACATCAAATTCCTACACTAAGATGTAAGGTTCTACACATCCATATACCCCACATACTCAACAGTATGTGATCCAGGAGTCCCCGTAGGAAAACCTGTTTCACCATCATTTGATCTCTGACAATGATGGATCTATGATCAGGGCTCTACATTTTACTTGATTAGTTAGGTACATTCAGTATTCTTTTACATCATACATTGTTCTTCAAACAATAACTGTAGCATAACAACTATGAAAGTAGAATACTAAATGTAACAAACCTAACTCACATCAATCATCATTTCTCAGTATACTCATCACAAGTCATCTCTAAACCATGACCTTGATGGTATTCATGGCTCTTACAGCCCATTAAAACATAGGATGCCACTGACAAGGCATCAAGATATTTTACTATTCATAAAGCTAACAACATGCTTTCAATGAATATAGTATCATCATTCATACCTGGATATGATCACCTTCATATCAGAACCTGCATGGTTAATTCAACTGATAAAGGTAATTCAAAACAAGAATATACTTTCCACTCTTGTCATAAGAGCTAAGTTCTCTGATTCTCATCAATTAGAGTTTGCTACTCATATTGCATGTCATCACCCTTGAATTAGGGTTTACTATTCACATGTCATCACCCTTGAATTAGGGTTTACTATTCACTTTACATGTCATCACCCTTGAATTAGGGTTTACTATTCACATTACATGTCATCACCCTTGAATTAGGGTTTACTATTCACATTACATGTCATCACCCTTGAATTAGGGTTTACTATTAACATTATGGTGAATTGAACTCATAACATCATCATGTATGAGGAACATCATCATTGATGCTCTCAGATTAGCTTAAGATTCATCATATATCATAATTAGGGTTTCCATGATCTCACATAGGTGGATCATACCCTAATCATGCACATTCATGTGTATTGAAGGTACTTTACTTGAATTTCCATCATAAAAGGGTACTTTCTCTTTCTTAAGATACTTTCTCTCTCCTCATAATTGTAGATGGTGATAACACCAATCTAGATCAGGTTGGGTTAAGTCCACTTTGATTAACATAGACCAAATCACCACTATTAAGTGATTAGGGTTTGATTAGAATAAGGTTTCACTCAATTGAACCTTTCAAGGGTATTATGGTAAATTACACATTGATCATCATCATGGTTTAATTTACTAACCACTTAACCCTTAATGTCTTTTGGTATCATTAGGGTTTAGGTTGAACAACTATTAAACCATTTAAGCCTTCAAGGCATTAGGCAGACATAACTTCAAAAGTCTCCAATAGGTTTCACACCTTCAACCTTCATACGATCTTGAGGTCGAATGCCCTCATTCGATCTTGAGGTCGTATGCCCTCATTCGATCTTGAGGTCGAATGACCTTATATGGTCTTGAGGTCGAATGACCTTATATGGTCTTGAGGTCGAATGACCTTATACGGTCTTGAGGTCGAATGACCTTATACGGTCTTGAGGTCGAATGACCTTATACGGTCTTGAGGTCGAATGCCCTCAAAAGCTCAAGATCGTATGGACCTCCAAGGTGGTTCAAAGGGTAAACTCGATTAGGGTTTACTATGTTGAAGCCATCAATTGGTCTCAAGCTTGCTAACCACTTACCAATTGAGACAATTAGGGTTAGCCTTAACCAATTGGTCACTCAATTGACCCTCAATTGATATCCAATTAGGGTTGGAGTTGGTTCAATTAAGGTCTATAAACGTTCAACCATCAACACTCAACAATGTGAATCAAATCGAAGTTGAACCCATCAATTGACCTCCAATTGGGCTCAAACTTGGCCCAAACGGTCTTGGGATCGTTTGGATATACTCCAAATGGTCTTGAGACCGTTTGCCCAAGAATTCATCAAAATCTAGATTGATTTGATAGGGGTTGAACCTTAATTAAGTCACAAATCCGCAATTTGATTATTTTAATAACCCATTGTAATTGGGCCCTCAATTGATCAAATTACCTTAACCCTAGACCTCCAAACGGTCTTGGGTTGTCACTAAACGGTCTTGAGACCGTTTGGATGAGTTCCAAATGGTCTTGAGACCGTTTTCCCATCCATCCTTTGGACTCTAGTGAAAATTCATCAAGGTTTGATTTATTGAGTTGATCATTACATCAATACTTAAATTGCAATGTAATTTGGTATCTTTGTACCTTCAATTGGTCAACTATACTTGACCCCAGACCTCCATACGGTCTTGGGTGATCCCCAAACGGTCTTGAGACCGTTTGGATGATTCCCCAAACGGTCTTGAGACCGTTTGGGCTAATCAACCCAAAATCTCAAATTAGCTCATTGTGATTTCAGCACTGATTTCAATTAGGGTTTGCCCTAGTAATCAACCTTCAACTCTTAACTCGTTTGGAATTAGTCCATCAATTTTGGTGAGTTATTAACCAACATCATTATGAACAGTAATATCATACGGTCAACACTTAGTCAACCATGTTATATGGTCTTGAGACCGTTTTCCCAAAAAGGGCAAATTAAGCAGATTGAAAATCAGAACTAAATTCAATTGAATTTGCTAATTGTTTTGCCTATATCTCACGATTCCTTTGGAGTTAACCTCTCAAATTTTGTGGGTGATTAAACTTTATAATTATGAACAGGATTCCCATACGGTCCATGCTTGGTCAACGCGGCCATACGGTCTTGAGACCGTATGCCTTCATACGACCTTGAAATTGTTTGCCCACCAAACGGTTTTGTAAACCGTATGGGCAATTGGTTGAGGTCGTATGGTAAAGTGGAAAACTGTGGATAAGCATAGGAAATAACGCCCTCGTCTTCTAGCTCAAGAACAGAAACAGTTCCTCATGGATTGCTTGCAAGGAAGCAAGGGAAGATAGGGAAGAAGAAGAACTAGCAACTAAAAGCATAGAAAAGATGTATATAACAAAGCATAGGTTTAGAGTTATAAAACCCGCCTAAAGCTTGCTCCTTGAGCTCCAAGCTTTCGAGCTCCAAGCCTTTAATGGCGTCCTAGAAGCTCCACAGGTCGGACAAGGTGAATCCTCCAAGAAAAGTTGAGAAGAGATGGCTAGAAAGATAGAGCTAAGTGAGCTAGCCATGAATTTGACCTTGAATTCGAGTTTCATCCAAGAATTTAAGAAAAAGGAAGGATCCAAACCTACCTTGCACTCCCCTGGTCGTCCTCCTGAGCTCCAAAGCTCTCCTTAGTCGGTTGAGCAAGGGGGAACAGTGAAGGAAATGAAAGAAGCATTCCTTTGCTAAGTGAGGAAAAGGGCTTATATACTTGGGTGGAATTTCAACATAAGTACATAGGTTTTCCTCATTTTCTCATCTAAGTCCTCCCTTTCTTCTTTGCTCGCCCCTACCTCTTATTTCTAAGGACAACCTTCTTCTAAGGTCAAGAAATGAAGGCAAAGAAGATCAACCTATTACTAAAGCACACACATAAAACGGCTATAGTACTTACACCTTGATTATTCAATCACAAAGGTGTTTTTCATTATATGATTATTCAATTGAAGTGACTTCTTCATCATTTCTTCTCTAAATGATGACAAGAGTCTTACAAGATAGTTTAGATGGTGTATTTTACAAGTTGCACCCCTCAAATTGGGTAAATTGCACTTTACTCCAATTTAGGGTTTCAAGCACAGGGATTGCTTCCACAACTGCACCTTGGTGCTCAAGCTTGGGAAATCCCTCAAACTTTACCATAATCATTCTTATGATGTCCCAACATCAGGGGAACATCTCAACATGTGAAAATTGCAAGTTAACCCTTCTAACTTGGTAAATTTCACATAGGTCCCTGTATTACAAAACAATCAATTCAATCATTGTTTAAAAGGGACAGAAAAGGAAAAGTATGTTCCTTAGGAACTTAATTACATGCCAAAAGATAATCACCAGTATCTTCATTACATAATTAGGCAAAACACCTAGGGTTAAATCATAACCTAGGTCATGGATGTTACACTTCTAGTGTCCTTTGGGATAGGATGACTAGAGTTTCCGGTGGTCCGTATGGACTATCTATAGAGGGGGGAGATTTCTGCCACTCAGGAGGACAATGGTCAACCGCAGTCCGGGTCAAGGCCAGGAGTTGCACAAACATCATTGGAGATAGGTGGATGAAGACCGCACTTGCTGCGAGGCATTGTCACTGAGCAACCTCCAGACCAGGCATGACTTGCTAAAACCATCCTTCCTACTTCATAGTCATTGATGAAATCCATGATTATGGTTTTGTGGTGAAGAAATTTTTTTTTTGCTACCTTCTCCCTCACCTAAAACCCAACAGTGGTATCAGAGCCATGTCAACATACTATATTTTAGGATTAATCGATATGATCAGTTTTTGGTTTTATTGTCTTTTATTTATTGTATACGATGTGAATATTTAAACGACTGATCTAAATATTCGATTAATGCCTCATGATCCCAAACTAATATATACATAAATGCTATGGTATATATATGCAAACGATACGTGTTGCTCAAAATGGTTTTGATGATGGATGTGTAGCATGGTTATGGCCTATAAACCCCTATGTGTGTGCTTGGTTGGTTGTGGTTGTTTGATCTTAGTATGTGCACTAAGCTCTCTTCTTGTTTTCCTGATGTAACTCGAGATAACTTGAGATTCTCTTCTACCTTTACTCCCTTCGAATGTAACTCAGGGTTTCCCAAAGTTTATGTAAAAGTAGGATAGTTTTATTTCCTGTTACGTCAAAGACTGGTGGGAACCAAGACGTGCAGCTGGATGCACGAGATGATCAGATGGAGGAGCCAACTAATCGACTAGTGGACCGAGACGACTAGCTAATGGTGCAGCTGGTAGCTTGACGAGGAGCGAGATGACCTGTCAAACTGATTGTATGGAGGAGCCAGACGATCAGTTGGAGACAATAGAAAAACTAGCCAGGAGGCGAGCCGATCAGTCGTATAACGAGATGATAAAACACAGAACGGCCTAAGCACAAGATCTTCATCAACAACAGGTTGCATGTGATGTAGACCTAGATGACCGTAATTCCTTGTGGCTTAAGGAATTACAATAGGATGGCCATAATCATCGTTTTATCATTATTGCATGTTTTCATTGTGGGTTATAGAATGTATATGACACGTACTATATATGTGGTGATTGGATACATATATGCATATATGAGCATATTAAAAACCCCTCAACTAAATATTAAGTTTAAGATGCCTTCCAAAAGAAGCACACATCAAAAGCATGATCGACCAAGTGTGGGCACACCCTTGCTTGGTGCACTGTCTATCTCATGGAAGTGTGATGGTGAATATGTTGGTCTTCCCTAGTAGGGTGCATATTCATCGTGTTGGCATTTGGGTCAGACTTAACAAGTTGACCTTGATCAGATCAAGAACCTTGAGGCATATAGATGAACATGGCAAGGAGTTATGCATGACATCTATCTAGAGTGTCATATGATGTAATTGGAAAAGGTTGCCTACCTGAAAGATTCTAGTTGTGGGTGACAACCCTAGTTGGTCCATGCTTGAGAGGAAATCAGGAATACGTTGCAATCTTCCAAATTGATAGTGAGGGCTATCAATTTGAACAAAATAGTGGGAGTGATAATTGATTAAAGGCCTAATTATATCATCAAACAAATGGCGGCCAACAATAATCACTTTTCATTGCGATCGATCCTTGAGAAGGACAAGCTAAATGGGAAAACTTCCACGAATGGTTTAGGACGTTGAGAATTGTTCTCGCTCAAGAGAAAAAGCTCTATGTCCTATATACACCAGTACCAGAGGAACCCACTCCCACCGCACCAAAGGCAGAAAGGGATGCTTACAAGAAGCATATTGAGGATGCCATTGATGCGAAGTGCTTGATGTTGTGCTCAATGAACTATGAGTTGCAGAGACAACATGAGAACATGGACGTCATTGAGATGGTTCAACATATCAAGAACATGTATCAAGACTAAGCATGACAAGAGATATATGATGTCTCCAGGGTGTTGTTCAAGTGCATCATGACAGAAGGAGATCCAATTGGTCCCCACACACTCAAGATGATTGGGTATGTGGAGAACCTGATAAGACTGGGATTCCCTCTGTGCCAAGAGTTGGCTAGTGATGTGATACTGCAACCATTGCCAGAATCTTACAATCAGTTTGTGATGAACTACAACAGGAACAACTTTGACAAGTTGTTGAAAGAGTTTTTGGGCATGTTGAGGAAAATCGAGGCACAAATGAAGAAAGACAAACCCAAATTTGTGATGTTGATCAACAGAAAGAAGGGTAAGTCTAAAGGCAAGGGCATGGGCAAAGCAAATAAGGGTTCTAATGCTAGCCAGCAACCCAAGTCATCTTCATCTCTCAAGGCCAAAGGAGGGGTGAACAAGGGAGGCAAATGTCACCATTGTAAAGAGACAAGACATTAGAGGAGAAATTGCCCTCTGTATCTGTATGAACAAAAGAAGGAGGGGATGGAAGTCTCCACCTCATGTATCATGAAATAAATTTGAAACACTTCTTTAATCTGAGGTATATGATACCAAGGCATAGATTTGACATATATGATATGCAGGATCTGAAAAGAAGTGATGGCCTTTGTGAAAGGACCGAGAAGGAGCACTCATCATTAGAGCAAGTGTGGATGCCATAGATAGGAGTACCTTTTAGTTTATTTCATCCCAAAGGGCATGTAATAGAGTTATGAACTTCTATTTCACTTTGCCAATAAATAGATATACTTTATTTCTACATCTTGAATGACAAGGATGTCTATCAATAAAGTTGATGTTTCAATTTAAAGATATGATCTTTTGTGGCAATGCCCTATTTATCTTGTGGTACTTGGTATGCATAAGATAAAATGATACGTATAGATAGGAGTACCTTTTAGTTTATTTCAGCCCAAAGGGCATGTAATAGAGTTATGAACTACTATTTCACTTTTCCAATAAATAGAAATACTTTATTTCTACATCTTGTAATGATAAGGATGTCTATCAATAAAGTTGATGTTTCAATTTAAAGATATGATCTTTTGCGGCAATGCCCTATTTATCTTGTGGTACTTGGTATGCATAAGATAAAATGATACGTATAGATAGGAGTACCTTTTAGTATATTTCAGCCCAAAGGGTATGTAATAGAGTTATGAACTACTATTTCACTTTTCCAATAAATAGAAATACTTTATTTCTACATCTTGTAATGATAAAGATGTTTATCAATAAAGTTGATGTTTCAATTTAAAGATATGATCTTTTGTGGCAATGCCCTATTTATCTTGTGGTACTTGGTATGCATAAGATAAAATGATACGTAAAAGTTATTAATGACTCAAACAATTAATTAGCATTATCATGAGAAATTCATCTCTAGCTTCCATGTTGATGGATAGTCCAAACTCTTTTGGTTGTGAACCATTAAGAGATATGAATGTCTTGGGCATGATGACAAGTCAATCTTCACTAGAAGTAGTGGGATAATGACTATTCTATTAGGTATAATACATATTGATGTATATGCATGCCTATTGGAATAAATGCTAATGCTTTAGATGGTGTTGAGTGAAATACCAATATCCATATCTTGAAGTGTTCAAGAATATCATAAATGAAGTACAAACTTGGTAAAAGTATTAATTCTTTGCTGAGATCAATGAATGGGATACTTAAACGGAATGTTTGAGGACCTTGTGAGTAATTATGATAGAGAACTCACAATTAAGGCATAGTGATGTCTAAATCAAAGAAGGAGTCATACTCTAAAGAGTTAGAGCATGATAATCAAATAACTAACCTTCTAGGATTCTTCTAAAGAACATGCTTTACACTAAATAAAGGAAATTAGAAATTACAAGTGTTGTGGGTTCTCAAATTCCTTATATAACAGATACACCTCATATATCTAGGTGATGAATTGGTCATGTGATGAGCCAATAATCTTGATGATGTTGAGGGACCAGATTTTGAGTCATGACTTGAGGCCATAAGATCCAAAATGACTTCCATATGAACCAATTAAGGTATGACCTTATGGTAGAAACTTGATTGGGATAAAAACCATAAGTGCAATTCGGTCTTAAGAGTTAAGACTGACATTGATGACATTTAGAGAAAGGATCATGCTTGATGTTGGAACTTGAAAGACTATAAAATTTGGCATATGGATATTAAAACTGCATTCCTGGAAGGAACAAGATAAGGTTGTGTACGTGACACAATCTGAAGAGTTTTATGAATCTAATAATGAAAATGTAGTCTATTAGTTACAAGGGATTAATTAATATGATTGATTAAATACAAGCAACTCAGAACTATAAGTCTTTACTTTGATTATATAGTCAAAATGTTTGACTAATATATCAAAATAAAGAAGGGATATGTGATTACAAAGATTTAGTGGGATAGTATTCACATTCCACATGATGATGAGGAATGAAATGTTCTAACATGGAAATTGCTGTGGAAATACCTTCTTTAAGGGAAGATTGAGAAATGTCTTATGTGATAGGAATAGAGATCTATAGAGAGAGTTCTCGAAAACCTCTTGAACTGGTAAAGAGAGAGCATACTTTGGCAATCTATACTGAAGGGTTCCGTATGCATAGATTCAGTGGGAGAAAACTTATCCATGTTACATGGAGTTAGTATCTCAGATGCCAAGTGTCCCAAATTCTTATGAAGAATAGGAACACATAGATAGATATGGATCTATCATGTATGTAATCATCCCATTAACTTGTATGTATTGGACATGATAAGAAAATATGTGTTCATCATCTTGTATGTATCAGACATGACAATATGATATGCTCATCCTGTTAACTTGTATGATGAGTGGATGTATGTCTACTTCCAATGAGGGTTACTGGAATACCATGAAGAACTTGTTTAGTACTTATGAATTACTAGTTCTTTGATAATATAAGGAATAGTTGGGTGTAAAGAGTTACACTTATGCAAGCTTCTAGAATGATAGAAAATGATCACAAAATATAAAATATAAAAGTGAATATGAGTTGATAAGTGGAAATGTTCTGATTTAAAAGTTGTTTAATTCTAAAAGGGAATGTCGAGTATCCTTGTGTTATGAACAATAGAGGATACTATATGAATCTAGAAGTTCATAGAGATGAACTTATAGATATTCCAGCCATTGGTGACCGATAGTAATACTGAGTCAAATAATGGAGCTATGTGTTAGGCAAGGAATATCATATCACATATTACATCAACTCCATCTCATACGATATTTCGTACAATAAAGAGATGTGAAACATGCAATATACCAACTAAAGCAAAGTGTTTCTAACTCACTACGTTACCACTGGAGTAGCAAAAACATGTTGGACATGTTTGGAGATCACTAAGATTATGATTCAAAGGTGATTGGCTCACAGTCCAAGTGGGAATCTGTTGGTATGAATGCCCTAAGAGCCAATCATAGGATGATTGTATTGGGATACATTAAGAATGATTTGATGAATATCAAAGGCAAGGTTCTAATTTATTCCGGTTCAATCAGTTATGAGATAATGATAGAGTAGTGAATGTCTAGAGAATGAAAATACTCAATGACGTATGTCTTCAGGTTAAGGACATGTAGAATGAGATCATATGGATTCTAAGAGTTTGTATATTCTTGTTATGTCCCTAGTCAGATGTCATTGTGTAAGTTCGATAGACAACAATGACACAACAAGACTAGAATGTGTGTTGGTTGATGACAAAGTCTCATTAGTCATGATATGTGATATCAAACCAAGCACGTAGATACATGTTAGAGAATAGTGTATCAGACAGACCCACCATGAGAGTGACACATGGAACCATGACATGGTAGTCACAGTCAACTCTCACAGTGATGGTGGTGATTGTGATTCTTAGACCTGAAATCACTACACTCATCACATGTCATTGGGTACACTTTGACATCATCAAACACGGTCCTAAAATATGGATTGTTGTAAAGGTGATGATTGGGTGACTTTGGCACATGGGTTTTTGATGCAAGTGATAGATATGGGATTTGTCCCTCCTAAGGGAGTACAATGTCCATGGCCACTTGATAAACGAGGCTGAGAAAAGAGTGTGCATCCATGTGTGAGTCAATATGTGATATTTATGGCACACATATCTCAGACAGTCTACTTTGGATCAAGGAACATGAATGAACGTTGAAAGGATGACAGCTCCATGCATTGAGTTCATTTAGGATACCTGAGACAAAGGAATTATACATACACTGGAACACCGATCATGGACTATAGGATTGAAAGTAGTTCTCCAACTTTCCTTTTCACTTGGGTAGCACTGATGTGTGACTGGGCACCGCTCTTTGCTTGTGATGTCATAAGCTAGTTATGGACATTCGCTGCCAACGTCAATTGGGACCTATAGGGTCACACACAAAGGATTTACCTAGAAAGAGGAGTTTATCCATGAATGATGTTTGATTGATTACTAAAGGTGTTTAGGTACTCAATCAAACATTCAATCAATTGACTTGACTCAAAATCATCAAGTTCAAGTGTTGAACTAACTGATTTGAGTGTCAGATTGATTGAAAACTGCATTGACTATGTTCTACACAATCTGGGCCACCAACAGACTAATTTACTGGGTGAACCGATCGGTTCATGGTCAGTGAGATGACCAGTTCACTTGGTGAACCAATCAATTTGACTGGGCCAAATGAGCAAGGTTGGGTTGTCCCGATTTGTGAGAAAAGTTTTTTGTTTTACTTGTACAATTCGATTGGGACAAGAATTGATCTTAGTATTAATTGGAAACGAAAGAGGAAAGTCAACTGGAGGCGAATCAGGAATGTGAAATGACCGGTTCAACTAGTGAACTGATCATCTCACACTCCCAACTGAACGGTTTGTTTGTGAAACGACCGGTTTGACTGCCGTAGTGCAATCAATTTGTGGAAATTCCGGACCCTTCTGCTCCCACTTTAGTCCCACATTTCTCGGGGCTGAGATCCCTGACCCTGACCCCTCCTATATATAGAGGGGTAATGGGGGCTTCTCAGATAGCACAACTTAGAACATCAATTGCTCTACAAAGTTGTTGTCCTCTTTGGTTGTGGTAACCTAGAGAGCCCAAGCAAGTTCTACCCACCCAGGGAGGAACAATGAGGGAAAGACAATTGCAGAAAAATAACTGATTGTGGGAGAGTGTGTCGGTGATTAGTACATCGATAGAAGGGGGAAACTCCTTCTAGTGTCCTGTGGGAGACGACGACTAGAGTTCCCGATGGTCTGTGTGGACTATCTATAGAGGCGGGAAATTTCTACCGCTCAGGAGGACGATAGTCAATCGTAGTCTGGGTCAAGACCAGGAGATGCACATATACCGTCAAAGATAGGTGGGTGAAGACCGCACTTGTTGTGAGACATTGTCACTGAGCAAGCGTCAGGACCAGGTATGACTCGCTAAAACCATCCTTCCTACTTCATAGTTGTTGATGCGATCTGTGGTTATGGTTTTGTGGTGAGAGAAAAAAAAATTTCTGTTTCCTTCTCCCCCACCTAAAACCCAACAGTTCCATCATGTCTACCATGAACTTATCTTGTGCACACCCATACCTCGCCTACAAACCATACTTAGGTAGTGATTATGCATCCTATGCATACAGTCACTTTTACCCTACCCCTCCACTCAGCTGCTCCTTCTGATACTGCTCCCACACCCTCTATTGCTGGTGTACCTACTCCAGTCGTCATGCCTTTACCTACTAGCCCGCTGGCCACTCTGTTTGCCAATCTTGGTGATTCTACTTCTTCTTTTCCATAGTCCAATGAGCACTATGCTCTTGGTATGTCTTGGGATGAGAAGAATGCATGTTGGCCTAGTCGTCACTTTGGACCTTTTGTTCATAAAGAGATGCCAGACTAGGGTGATGACGAGACTATTGATGATGATGAGGATGTCAGTGATGGTGAGGATGATGGTGTTGCATCTGACAATGGTGATGGCTCTAGTGGTTCTACTAGTGACTCTGGTGATGAAGGCGATGTTGTTGCACCTTCAGACAAAGATAATGACTACAAGCCTGATGTCGAGGATGATGATGTTGTGGATATAGATAGATTAGACATCTAGATGTTCTTAGTTTTTAGTCTAGTTTGTTGATCATATATATCTTTCTAGACTATTTTTTTATTAGATACATCTGGGCACATGATCTGAGTTGTACTATTTTATCTTTAACTTTCATCTCTTTTGACTTGTATTTGTTTTTATGAGAACTTGCATTCTGAGTTATAATATATATTCTGTGCACTCTTACTCTTTGATCTGTTATATCTTATGAGTTGGTGCCATGTTTCACTATATTTTGATTATGACTTAGCATGATTGGTTCTCTAGTCTCTGTTTGATGTATGTTTTTGAGATTACATGTTTGGATATATGCTTGGTTGTGCTTGGATAAGACCTATTTGTATGCTCTTCTAACCCCCATTACTTTTTTCTAATGTCAAAAGGGGGAGAGAAATACAATGTTTTGAAGATCAACCATATTGCTATTATTCCCTATGTGATCCTTTTCTTATTCATTACATGCTTTATCATGTGACTTGCTAAAGGACCATATAATACATGTATGTTATATTGCTTTGTGTAGATACACTAAATATGTAGGATAAAGTAAGCATAGATTGAGGGGAAGCAATTCACATTGTTCAAATCTTGAATCCCCTTAAAATTCACAAGGAAAAGGTATAATTTCAATATCCTTTTCAATATGTTTGGGGAATGGTTTGTCATTGTCAAAAAGGGGGGGAATGTTGACCTATATGTTATACATTGTCCATATTTTGATAGTGACTTAACCATTCCATACATATGTAACTAATATGTTTCTTTAAGATTGATTTTAGGCTTTAGGTACATGAAAATGATCATTTTACACAAGCCCTAGCTTGTCAAAGTTCAAGTCAAATGCAATGCAAGTGTGCTCATAAGGAAATCACTTCAAACGACCTTAGAAGATTTTTGTAATCACTTGTATTGATGATATGCCATGTAACTAAGGTGAGAAAAATATGTGGGACAATTAATACCAAGTTTTAATCACCTTTTAGCCAAACTAGAAAATCGATCACTGGTTGTTGATCGGTCAAGTAACAATATCGATCGATCCTATGGATTGATTTTCTAAACATGGCCATTGGTTGAGTTGTGCATTCACAGAACTTGATCGATCGGCTCACTGACCAAACTCAATTTTGGTTGATCAGTCGAGTTCTACAGAACAAACTTGACCAATAGTTTGAAAATTGGGTTTGCCTTTTATTTGATCGGTCGAGTTACCTTTATTGAAACTCGACCGAATGCACTATACGAAGAATGTAGAAAAAGTGATTATAACCGTTGGTGACTTGTTTGAGGTGAAAATAGATATGTTTCTTTGAGGAAAATAGCTATATTTTATCCCTAAGTATTCCCCAACTCAAGAGAACACCCCCAGCTATAAATAGGACCCCTTGAAGTTCATTCCATGTTTTCTCTTTCAACATATTCAATGTCCTTTCTGTAGTTGAGTGTGCTACTACTCCTTGAGCCCCTTTCTCTCTCTAGTTTACACTTCATTTCATGATTTGTGAGTGAGTTAGCCATATTGTAAGAGGGCTCAACCCTTGTGCATGTAAATCTCTCATCTTCTCCTACTTCCCTATCCCCTTCCTACATGAAGAAAAGGTGAAGCAAGATCCATCGAGTGAAGAAGGAGTTATAGTTGGTCCTCTTCAAGGTTGATGTAGAGGTGGTGATCTTCTCCAGGTGAAGCAGAAGGCAAAGAATGAACATCCAAGAGGAGAAGCAAAGTCCTTTAAGGCGGAAGACTTGAGCTTGAGTGGGTAAGACCTTGGTGAAGGCTGAAGACTCAAGCTGAGTGGGTAAGTCCTTATGTAAGGTGGATATCTCCTTGTGATTGGATGGGTAAGTCCTTTTCTGGTCTTGTGTTGTAATCTCTTTGGTGATAATATAGAGAAAAGCACTTGCAAAGTCCTAGAGGTTGACCTCTCTAGGTAGTGCACTGGCTCACTTCTAGTTTGAAGTGTGGAACCACTCTACATCCCTTTTTCAAGTGCGTTCTATCAATCTCTCTAATCCTTGCTATGCTTTTAAGATAGGACTTCAAATTGACACCTAGCTATTGCTCTAAATTGATATTTGAAGGTCTAATCTGTTTTGTGAGAAATTTTGTAGCTCTATTCACTCCCCCTCTAGATCCCTTAGATCCAAGATATCATACATAAGATTTTGAAATATTACTCATTAAAAGTCATAATCACATAGATTAAGGTTTCTAAGCTCATTAATGCACTTTATGCATATAAAACCCTAAACTAGACAATTAAGCACAAAGATCATCTTTTTAGATCTTAAACATCCTTTTTATTAACAACATGTTAATATCAACTTAAATTATCCATAGCACTTTACTCAAACTTATTCACATCAAAATTAGGGTTTCTTATACATAAACACATTAAAGGTGACCTCTTAACATACTTTTTGAATTTCAAGCAGAACACGGCTTCATTGGTATTTTTATTGGATTTCTTGCATTTTTTTCGAGAAAAAATCATATACTACTTGTTGGATTCTGACTTACCAATTACTATTTACAATTTTTGCAATTTTAATCGTTCACAACCAATAATTGATTGACAATCAACATAGTTGAGAAGAGTTGTTTGGCCACTCTGGACTCATCTGGCCAATGGGCAGTGGCCATCCCAGCCGATTGCTCCAAGCAGGCAGCGTTTGAAAACTGACTAAAAAGATAAAAAAATGCCCTTAACTCTCTATGTCCAACTTAAGGGCATAGATGTAAACTCCCAAGGTTTCATCCACTTCCTTCGCCTAGCTTCATCTCATGAACCTATCCACAACCAACCTACCAGTGAGTTAATTTCGATCTGCAGTGCCCGCAACACCCCGCCAGTGGTTCCATCAGCTTCGTAGACCAGGGGCGAACTTGCCCAGCGCTTTGCCATCTCCTCCAGTGGTCGAGATCCATATCCGCGAGTGACCTTATTTCCAAAAATAGGGCAATGGAAAATAGGAGGAAAACAAAGCAGACGGTGGGGTTGATGTTGAATTGTTGGCAGGGTCGACCAAGCTAGATGCCGCAGAACCTCATGGAGGAACCTACAGCCTTACAGAAGGGTAATCATCTCCCTTTTATAGCCTATAGCTATGGTAGGACGATCAGGGACTGAGATTAGGGGTTTCCTAATCACGCTTCCAAAGGTACTAGAACATATAATGAAATGGTGTGGTTTCCTTCTCTAAATCTAATGGAACAACTTCCAGATTTACATGTTGATCGTATGGGGAACAAATCAATCAGCAAAACTCCAAGCATTGTTCTTCTTTCCCATTCCTAACTGAGATGCATCCATTGTTGGATCTAGGATCCAACGGATGTCATGCCACACATTAGAATAAAAGCCAGAAAATATCTTAAAATAAATCGTGACAATTAATTTTATCCTTCCCACTTTAGGAAAACTTACAAAATTGATATCTCCTAAACCAAGCACCCTTTTAATCCCAAATTTTATGTTAAAGTACATAATGACTTAAGAAACTTGTGTACCAAGTTTGGGACTCATATATGAAATTGTGAGAGACTTTTCTTCATATGCAAGCTATCACTTAAAAAGGCATATTTTATTCATAATTTCTCTCTCTTACTCTTTTATTCTCTTTATTTGGTTTCCTTTTACCATTAGAGACCATGTAAATTCGAAATAACATTCATGACAATCAATCTCCCACATTAACCACATATTTCTTATATTTTCTATCATTATCTCAAATTTCCTTCTTAATTATGCATTATTTGATTCCTTTCAACTTTCTTTCTCTTTTAATCATATTGGACTCATTATCATAATATGATCCACGAAATCGCATGCACAAAGGAAACATTGCAAAAGAAATCCATTCATCACACATAAATCATACCATTTTCATAATCACTCATTTTATTAGAGAAATTGCATTTCAAACCATATGAGCCCAAAGTTGGGGTTGTAAAAACCTCCCAGAAGAAGCGATCACGCTCAGAGAGGAGGAGGGGGATCCCTCTCTATCTATCCTATCGGAGGTGGAAGACATGTTGGCAAAGCTTTGGAAATATGATGTCATAGTCAGGCTCCTTGGATCCGATATAGGGTATATGACACTCTGGGACAGACTGAAAATCATTTGCAAAATTGCTGGCCAATTCAATATGTACGAAATGGAGATAGGACATTTCAAGGTTCAGTTATCTTATAGAAGAGACTTCAATGAAGCCCTCATAGGAGGTCCATGGAAGATCTTTGGCTTGAACCTACTGGTTTGGGAATGGTTTCCCACATTCAAACCAAAAATAGAATACCCAAAACACTTCATGGATTGGGTGAGGATGGTGAACCTCCCACTCCACCTGTATGTACAAACCATGTTTGATTATATGGGGTTGGCTCTGGGGAGACTCATAAAGGTGGATGACCACACTGCAAGTAGAACAAGGAGTAGATTCGCCAGGTTAGCAATCAAACTGGATTCTATGATGGAGTTGGCACTAGCTATTTTAATTAACAGAGTCAAATGTGAAGTTGTCTATGAGGGAATTCCATGGGAACGTGCCTTATGTGGGGAGGAGGGGCATACATCTAAGAACTACTATACACAAAAGCAAGCTACTATTAATGAAACAGTCCCAACCACACAGAATAAAGGGGACATCATGGATAATCCTAATACATCAGATTGTACTTGGCAAACCTAGAGACCCAAGAGGGGAAGACGAAGAAGCCACCAGCATATGGAAATAACATATGAGGGTAAATCCACCAACCTATTTGCTAGTCTGTTGGACGAGGAAGCCAACATTGATGCTACACATGAAGTGACTAATACAAGAACCACAAACCAGGAAACCAATGTCCACACCCGTAAACCTGACAAAGTATGGAGGAAAAAGAAGATGGTGAGGCAAACTTGAGAAGATGGCAGTAAGGAGAATGCAATGAAAGGCATTACAAATACAGAGCACAACAAGACAATTGGACACCCCCTATCTAAAACCTCACATTTTATTGTCAATTTGGATGTAGATGAAGTAGTGGAAGTCATTAACGTGGTGGAAGAAGATAAAGAAGTTGTCATGGCTAAAATCAAGACCAACAAGGAAAAACACAAAGAAAAATTGACATTTGAAGAACTACAACAACTAAACGAGGTACTAGCCACCAGTGCATCGACTGGGCCGAGAAGGAAAAGCAGAGGGAGTGGCACAAAAATGAAGAGAAAGAGTAAACAATGATCTGCATTCATTGCAGAGCCATGTAGACACATCCCCAGAAGGTCGGACCCTAACATACCACAATAAGAAACCATGGAGCCACAAACATCCAAATTGAAGAATACAATAGAAGTTAAGCAAGAAGTCGATGAGGATGCAAATAAAGAAAATGTAAATAGGGAACACACTGAGCTTGAAGGAGAAGGGAGTGTAAATCAACAATCTCCTATATCCATTTAATCTGAACCCATGATTGAAATAATGTGTTGGAACATCCGCGTGGCAGTGAAGAAGGAAACTCACCACAATCTGAAAGAACTAATGTATGTGCACAAACTTAAGATTGTGGCTATTATAGAACCATGGATAAGTAGAACTAAATTTATGCAAATAATAACCAAACTTGGATCCGAGAATTCGTTCAGGGTGGAGGCTCGATATTTTTTGGTGGCATCTGGGTGTGTTGGAACACATGTGGCTGCAATGTAAAGATTGTTAACTATCATCATTAGTTTGTAACATTTTCCATCAATGACACAACACTAGCTACTTTTGTCTATGCAAATACTCACATATCAGTGTGCAGCCTATTATGGAAACACATAGTGCACATGGGAAGCACTTTTACCAAACCTTGGATTATGTTGGGTGACTTCAACGCGACATGCATCTCGCAGGAAAGGAGTGGAAGTGTGCATTACAATGACAATGAAGCAAGAACCTTCCAAGAAACATTGTTGGAAGTCGGGCTATCTGATTTGGGGTTCTTTGGACGTAGATTCACATTCAAACGGGGAGCCTTGCAGAAACGCCTCGATCAAGCGGTGTCCAACATAGCCTTCATTCATCATCATCATCAGTTTGTGGTTGAGCACCTCCCCAGGATGCAGTCATATCATAACCCATTACTAGTTAGAAGCACCCAAAGATGGATGGATCCTAGGATATTCACTGCTAGAGCGGCATGGGCAAAGGACCGAAAACTCAAATCTTTATTAGCCAACAAATGGAACCAAAAACTAGATTTCAACATGGCTTTAAACAAAATTAAAGATACATTCCAGAAATGGGACAACATAAGGATGGTGAATAGTAGAAGATGAAAATCCACCATCCTACAGAATATAGGATGCCTAGAAAAGGAGTTGGTGATCTGTTATAATCCCATAACATATGGTATATATGCAAATATGAAAGAGGAAGAAGAAGAGTGGAAATTGAAAAGACACGTTAATTGGATGAAAGATGGTAACTCCAATCCAAATTCTATAACACATACTTCAAACAATGGAGACACCAGAATACTATTCTACAACTTAGGGACAAAAACACTAAATGGATTACAGGGGAGCATTAGCTGAAAGAAATGGCGAGGTCTCACTTCTAATCAATTTTTGTTGAACCAAGAACGCTACAAAAATGCATTATGGACACCATCCCAGGACGTTTTGAAAAGTTGAAACCAGTACAACTATAGGCCCTCGCAGAAGAACAAGGAAGAGGAATGTCAAAGCATCCTACAAGATATGAACCTTTATAAAGATGATGTCCCAGATGGTATAAATGAGCTTGTCACACTCGCATCCCAAGATTACCACTAATCATGAGAAGTTTGAGGATTATACTTAATACAAAGTTCACTCCCATAATTTTTCTTTTGTTTCTTTATTTCATTTCAAACTGCTTGTTTTCTCACATCTAATCACATAAACAAACTTTACAAGATAATTAAACTTATTTTACTCTAATATGATCTCAACATTAATGATACACATCCATACATTCATTCTGTTTCTCACACTTCTATGTACATACAACATGACAATCAAATACATTCTATCTTATCAAGGAAACAAAGATATAAAACATCATTTACAACTCTCTCACATCTAGAAAAGGACCTAGAGTGACAGGGACCGACTGAACTTAACTAATCTCATACTTAACTCATGTAGTAGATCTACTCTGATTGCTTTGACCTTCTTTAAGACTACGTGGTTTCCCTAAAAATTGTGAGTAGAGGGGTGAACCTACTCGCTCAGTGAATGAGTACTTCAAAGAAACAGTCTAAAGCATTGATATAATTACAGATATACTTTTGAGCAACTGATATCAATTATAACAATAGTAGGCTTTAAAGAGAATATTCATTCACAATAATAAATATGGCAGGATACTCTAGATATCTACAAGAGTGAATCAATATATGAACACACTTGATTGATTATAAAGAGGACTAATAGTTCAGGATCATACAAACAATAATTGAATAATTGCACATACTTGTTTAACCTCTCATTCATCTTATTATGCCCTGAACCCACATGAGGTGTACCGCAACATGTGAAAGAATCACATCAAGCTACGATCTCACTGTACAAGGCTTAGAAGCATGCCCGAGTTCCTAAGCCTATCTCTTGATTAAGACTCTGTCTACAGTGGGCCTCGGCATGTCTGCCTCTCAGCGGCTAATAGGAGCGGTCGGATATCTCATACTCCACCTCTCAACCTGGGTACTCAAGCGGTGAGTTTAAAGCACTCAGGCTTATTGTGCATCAGTGGACCTACTGACCACTGATCACTCAACATGTTACACAGGTACCATCGACATCCCCGATTGGTGTTGGGTACCACACAACTGTAAGGAGTCTGCCCTACTGGTTAAGAACCATGCACCCTACTGGTGTGCTCTGGCTTACCTCGATCTGGACTACCTCCATTCGGGAAGTCGTTTCCTCCTCACAACGCAGGCCTCATCCTGTGAGGATTCTACAGTGTTTGGGGCATCTACATATCTAATTCACTCTCTAAATTCACACTTCAATCATCACATCAACATATCTTATTTCAACTTTGTAAACTATTCATTTCATAAACCATCTGATAACATTTACCGCAATTGAACTGTTAAGCATCACCACATCTCAAATTGATAAATATTAATATCACAATGTTTGATTCACTGAACACCCTATCATTAGGGTTTCATTTATCTCATTCACTTATCACATTACTTGCAAAAGGATTGAATACATCATACATCAAGAATAACATTAAATCAAGATGTCTAATTGCAAACCTCCAATTTTCTATTCATTTAGGGTTTCACCCTCTTACTGATATATCAAGAAAACGTTGATATCATCAAATGAAATGCAAGATCTTATTTGACATATATGTAATACACATACAAATAAATCAATCATCCGTAACCAAGGAGATTCAACTAGACAAACTTCTTTATTCAATTATACAACAATTTAAGTCATAGCCGAATACCCTAAATTTCAATTTACTCTTATAACTTCTGCAAATACTTTAAGAATTATCATTTACATGGATTGTACCCATTTCTAATATGATTTCATCATCTAAAATTCATCACAACAGATAAATAATCTATTTCATATCAACTCGCAAAAACTAGATCAAAAAGACAACTTAGTGTTTGTACTCACATACTAAGCAATTAAAGATTCTTGATGATTTAATTCATTTTCATGCAGTCTAATATTTAAAGGAAGTACCCACTCACCCTAAGGTGTGAAAACACCTTAAAAATGCAACCCATCTCTGAAACTCTTAAATCTATACCAAAACTTTAGCAAAATCCGCGGTTTGTTCTTCCTTTCAACCCTAAATGGGGTCTGCTGAAGGTAGAAGACAAAGGTCAGAGGTTAATCCAAACCTCAAATTCATTGGATCAGGGATTCCGAGCAAGGTAAAATGAGGAGGAGGAAGAATCGACGGTCAAAACTACTTACCAAGTCAAATCTATAACAACCCTTTTAGGTTTCCATCGTTCTTCACATTCACTACAACAAATGTTACATTTCACGGCATTAAATTTCGGCATTTTCTAAACAAGTTGCCGGTAATGCAATTTGCATACCCACATGGGTTTTTTTATCACCGCATTATCCCAACTGCCTCTCTATCGTGCGTTCTGTTTCCCCTTTTCCCTTCTCTCGTGTGTTCCCTCTCTTGTGCGCTCCCCCGACGACGCCGACCCCCCTTCTCCCATCCTTGTGCTCTTTGCGCTCCACCGTGTGCGCCGTTCGTGCAAGTCTCTACGATCTCCCCCCTCTTCAAGCGTTGGTGCCACTGGTACGAGAACGGCGGGTTCACAACGCCTGGCTGCAGGTTCAGATACAATGGCGACTCAATCAAGCGTGACTATGGCTAGCTCCCGTTGCTGGTTTTGCTACGACGGCAAATTAGGCCCTAAATCTGGATGCGGTTGGCTCTGAAGGTACACGATCTCTCCCCCCTCTGATAATTGGCCACCGAGCCCTACCCCATCGTGCCCCCTACCTGTCACCCTCTTCTGCCCCAGATCCCTCAGTCTCTCCCTCTCGCCATTTTCTCCTTGCTTCATAGTTCTAATGGAATCCTCAGACAAAATGGAATCCCTGCGATATGGGTTTAGGCTTTCCGATTTAATCTGGGTTCTGACGATTGGATTGAAGGAGATGCCAACCTCTCTGTTCTAATGGAGGCGGCGGTGGCAGAATCCACAGTCTATATACTAGACGTATAGGGAGGAGCGGTCGGGCAACCTGCACTCTCATTGTATATATGTAGGGCACTCGGCATGCCTCCCTTCCACACTGATGAATCTACTAAGTGTGTCTAGCTTCTATATCGGTAGATCTACTCTTTTAAGAAATCAGAATCGATTTTGTCTACTCAGTCTTCTTTACAATGTCATTTTACATATATCCTCGTGTGTGTTTCCTCAATAATATTTATAAGTTCTTGAGAACACATTTTGTACTGCCTTTTTCTCAAGTACTATATGGCTTTTGTGTGCTACAAAATGGTCACAATTGTTGGAACAAAATAGAGACATAGCATTGTCAATTGTCAATAATTTCTATTAGCAATTAGAAAAGATTGTCGAGTAGTTGCATGGTTGGTGTGATTTATTTTAGTTTTATATCCATATTCCTCAAATAAATGGGGTGTATGAGTGTATGAATAGGGTGATGACAAAAGTAGATGTTTTTCGTTGGTGAAACTGAACGAGCACTCCATGGATTCCTCCAAATGTCGTAGGAAATCACATGTTTCCTCCATTTTATCTGCCTTCCTAACCTCATCTCTCCCATTGTGGGACACACGACCATGTCCTACTCCTATATATCCTTAGTAATATCTTTAGTAAGATGCAAACATGTAAACAATGTTAACCCTTTCATGACATGGAGGAGATTGGGGTTTGATGCACACATGCATCACTATAGTTCTATCAAAGATTCTCATTTGTTAGTATTGTTTCTGTCATATGATGTGATGTGTATAAGGTGTCTTGTTATAAACAATGATATTAGGAAAAAAGCTATATGATTCATGATATTGATTTCCAAGCTAAATTTAATTTATACAGTGTCCAAAATTATAGTAAAATGTTAGATAGAGAATATATATTAAACCATATAAATACCCCCTAGTTCTTATGTCGTCTAAGTGATTGAACTCATTCGGGATATAGTTTAAATAATTTTTTTTGAGTCCATTACCTTTATGATTTAAATTATATAAAGATGATGCCAACATTAGGTTTAGACTCATTTGGATTCTACTAAAGTCTATTTGAATTTTAGCTCTTAACACTAGGTATTAACCAAAAGATCTATTAAACCAATTCCAATACATACCCTTGGAGCCTGATACCCATAGTGGTATATTAGCCTTTGTAAACTTGACTAATGCATCTAAAAGAATCTTTATATCCTTATATCTAAGAGATATATGATCATATTATATAGTTAATAAATAATAAGATCCTTTAGATGTCTACTACAACTAAAAGTTTTCATGTTATTAGTTCAACAAGGCATATATTTTCCCATATTCTTATTTTCTGATTATCATATTTATTATCCTGTTATACAGATGGACGCCTTTTATTTTTTCTAGAAAAATATGTTTAGATCTATAGAACACACATCTTGTTTTTATAAAAGGGAACTGCTTATAGTTTAAAGTACAAGTAAAGATGAATTTCAAGGACTACTTCCTCTCGCACTAAAATTTCTTTGTTAAAGAGTTGAGGTATGTCATGACTATGAGAATTAGAGCCTATGATTACATTAGACATTTCTCATACTACTCACCATATTTGGGTAGATGCAATTCATCATACTTTTACAAAGTCCTAGTAAGTTACTTTTCTCCTTTGGGAGACAACTATTAACCTTAGAATTTATATTTATGATTATCAATAGTTTTTTAATGGGACAGACTCAACATTTAAGTTCTTTATGTAATAACTAAGTTTAGCCATATTAATTCTAGTAATTTGGTTTAGGTTTAAACTCATTCGAGATATAGTTTAAATGAATTTTTATTGAGATACACACTTTGATGCTTCTAGTTAATATAGATACATGGTGTAGAAACATTCAAATTATATTTAAATTTCAGCTTGCTTCAATGTGTATTGACCCAAATCTCTTTTGAACCTGATCAAGCCATACAGTGGCAGCTACTAGTTGGAGGGGAAGGAAAAAGGAGAGAGGCATGCATAGTAGGCCTCAAAGACTAGAGTAGATGAGAGGGAATATATGAAATAAATCCCTCACAATATCACTAGATCTTTGTGTGAGCTGAGGATGATTTTTCCTTTTTTAGTGGACCACAATATAAAAGTGTTTTTCAATCTTTCGACCACATTGCCATTTTCCTTGCCCAACTAGCATATTTAACTTTTTGTATATGCATTATAGATGCAAACGTTTGACAATTGTAAGGTTGGAAAAAAAGTTGTAGAGATTTCTATCAAATGGGAAACAACTTAGTTGGTAAAGCTACCAGTGGAATTCTAGGCAGTAAGAATATGGAAACAACCTAGATGGAAAGTCCATGTCTCATACATGCATCTATGGAGAGAAAAATTGGTGCTCATTAGATAGTATAATAGAAGAGCCCCTTGATTATGGACAAAGACTCTACCAGATATCCTTTGTCTCTACTTCACCTCTGATTAAAGACTACCTTCTTATGAGTTCATATTCATGGTTTTCAAATCTGTGTATTTAGTTGTGTGCATACCTATTGATATTAGACTAGTCGAGAAGGTCAATCGTAGGAGCTTCCTATTTGCTCTTTCATGGCAGCTCAGTATACTTCTGTCCAGCCTTCCACATTGAAATCAAAATGGTAATAACAACGTATAACTTGTTTTACCCTAAAGAGTTGTACTTGTAATAAATAGGATGGTATTCAATGAGCTTCTAATGTGAGTCGCAGACTCAGCAACCCAGAAATATAATATTGTAGCATGTCTTACAAATTTCTCATTTCAGTTAAGTTCTGGGTAACCCGTGATTAACATTTGACCTAATTCCTCGTACATATTATACTTTGTCGATTATGTGACAGGGAGTTCAAGTACATAGATTATTCAACAATAATATCTAGTTTATACATAATCAATAGACTTGGAATTATACATAATCAATCTCCTGTTCTAGGTATGATTGACTCGCTCCTCCGAATCTGTTGCTAGTTTCATTGCAATGTTGTAATCCTTAGTAGTGGATAGATATGGCATGTTATGTGTACGTTGATTTGTACAATCTATGCTAATTGCTAATGTATTAGTTGATCCTATGTATTAGCTCCTTTTCTGTTTACTTTTTCTTCTTTGTTGCTGATCTGTGCTAATTGGTATTTGCCACTTGGTACTTGTAATTTGTATTTGCTTACATCTACTTAAAATTTCATTCTTATACTTGATATCTGCAGTCTCTTCAAACTCTACGAACTGGGCTTCGAGGGAAGCAACAACAGTGCTGGTGACTTACTGGTATGATTCACTTGCACCTCTAATATGTCTTTTTTCATTACTGATCCGTTCTAAGTATTGTTGATCTTGTTTTATTCATTACTGATCTGTTCTAACTAAACTGATTGTATGGGTATATTCTTGTACTTAACTTTATTTATAAGTTTTACTAATTAAACTGATATGTTGTACTTATTTATAATTTTATTCTAATTAAACTGATCTGTTCTAAGTATTGTTGTTCTAATTTTGGTATATAATGTTGTTTGTATTTTTTGTATGGTGTAAGTACACACTATCTACTATCACTAGCCATAAACCCGTGCCATGCACGGGCCTGACAATAGTATATTAGATTTCTTGAATTATTGTAATAGAAACAACATAAAAATATACACTTCTATGAAAAAGAAGATTCAATTGAAATATACTTCAAACCAGCATCAACCACGGCCAGCTGAAATGAGAGTAATCTACGAATAATTGGGACAAAACAAATAATTGAGCAGTTAGACACAATGATAAACACACATTATATCACCAGCCACGCAAACCATTTCAACGACAAGCAAACACACAAAATTTATCATAGTGAACTTAAGAATATACCAACATATATTAAAAATAGTATGATAACGTTTGTGGCAAGGTTTGTTAGGATGATATGATCCCATTGGCAACACGATCCAATAGGGATTCAAGTCGAGGATACATATTAGATGGAAAAGAATGATTGAATAGGGAAAGAAATAGCTTTTACCATGTGCTACAGTAACATGTGTCAAGAGGAAGTCTCCTCGTTTGTATCAAACCTACAATTACCTTAATAGTATGTTTTCTCTAATCATGTAAGTTATTCTGTAATAACAAAATCTGAATCAGAAATTTGTAATAGCACTATGGAATGTGAAATCAGACAAGCGTAAACATGCATGTCGGTGTTAATAATAAAATATGAAGTTTACAGTTACACAACGATTTAAGGTTCAAACAGAATTTTGTTAAGTTGAGCAATCACTTAAAAAGGTAATGTCAAGTGCAAATGATACAATGCCCACTAAAATATCCCAACAAAAATAGATGCAGACAGAACCTATAATAGCTATACATGAATAACACTATCATATAGTTCGCTCTAAAAAGTTGAATTTTTCCTTGGCGCAAATCAAGCTCCACAAATTTGACCTGCCTTTTCCTAACATGAATAATCTTGTTGTTGAAATCAGAATACAAATATGATAATATAACCAAAGCTTGACCGTCTTGAAGTATTTAAGTCATAAAACCAAACACAATAACTAAAACCATGTTGCTGCAACTGACATGTTTATTTATTGAATATATGCGAGCACTACATGAATTAAGTCTATTTTGTGAAGCAATATAATGACAAAAGTTGATCAGTATTAGAGACATGTTCTGAAAAATAATTGAAAATAAGCACAAAAAATAGCTTCTTACTTTTAAGAGAGTAGTTACAAAACTCATGTGAAGATAGGATAGATCTCCATGAAAGGATACATAATGAGTAATTGAAAGTAACATGACTGGGAGGTATATGTTTTACACTAACCAAATCCAACAAATATAACACTTTCAGTTGTTATCCTCCCTGTGAGCAGACGACCAGCATATAAATGTCATTTTCAACAGTTCGTCTAACATTTCCACATCTAATATGAATAAGACCCAATTGCGTCTTAGGGAACATGTGATGTAATATACTTAAGAGACACACTTATGTAGTTCAATAAGTAAAAAAAATAAAGATGGTGTAATTTTAGTAAATGTAGTCTAAATTAGATTAAACAAACTTAAGTTGACCTAAACGTGACATAATATCGCCCCAATATGAGTAGAAGTGTCAAAAATCAGATCTGATTTCTTTAAAAGGTATCGTATCCTTCAACTTGACATGATAAAAAAGAAATACCAACCCCACCATGTATGTCCTCATTGGATAAGTTATCTAGGATAAAGATGTTATATCCTCACCTATCAAAGATAGAAAGCAATTCATGCATAAATGAAAAAAATAGACAATTAAAAATTAATATGAATGCATCAATCTAACAAAATCAACTGAATTAGGGTTCAAGCATCAGATAAAAGAAAGTTATTCTTATAAGACCATGGAACTATTTCTGGAATTAAAATACCGATGGAGAGATGGTTGATTAAAAAGCTTCATCTAATGTCAAACGATACAGAATGGTTATTGAATGAGCAACTAAACTATTGCAAACACAAACAGAAATGACGGTGGAGGGGCATGAAAAGCTCGATGGTTGGCGTTATCTCTGAGAATGTCAGAAGCACTTGGACACAGGCCGACCGGTAAGGCACATGCACACAAAAAAGCATGGTCATTGATTGAGAGTGGTGGGAGAAAGTGAGTAGATGACGATGGATCAAAGGCTACAAATCCACGCAAGGGGCCCCTGTTATTAGCAGACTTTGACACCCATATCATGCGATGAATAAGGTCTTGTTGTTCCAGCACCAAAACATTTTACACGCAATGGTTTTCCGGGAGAGCCTTGGCAAGCTCCGCTTACCATTCCACTGACCGACCTATTAATCTAAATAATAGCCAAAACATAGATATAACAAATGCTCGAGCATTACACTAAAATCTCGTCCGGAGAACATGAACCCAAAAGCCTGGAGCCTTTAGTTTCTCTTGAAGTATCTATCCCTAGAAGTTTGCATATGCAACTCGATGATCTAGTGTTAATAAAGAGTCAAACCATCAGCCCCTGCACAAGCTACAAAATTGAATTAGACTATAAAAACACTTCTCAAGGAAATTGGCATTAATTTGTGCATACAGTACTTGACAGTATTAACAATGGATATGAAAGTAGTGTCCTGCATAATCAATACTAAACTAGGAATTTGAGAGGGCTTTGGAGCATATATTATGTTTCACCTAAGCGTCAAAACATTGTTCACGTGGAAGTTGTAATATGAACAGGTTATTTACCAAAACAAAGAGCAAAGATATAATCCTGGTAGTAAAAGTAATAGTGAACAAAGACAGACATTGGCAACAGGGAAAACTGGTCAATAAAAGAGGGAACAGATCAAAAGTAACCCATCTTCACTAAATTGATTATGTTTTAACTCAGATAACAACTTCTGTGCATGTTAGTATACACCACATAATATTTGATCTCCATATTTGCTGAAATATACAATATATGATAGGTTATATATTTTAATTTTGTTCTCTAATAACAATTCTCCCTGCTCAATATAGTGTATTGCGATTTGGATTTTTAAGCATTGGGTGGTTTATAATGAAAAGGAGCTCCATTCAACCCATGGAATTGAGTGAGTTTTATCTAAATTTTTTATGTTCGTTTACATATCAAAGTTTAGATAACTTGTTGTATGCTTACTTACCGTATACACTGAATTTTTATATGTACTCCAATTTTTTTTCTGAGTGTTAATGCTCACATGGTTTGATATTTATGTAATATTGACACAAAAATTATTGAGTAACCAATTTAAATGATTTTCTTAAAATCTAGAATTAATTGTAGCTCATTTCTTTGTAGGATTCAATGTCTGGAATAGATAAGAGTTGTTTAAAAAATAAAAATAGGTTATCACCAGAATACAGAAATGGTGTTGAAAAATTTATTCAATTTGCATCTAGAAATGTAGAAGTTGATGGCTTAATACCTTGCCCTTGTATTAAATGTAACAACGGAAGTTCCAAGACAAAGGATGATGTGTCAGCTGATCTGATAGTGTATGGCATAATTGAGAGCTACACATGCTGGGTAGCCCATGGTGAATCAGGTCATGTCAATTATCAATATGATAGTGATGACATTGAGGATGATGCTGATGACGTTGCGGATGAGGCTGATGATATTGAGGGAATGATAAGGGATGGGCTAGGATTTCCTGATAACCATGTTCCAAACTTTGATGAAATGGATGGATATTATGATTTTGATGAGTTGAGTGATGAACTTGCTAAATTTTGTAGGCTAGTGAAAGATGCGAAGGAACCACTTTATGATGGTTGTGATGAATACTCCAAGTTATCGTTCACCATGAAATTACTACAGCTAAAGGGATTTCATGGAATGAGAAATAATCTCTTTAATTGTCTGATTGCATTGTTATCAAAGGCGTTCAAGGGTTGTCGATTGCCTAAATCTTTCTATGAAGCAAGAAAGTATATTACTGACCTGGGACTTGACTACATAAAGATATATGTTTGTGAAAAACATTGCATGTTGTTTTGGAAGGATCAAAAGAAAGAAGATGTATGTTCAAAATGTGGCACTAGCAGGTGGAAGTATACCTCTCTTGACAACACAACCAAAGACAAGACTAAAAAAAGGAAAAAAGTTAAGTTAGTAAAAAAGGTTTTTGTTAAGACTCTATGGTACTTTCCACTAATACCAAGATTAAAATGATTGTACATGTGCTATCAAACAGCTTCAGAGATGAGATGGCATCAAGAAAAGCGCATAAATGATGGTAAACTAAGACACCCAATTGATGCTGAAGAGTGGAAAAGATTTGATGAGATGAATCCATCTTTTTCAAGAGACCCTCGCAATGTTAGTCTTGGATTGGCTTCTGATGGATTTAATCCATACGGGAACATGAGTCATTCTTATAGCATATGGCCCGTTATCCTTATTCCATATAATTTACCTTCATGGCTTTGTATGAAACAAGATTATCTAATTTTATCCTTGATCATTCCTGGGCCAAAGTCTCCTACATACAAGATTGATGTTTATTTACAACCATTGATCGAGGAGTTAAAGGAGTTGTGGGATGTAGGAGTTGAAGCTTATGATGTTGTATCAAAACAAAATTTTGAAATGCATGCGGCTCTATTATGGACAATTAATGATTTTCCTGCTTATGGATATTTGTCTGGATGGTCCACCCAAGGTGAGTTAGCATGCCCTTCTTGTCACAAGGATACTTGGTCTCTCAGATTGAAACATGGGGGAAATTTTTTTTACATGGGGCATCGTAGATTCTTACCACAAAATCATAGATGGCGGCAGAATGACCACGCGTTTGATGGGAAACAAGAACCACGACCTCGTCCTCAAGAACTATCTGGAGAAGAAGCTTTGATTCAACTACATGACATCTTTGAAACAAACCTGGGAAAGAGAAAGAAAAGAAGTTCAAAAGAAAAACCTTCTCATGCTTGGAAGAAAAAAAGCATTTTTTTTAACTTCCTTATTGGAAGAGTCTTCATGTTCGCCATAATCTTGATGTAATGCATATTGAGAAGAATGTTTGTGATAGTTTAATTGGAACCATTATGTATATTGATGAGAAGACTAAGGATAATTCAAAAGCTCACAAAGACTTAAAAGATATGAATATAAGGCAGGAGCTTCTCCCGTGTATTGTGAATGGAAAGCTAAAAGTCCCTATTCCATGTTTTACTTTAACATCTGAGGAAAAAAGGAGGTTTTGTGAATTCTTAAAAGAAATTAAATTTCCAGATGGGTTGTGCTCAAATATTTCTAGATGTGTGAATGTTGATGAGCGTAGAATTTATGGGTTGAAATCTCATGATTTTCATGTATTTTTACAAAAAATCCTTCCTCTTGCAACGCGTGGAATCTTTCCAAAGGATGTATCTAAGACATTAACGGATCTTAGTATATCATTTAAAGAGTTGTGCTCTAAACTTTTAATGGTAGAAGATTTGAAGAGGTTAGAAGATCATATTGTTGTTACACTATGTAAAATGGAGCAGATATTTATATCATCATTCTTCGATGTAATGGTACACCTTCCCATTCACCTAGCAAACCAACCAATTCTTGGAGGCCCTGTGCAATATAGATGGATGTATCCAATTGAGAGGTGATTATGTTTTACATTTTTTTTAAATTTTCTATGTTTTAAATTTTCCTTGTTTCGTAGGTTTCTCCGAACATTAAAGTCATATGTGCAGAATAAAAACCGAGCAGAAGGTTCAATAGATGAGATGTATATCACCAATGAATGCTTGGTCTTTTGCTCAAGATACATGAAGGAGAATGAAACTATATTTAATCAGCCACGATACCATGACACTAGAGAGACAAAAATTTCATCTCAATATACAGTTTTCAAATATATCGGGAAAACATTATCTGTAGGCACAACCATTAGCCTTAGTGTTAATGAATGGCAGCAAGCTCATAAGTATGTTCTTGAAAATTCAGATGCAATATTACCGTTTATAAGGTAACTTATATTTATTTAGATACATTTTTACTTGACTTGATTTTAAGTTTTCCAATTTTAAAATAAATATTTTTTTAGTGAGCACAAACAACTAATCCAAGATATGGGTGTCCACAATATTGAGGCGCACCATAAAAAGTACTTCTTTGAGTGGTTGGAGAGTCGGGTAAGCTTTTAAATTACTCTAAACTAATTTAAACTAAAAAAATAGACCATTGTAGTTAATGTGTATTTATTTATTATGATAGCTGGTTCAATTACATACACAAGGCAGAGTGGACGATGAACTTCTAAGTTTAGTTCGCGGTCCTGATAAAGAGGTGTTAACTTTTACAGGTCTAGACATAAATGGATTTCGATTCCATACTGAAGATCATGATGATAGGTTAACAACACAAAATAGTGGTGTTCTTGTTAAAGTAGACTCCACCAATGGACCTTTTATCTATTATGGTGTTTTGACTAAAATTTTAGAGTTGAGATACACAGGTGGAAGACAAGCTCATATTTTTAGGTGTGAGTGGTGGGACATGCATAATGAAGGAAGAGGATTTGAGCGAAACAAATATGGTCTTGTTAGTTTAAATACAAAATGCAAGTTGAAAATCAATGAACCGTTTATACTAGCATGCCAAGCAGAACAATGCTTTTATGCCTGTGACCTTTCCAAAAGTAATTGGATTGTTGCTACTGAATCACCACCACACGACTTGTACAACATGACACATGGAGATGAAGCTATTATTGATGATGAAAGTGCATTTCAAGAAAACACATCAAATTTATCTACATCTTCATCATTCCCCTCGGATGCATTTGATGTTTCAAATTGGAAGAGGCATGATGTAGTGAAGTCTTTGTCCATGAAATCTGCAAAGAAAAAAGGATGGCTGGAAAAAGATGGAGACCATACATGGGAGACAATGAATTGAATTTATAATTTGTTAATCTGTATTTTCTTTATAGACTTTGGTTAATTTAACTAATTTCTTTGTGAACATTGATGGATATCATTTCCCTTGTGTTATCTACCATAATGTGATTATAATTAGCAAATGATTATAAATGTTGCCTTTGATTGCTTCTTTTGATATTTTTTTGGATCATTACCCTTTTAAATATTCTGATGAGATACGTGTAGGAAATATGGTCAATCTGTCTAGTACCCACAACCAATTTGCTAGTAATTATGAGATTCTAATGGCTGGTCATTGTAGCAAGACCCAAAGTAAGTAATGTATGCTATATTTTTTAAATGTTTCAATTGAATCTCATGCGTATCTTGATAAATTTTAATTATGCAGATCAGTTAAAAAAATAGAAATTTATACATAATTTTTTCCACTTAATAACTTCATCTTTGCAGAAAAATCTATTGATGAGATTGCACAAAAACGGGCACGCACGTTGATGGCTGGTCCATGGAATTCATCCAGCAACAATCCAAGTATAGTTTTAAAATAAATTAATATATGTCTCTATGCATACAGTAGTATAAAATTATGTTCATGAAATGTAGCTAAAAGTAGCAACAATATTCAAAACCCTCATCAAGTTGAAGATTTTGTTCTTGCAAAAGAAAAAAATGGGGCACCATCCCTTCCTCACATGGGAGCAAGTCCCATTCAAATTTCTCAAGACAAGAATGTAGATGCCCTGCATGATGGTTTTCTTCAACAGATTCAAACCTATAAGAACTTTTTGATGAGAAAGATGAGTGAAGGTCTATTAGTTGTTGACTTCTATATTTTAGTTTTAAGGAAGAAGTATGTGTTCTTTATGCTAAATTCTTCTTTCCTTTTTCTTTTAGAAACACTAGCCCTTGACAATTTGCAAAAACATTCACATATGTTGACGTCTGGTCCAAGAAATCTATCCACTCAGAATACTGGTGATAATTTGACTTTGTATGCTTACAATTAATACATAATACCTTTTGAGCATTATGTTTTAGCAATACTTGTGTAAAATGCAGCCAACAATAGCCAAAAAAATTGTAATCTGCATCAACGTGAATGTTCTGGTGTTTCAAATGAAAAGATACGGTCATCTCTACATGACAAGCAGTGCAAAGCTCCTCTAAATGTGCATGCTACAAAAGCTCAAGGTAACATTAAATCTGCATTTTTATATGTATGTATATATATCATATATTTTTGCAAATATTGATAAAGTTAAGAATGTATATCAGTTCAATATGAAGATGGGGGACTAGCCATGAATAATCTTCGAGAAGATTACATAAACAAAGATGAAGTTGCGGTAAGGCAGAAAAATACTGGCAACAGTGCTCTAAAGTCTCAAAATGCTGGTCAGACTGCTGAACCAACTCAAAATCTGATCAAGAATAACTCTGGTGACAATTTGACTTTGTATCTTTACATGTAGATTATATTTCCTATGTATACATGATGTTTAACATTATTTCTATAAAATGCAGTCAGAATTAGCCAAACATCTTGTAATCCACATCAACGTGAGCATTTTGGTGTTGTGAAAGCAAAAAAAGGGGCATTGAATAGTAATGGTTTCTCTCTACATGACAAGCAAAGCAGAGATCATCCTAATGTGCATGCTAGAAATGATCAAGGTAATATCCAAATTTTAATTTTTTTATATATGTGTCTATTATCCTACATAAGTATATATTGATAGTTCCTAATGTATGGTTGTTCAATATGTAGAGGAAGGATTGGCCCTACATATTTTTCAAAATTTGAAGGAAAGGAAGAATGGTGATAATGATACTTCTACAAGTAATACAATATTCATTTCTATATACACCATGGTTTAACATCATTTTCATGACATGCAGTCAAATTTAGCCACAAAGCTTGTAATCCTCCGCATCAACTTGAACATTTTGGAGTTGCAAAACAAAAAAGAGTGGAACGGAACAACCAGGGTGTTTCCTTTCATGCGAAGCAACATGAAGCACCACCCATCGCACATGCTAGAAAAGTTCAGGGTAATATTTAAATTTTAAATATTCAAGTGTTGTTTGCTTTTCCTATGCATATGTATATATTTATATAGATTTGACTGTATTTCACTGTGAAGATGGAGGATTCACCATGGATGATGTTCCTAAAGGTCACACAATGGATGATGATGTTTCAGTAAGGCAAACAAACACTGGCAAGAGAATCTTGAGGGATCAATATGTTAATAATTACTCTGACCAAGCTACTGAACCACTTCAAAATTTGACTAAAAAGAATACTGGTGAGAACTAGACCTTGTTTGTACATAACTAATGCAAAAAAGCTTCTACATAAACAATATATTAGCTTTAGTTTTTTTGAAATACAGTTAATTTTGATAGTGAAACTTGTAATACACGTTAATCTAAACATGTTGGTGTTAGAAAAGAAACAAGAGGGTCATACAATGGTGAAGATATGTATCTACATAACATGCCATGTGTACCATCTCCTATTGTGCGTGATAGAATGGATTATGGTAAATCTAATATTTTTATATGTGTTCGGTAGTCTTACATATTTATTTTAGTGATTAAATTCCTAATATTTGGCAGCTCAACCTGAAGAGGAAGATTTGGTCACAGATAGAGTTCTCGAAGGTTCAATGAATGATGATGATGTACCCATAAGGCAGGCTAATGTTAGTAATAGGATTTTGAGGTCCCAGACATTAGACAATCACTCACAACCAGATACAGATCCAAATCAAGTTATGCAAGAGATGGATAACCATCATGGTAACAATTAATTAGTTCTAGCTTAATTATGAATAAGGTAATCATTATTTTATTCATGTTTTAGATCAACCGAAGAGAAAGAGGGTTAGAGGGAAAAGGAAAAATATAAGCTTCAGGTCATTCAGAAATGGTGGTGGAGCTAAAATAAAGATAAAATTTAATTCTGAAGGTAATCCAATAAGTAAAAGCCAAACTCTTATGGCCAGTCGAATTGGAGTTATTGTTCACAATTCCATAAATGCACCTCTTAGTTATACAAGGTGGAGTTGCATGCCTAGTGAAAAGAAGGAGAAGATGCTCCAGTTGATCCAGGTTTCATATAGTTTCTATGTGTTACTTCATTGAATAATAAATGTGCATTTCTAATATTTTCTTAACTATTACGTAGGATGATTTTATCATTAATAGTGATGAGTTATTACCTGAGGAAAATGACCTCTGAACACGTTCAATATATCGATCATTGAATAAGGCTTGGCGTGAATTTAAGACTGAATTGTATGCTCTTTATTTGACATACGCCACTGATGATGAAGCTCTAAGAAATTGTCCTCCAAATGTAACAAAATCTGATTGGGAGTTTCTTGTGAAAAAATACTGGAAAAGTGACTATTTTAAGGTAAATTTGAAATAAATTTCTGAGTCTATACAATGATCTACTGTCTTTATTATTGATATTTTCTTGTAGCAATTTTTTTACTTATCCTTATGTTTTTATCCATTGATCTTATTTTATGTTTATTGGCAAGGCTGCAAGTACTCGTAACAAGATCAGTCGTTCTAAACAGTCAATGCTTCACTGTACTGGAAGGACTCGATTTAGTGTTATAGAGCATGAGGAAGTATGAAATTTGTTCTTATTGTTCCTATTTTTATGGTATAAGGTTATACTTCATATTTCATAATCTATTTTATGAAAAAATAGACTATCAATAACAATGGAGTTGTGCAAAGTGGTGTGAGGATGTTCGAAAAGACTCGAACGAGAAAAGACAAAAAGCTTGTAGATGTTGTTGCTGAAGAAAAGATGGTAACCATGATTATAGCTCGACATAAATTTCAACAAATTTGCAAATTGAAAATTCTAACAATTTAATTTGTTGTTTAGGCACAAATCACAGATTTGGTATCTCAGCGTGAACATGGAACAATTGAAATTAGTAACGATGAAATATGCTTGAAGGTCTTTGGACCCAAAAGACCAGGCCATGTACGTATGCGGGGAAGTACAGTTGCAGGTCATTCTCGCTATAGAAATCCAATTTATATGAAGGAGATTGAAAAATATAAGAAACAAGCAAATGATGCATGAGCTAGAGTTGAACAAGCAGAAAAGGTTGCAGCAGATGCTAGAGCTAGAGCTGAAAAGGCTGATCAGAAAGCTGAAAAAGCTCACACTTACATCAGAGAGTTATTCAATGTAATAAAGTCTAGCAGGATTATAGATGGCATGAATATTGACAACCCTAATGATGAGGTATTTCATAAATTTAATATTACATTTCTAATCATAGATCATATTATTAACACAATTTCTTTACAGGTTTTGGAGTAAGATTGGGGTCCCTATTGGACTTATGGAACTCATTCTTTAGATGACACAATCAAGCATTGGACCTCATAGATGATCTTTTTTCTATTATCTTATTTGTAGATAATATATAAATGTTTTTAATTTAATATTGGCAGTGTATTACCTGACTACTTCTTTGTAGTTAAGACAAAACTTCTATGAATTGGAATTAAGAGGATGGTAATCAGTCTTTTAGATAACTAATTTAGGATCAGTCTTTTAAATATATATATATATATTCTTGTTGTTGCATCCATCAAGCTTAGGCATTTATAAAGAAGTGCATTGGTCCTTGGTTTGTTGGGCTTTGGTTTTGATTTGGAAAATCTCTCACAAACTGGTTTGTAGAATTATTAAAGGTATTATATATGACTGGAATGAGTGCATGGTGTGGTTGGTTATGTTTCATATATTTGGAATTAAGTAGTAAATATTTTGTTCTTTTATACACATTGACTACTTCAAGGATCAACGTGTATGTATGCACATTTATACACATTGACTACTTCAAGGATCAACATGTATGATCAAAGGATGATGGAAAGGGGGCACATTGCTTTTCCTGAGAAGCTAAAGAAACTATCAAGGATCAACATGTATGTATGCTGCTCTGTCTCTATACACATCCTTTTCTTAGAATACTTGGTCATATGTTTGTTCTGATTTCGATGGACTGATTCTGCATTGATAATCACCATCCAATTTTACATGTTATTGAAGTCATTTACTAACATGTACATGTCCACCTAAATAATTTTTGTGCCAGACTTTCTAGTAAATCAATTTCCTCTGATATCCTTGATCAATTATGATGTTCACGATATTATTTTCCCCTAATAATTCTACTGTTGTGTGTGGGTTAACCTTATCTAACCAAATTCAAGAATCCATGTGGGCTCGTGACTCCGATAAGTACTATCTTAATTATAAGAAGAAATGTCACTAGAATAGGCATCATTCTTATGATATTGGTTAATTCCATGTAGATGTTGGGCATATAACATGCATAACTTGAAATACTGTTAATTTTTGTGTGTTGGAAATATTTCATTCCCTTTAAAATTGTCTGGTACTTGTTGTTCTTTTATTTGTCACTCTCACTGCAGCTATCAATACCCTTCATGTTACTCATAATTTATATTTGTATCTTGTTGAAATCCTTCTAGTTACCAACTTGTAATTTTTTTTACAACAGAATTTCCCTCACCCACTACAAGGAATGAAACCTACTGAGCCGGGGGATCTTGAGCAGGTATGTCATATTTGGACTAATATCATGTTCATTCTTGAATGTGATATATATACAACTCAGATTTAATTCTATGCATTTACCATTTGAATCTAAAATTCAATGATCCCAACAAGGTCTAGTCTGTTCTAAATCAGGGAAATATGGATGCTAACAAGATTCTAATTGACAGCACCATGACTCAACAATTCTTACTTTTGGTTTAGTTAAACTTCCCTGACAAGGACAATAATTGTTTTGGTGTGTAGTTCTTAAATGTGTGGTTCTGAGAAGGGGTTGAAGAGCTGTTGGGCAATGTTAGCTGTGAAAGGCATTCCTTGTCTGAATTGGTGATGGTTGCAATTAAGTGCCCCGAGGGCCCCACCACAAGGCCTCAAATCTGGGAGGCTGGGAGTACACCAGGCCAGCTGCATGCCTTTTGTACAGCAAAACTCGCTGCCTGGTCTCTGTGCTGGAAGGCAATGTGGGATGGAGCTGGAACACACAAATCTTCGTGACGCAATGCTATATAAGGGAGGGTAGGACTTTGAGTTGAGAGGAGAGGAAAGGCGGCATTACAACCTTAGGAGTAGTACCAGTAGCTTGTTGGTTACTTTGAAGGGTTCGTCACCTTCCGGCCCTTCTTCCAACCACTCTCCCTCATTCTGCAGCATCTTCTTTGAGGAAGGAGGAGTTATGGCTGGCGGGTTAGACATGCAGCAGCCATTGGTGTTTACCTTCGGGTTGATAGGTATGTGGATAGAAGCACTAGAAGCTTATCTTGTAGCTCTCAATCATGTAGATCTACATGTTAGGATTTTTATACGTTATGTATTCCAATCTTCCCATCTAACATGCAGCTGGTGAACATTGATCTGTTTTGTGTTTGCAGGTAACATAGTATCGGTCCTCGTCTACCTCGCTCCAATGTAAGCCTCCCTCTCTACTAACAACCTCTGATTCAATCTCTCTTGGAGAGCTAACTTATAATTATAATTAAGATATGCTAATGACTAAAATTGACTTTTTTTAACTAAGTTAGACATATTTCAACGTTGTTTCAAACTTGAGATGTTATCATTTCAGAAATCATAACATAGAAGATATTGTTTTGGATGAAAAGTTTTTACTGACAATAACATAGTAAAAGTAGATTCTTTCTTTAATAGAATACTAGCTGAAAAATGAAGACGGTTATTTTCTCTCTTCATATAGATCAAGTTATTGCATATATATAAAATACCTTCTCATATCTTGTGACATTTGTGTATGCATTATTAGAATGTGAAAAATCTATCAATGCATCGATAATCAACTTTTACCAGATGGTAGGATATTTCATTTTCCTTAAAAATCTGTAACACCCCCTATCTTCTTACAATTAATGTGGAGTTGTTTACCGCAGTCCATTAAGTCCTCAAGTTCACTGCAAAATAGAAATGGAAAGGCCAAGACTTGATAGCCGTATTTAACTTTTGACATTTTTAATAATAAGGTGCATTTTTCACTTTATACATTGGTGGTGAAATGTTTTCCTCCTTTCTAATAATTTCTCATTCGCTTCTATAGGTACCTCTTTTTATAATGCACTCATCGGTGTTCATCTCAGGATTATCTTTCAGTGCTTACTTCTCATGGAGGCTCTCTTTAGTAGCTTTCCCATTATTGCTTTTTCTAGTGATTCCCGGCTTGACCTACGGAAAATATCTCCTCCACATCTCGCACAAATCATACAATCAGTATGCAAAGGCAAATGCAATAGTCGAGCAGGCCTTCAGCTCAATTAAAACGATCTATGCATTTACTGCAGAAAACAAAATATACGCAGCTGGAGTATCATTTGTGCTTGGTGGTTTGTAAGTATACCCTCTTAAGAGTGCATATTCAATCTCTCTTGGAGAGCTGACTTATACATACATGAGTTTTGCATGCCTACTGCCTACTGATATCCCCATGTTAAACCACCGCCGGAGTTCTGAACCTGACATCTTATGGTGTATTCCTCCATGTTAATTTGTTGCCCCCTTTCTTGCAGGTCGGCATTCTACCAGATCTACAAGAAGAAGTCGACCGAAGGGTTCCAGTCCCTTCCCTAATAATATGCTTGTTGTTTTGGATATCCTTGAACAATATCCAAATATTTCAGTTACGGACTCTGTGGAACTCGATGAAAAAGAGTCTATGAAAGGCCCTGGTTACCAAGGAACCATCAGAGTGGTGGGAGATTTGGTTTCCTTCCTCGTGATATTGGACACTGAGTTCTTTAAGAGCCTTCAATCTATTGATCCCCACACCAAGGACTATGTAGAGAGGCTTCGTGATGAGCCACTTTACTTTCTTCTTGTGCAGAACGTCCAAAAGTATCTGGAGAAGATTGGAGATCTCAAAGGTGCATCTAAAGTGGCACAAAAAAGGGTTGAACTTGTGTACTACAAGCCCCAAGAAGTATATGAGTCCATGAAAAGACTTGCAGAAAATAGTTTAACTGGTGAAAATGTAGAGTCTGAGGGAATCGAAGGAGCAGAGGAGATCAAAGGGCCTTCTCCTTTCATTGTGATTCCGGAGGTTGTTCCACGCACAGCTAGTTTTCCAGAAAGCAGTCGAGCTTTGATGAATCAGCTGCTGTCGCTTATATACAATTATGGTGATGAAAGAACAAAAGCTAGGGCCATGCTTTGTGATATTTATCACCATTCAATATCTGACGAGTTCTCAACTTCTCGTGACCTGTTACTGATGAGCCACCTGCAAGACAGTGTCCAGCATATGGACATAATGACACAGATACAGTTCAACCGTGTGATAGCACAACTAGGTCTGTGTGCCTTCAGAGATGGACTCGTCACTGAGGCCCATGGCTGTCTAGCAGAACTTTATTCAGGTGGTAGAGTTAAGGAGCTACTTGCACAAGGCTTTTCCCAAAGTAGATACCATGAAAAGACCCCAGAACAGGAAAAACTGGAGAGAACACGTCAGATGCCATATCACATGCACATAAACCTTGAACTTCTTGAAGCTGTCCACCTAATTTGTGCAATGCTGCCAGAGGTTCCAAACATGGCTGCCAACTTACTCGATGCCAAGCGCAAAGTTATTAGCAAAAACTTCCGCAGGCTTTTAGAGATCAGTGAGAGGCAGACATTTATAGGCCCTCCTGAAAACGTCCGTGACCATGTACTGGCAGCAGCGAGGGCTCTGAACAAGGGAGATTTTGAAAAGGCTTTTGATGTCGTTAAATCACTTGGTATTTGGAAACTTCTTAGGAACAAAGAAGGGGTGCTTGAAATGCTGAAATCTAAGATCAAGGAGGCTTTGAGGACATACCTTTTTGCTTACTCTACCTCTGGCTATAGTTCTCTAAGTTTGAGCTGGCTTACTTCCACATTTGGTATATTTGAGTTGCAAGCACACAGCTTGGTAAGCAGGATGATGATCTCAGAGGAGCTTCATGCAAGCTGGGATCAGCCATCAAGGTGCATCGTCTTCCATAATGTGGAGCATACTAGGCTACAAGCCCTTGCTTTCCAGCTAAGTGACAAGCTGAATATACTTGCTGAGAGCAACGAGAGGGCATATGAAGCCAAGACAAGTGGAGGTCTGGATGGACTGCCTCCAAAACGTCGGGGAGAAGGTCAGGATTTCCAAGGCTCTGGAACTGGAAGATGGCATGACAACTACAACCCCCAGGGAAGACAAGGGGGCTATGGTGGACGATCCGGTTTTGCTGGTAGAATGGGCGTTGCAGGCCAAGCATCAGGGGCTGGGCTATCTCGAGAGCGGACAGGAGCTCAAGGGAGCTCACAACATCAAGATGGTGGTAGGCAGACAACCCAAGGAGCACAGGTAGATATACGCTCCCGTATGGTCAATCTGAGATAAGTAACTGAGAAACTCAGAATGCAATTCTGATGGTAAGTCAGATTCTCGTGCTGTGGTTTTGTTACATTATATCAGCTGAGCGAGTGGCAGATTTTTCAGGGCAATCAATTTTGTTTCTTGCGATCTTGCCACTGCAATTGAAATGTGGTTTTTTAAACATGAGTTGACGTCCATCTGTAGTAGGTAATTGAGATATGATCGTCTGTTTGGTTAGTTTCTTTTCTTGTATGTAAGTAGTACCATTTTGACAGTATTTGATGTTTATTCAGAATATACTTGCTTCACTACTGGAAAAAAAAATCTTCGGCACGATCCTCGCTACCACCCTGATCCTCACGCATGTCCCCGCCACAGTCCCCGCCCTCGGCTGGATCTGCGTCGGCGTCTCCGTCGCTGTGTTCTCCGCCCCATTGAGCATAATCGTAAGTGTCTTCCCTTATTATCTAATGAAATATGAAATCATGTACAGAGATCTTAGGGCCAACGCTTCTATCCTCTAAACGTTAGGTAGATCGTATATTAATTTATAGATGCCCGCCATGTTGTGGGGTCACGAGTTTAAGACTTCAACAACAACAGGCCTCCTTCCCTTCATTTTATCACAGTGGAAGCCTGTTGTAAGATGCCCCTTATGTTCTTTCTGCATAATACATCTAAATCGAGAGAGAATCCATATAAACTATAAACAAATACACAACAAGTGTTTTTTCTTTTTACATTTGGATATATGTAAATAATCATTGCCTTGTTTAGAAGATATAGTGAGCTACATGAGGCATCAATCTATATTGAAAACCTTTTGGTTGGGCCGAATACATAAACAACAATTGCAACTGCACATATTTCTCTGTTTACTTGAGAAAACCTTCCTCATTGCAACTGCACATATTTTGTGAGCGTCAGTCCACCAGCATCACCTGGTGGTACCATGCTACATAGGCCGGCGCTGCAGCGGAACAGGTGAAGAGGAAAAAGAGTAAGGTACATACAGTTGCTTGTTGGCATGTATCATCTTTTGTTTTAAATAATCTGCCAAGTTGATTATGAGAAAAATCAGAGGCAATAATTTTTTGTTACGATTGGCTACTTTGTTCTAATGATGTACTTTTTTCCTATGTACACAATATTTATACTTCTGTTGTTTGGTTGTTTCTAGGGTGTACAGGAAGACTCTACGACGAGTTTCTATTGGCCGGACAAGTTTCAGTAAGTGTGAAGCCGAGTAGCTCTTTTGCCAGACAATTTTTGTGCGACTCATAGTCAGAAAGGCTCTTTAATTTTCCAGACATTCTTTGATAAAAAATCTACCAGTTCCTTGTCAGCATGTGAAGCCGAGTAGCTGCTTAACCCAATGTCTGTGAAATCTCAAATAGAATACAAGCTCATTCTCTCCTGGACGACACTAAACATTCTGCAACAACAACAACTCAACTTAAATATCCGTTATCGACTGCGTTATTGACGTCTTTAGAGAATGACAATGGAATTCAGCTACTTGGTGCATCCGTTGGATTCATTACAATAGTACATTTGTTACCTTGTACATGTTCGTTTAACATTACGCCTTGAAGAATAAGTATGTCACAAATGACAAAATGCAAAATACAATGTTTTACCTTTTCTATTATGACAATGTATAATGTACAAAGAGAAATGTACATATAATTTTGTACTTGTCAACTTATTCATTTCAATAAAAAATTATGTACTATATAATATTTTTAACCTTGACAAGTAATTGTTGCAATTGACATTGTGTTGTCTTGAAGTATGTATGCACGCCGGCCTGTGCATGGACGTATGCTCTCACCACATTACGATTTCCTTTTTCAGCTTGTGTGCTATCTAGCATGCCCACGAAGTGTGTGAGGGGAGCACATGTGTGTCAGCTGCCTGGTTGAGCACGCTCACGGGTGTAACCCAGTTTATACATGTGCCCACACAGGCATTTGCACCCACAAACGTCTAGGTATCCGCCTATGTGTGCTACCATTTGTGCTTTTTCCAAAAGTGTTAAACGTGTTGTTTACAGTCAATTTCCGGCATAGAAGTTGTGTTGGAAATGAGAATTCCCGGTATAGAAGTTGTGTTGGAAATGAGAATTCCCGGCATAGAAATTGTGCTGGAAATGAGAATTCCTGGCATCAATATAATGTCGGTTTTGATATCATTCTCCGGCATATTAAAGATGCCGGAAAACTTTTCCCGGCACGCTTTTCTACGGCATATTTCCGGCATTGTGAAAAGTGACGGTGAAGAACAATGCCAGCATATTTTTTATTTTTTCCTGGCATTTTGCTATGCCGAAAAATGTAATATTTGTTGTAGTGATTCTCCTTCAAACATTGCCCCATATATTTCCCTCCAAGTCACCCTATCACATAGGAAGTTGTCTGTGATGATAGAGGATTGAATCACGGTTCTAACGCACTTCGTTTTGTTGAAAACAGATAAGTATAGTTTGAGATAAGATCGTTTTATAATTTGTTGTCATGGGCGACATCGGTCGCGGTCGCGGTGTCGACACAGCGTCGCGGGTCGCGATGTTGACGTAGCATCATAGGTTGCGATGTAGACCACGATCGCAGTGTCAACGCAGCGTCGGTCGCGGTGTCGGCCACGGTCGCGATGCTCTGTATATATTTACTAAAAAGGGCATAACTCTCTCATTTTAACTCTGATTTGGTTCATTCTTTTTTTTAGATTCATAATTAAATTCTCTACAATCCTACAATATTATTTTGATAATATTCTCAAATAAAACCTTATATATTAATTATTTCCTCCAATGTCATTAACTCTCTTTTTGCATACAAGTATGGGTTAATGCCATATTAACTCCAACTCAAACCTTTATAGTATGCTTAAGTCATGATTATGAGTTTTCCAAATAAGTATTTAAGGTTACCAAAGTTAAAATAAAGCACAACATAGAATATTACTAACAAAAGTATGCCAAACATTAAGACTATCTTAAAACTGTAGGATTACTAGCAAAGCTTGGAACGGATTGTAACAAGGTTGTTTGTCAAAAGCCACTAGAAAACTGTGAAAGAGTCGGTGATGGTAAGCACAAAGAAAGCTCTACACAGAGAGGAGCTAGCACCTGAGTTGTGTAATTCCCCTATAGTGTTAATACCTAAAGTATCCCCATCTACTTCATGTAATCAGTTGTACCCGATCTCTTTGAATAATTTCTTCCTAAAGTTGATTTCAAAAATAGTCGTCGAGATGATGAAAGACCACCTACCGGGGTAGATATCACCGGCCCAAAGAACTGTTATTCCGGGAAGAAAAATCACAGACAACATATCCATAACCAGGAAGTCATCTATTTGATGAAGAGGAAGAAGGGAATGAGGCACATAGCAATCAAAGTTGACCTACTGAAAGCTTATGACAAACTTTCTTGGACATTCATAGAAAACACCTTGCGGAAGGTTGACCTCCCAAACAACATATATAATTAAATAAATCTTGATCTCCATCAATATGGGAGAGTGCTCAATTATCTATAACGGTTTGAGTACAAGACCGCTTAAAGCCAACAAGGGTCTTAGACAAGGGGATCTCTTATCCCCCTATATTTTTGTATTGTGCATTGAAAGGCTAAGTCTGATGATAAATGAACTAGTCCAAGTAGAGCGATGGAAACCAATTACACTGGGACGTAGCGGAATAAAATCTCCCACTTATGATTTGCAGATGACCTGATCTTATTTGGAGAAGCATCCTGTAATTAAATACGTACGATCAAGGAATACTTCACTAAGTTTGAAAAGGTGTCGGATCAAACTATATCCATAGCCAAGATACAAATTTTCTTTGCAGCAAGCGTCCCCAAGGACATAAGAACCATGATTAAGAAGTGGTGCGGCTTCTAGGAAATTGAAGACCTAGGACGATATCTGGGCATCCCCATTCTCCATTCTAAAGTAACAAGAAAAACCTACAAACATCCTGAAAAAGATTGAAGCAAAAACTAATGGATGGGAGGCAAAGACACTATCATTGGCTGGCAGGTGTTGTCTCGTCAGGACAACTTTAGCAGCAATACCGACCTATGTCATGCAAATCGCGGTTATGCCTTTGAACATCTACGATAGAATAGACAGCTACATCTACTGGTTCATCTGGGGAGGGAGTCACAAGGCGAACCCGCTTTCACTTGTGGCCTAGAACAAAGTCACTAGCAGCAAGATGAATGGCGGACTCGAACTGAAGTCCATGCGAGAATGGAGCAAAGTGCTCATATCCAAAAACGCCTGGGATGTCGTTACAACAGAAACACACTTTGGTGCAGATACATGAAGAAACGGTTTGATGAACATGCTGAAGGCAAAGGGGGAAATTTGTCTCGCCTAGCACGAGCCACATTAAAATGCAAAGTGTTTATCATAAAGAATTCTTACATTATTCCGTGCAATGGTCAGCAGGTGAATTTCTGGAAGGATACATGGGTGGAATCCGACACTCAATTAGCCACAAAAGCTTTACATAGCATACCGGAATCGTTGATTGATTTGTCCGTAGCTAGCCTAGTTTTCGACAATGGAAAATGGGACGAGGAGTTCCTAAAGCACTGGTTCCCGGCGAGAATGGTGAAGAAGATAATCGAGCCCCCTCCCGTACAAACTTTCAGGACATTAGAGTTTGGACATGCACAACGAATGGAGTTTTCTCTACAAAATCCGCGTACCAAATTCTGAGAGGTGATCGGGACATCATGGTTGATGGAGAATGGGATCAACTGTGGGAAGCCAAGGTGCCAGCCAAAGTGAAGATGTTCGCCTGGACGGTGATGTACGGCGCACTACTCACTAATAGCAGACGAGCACAACGCCAAATGACTACTAACAATATGTGCGAGAGATGCGAAGAGACGGAGGAAACCATCACTCACGCATTAGGGGATTGTCCTTATTCCAAAGAGGTATGGAACACAATCCTAAGTGCTAACCAGGTGAATGACCTTTTTCAGCTAGACGTAGATGTATGGTTCAGGCAGCACATGAAAACCCATGGAACAACTCTACAACGGTTTATGATTGTTTGTTGGAGCCTATGGAAGGCGCGGAACAGGCAGGTATTGGAAAATACCAGAGTACCCGTTCACCAACTGGCCCAATGTATAGAAAATGAAGTATTGTTAAATGCAAACTACATCATGGTCACGGCAACATGAGAACTGCATTAATTATATACCGATGCTGCATGGTCCAAGAACAAAGTCACTATTGCAGTCTTTGCACGAGACTGGGAGGGAAGATGGGCTGGAGGGCATGTGAGGGAGACGACAGCTGAGTCAACCCTTCATGCTGAAGCCATTGCTGTAGACCTGGCGTTCGAAGCAGCATTTCAGAACACGTTATCACAAGTCATCATCGAAACTGATTGTAAGACCTTGATGGACACATGCTACACTGACAAACCCCAAGTATGTGGTCATCATAGACAGGATACAGAGGAGATGGAAGGATAACCTGAGCTGTTCGTTTGATTACATAAGACCACCTGAATGGGTTGGACCCGTGTTAGAAGGGGAAAATTGTAATGGTAGTGGTACTACCAGATTTATGTTTCCGTCCAATTCTATTCCTTATAACACTTTCTTGTAAGAGGAGGGAAAGATGAATAAATAGCCCATGGGTAGTAGGGTCGTGAGTTCAATTGTGTTTGGGATTTTTTCTAAACAGATATAATGTATACCACCAACTAAACGGAAAGATCTTAAAGATGACCACCCCTACTAATATATGGTGTGATTAATTAAAATTTTGGAGATTGGACTATGCGTGCTACATTAAGTAGGGAACAAGTCAAAAGAAGGGGAGTGTATTATACAATCTATTGCTTGTGGCATAGATGACAGAGTATGACAACATGTCACTTATTCTTGTTCTTCTTTTTTATAGCTTCCTTTTCGTAGATACTATCCCATGATCCATGAAAGGGACATCAACCGCAAGAACTAGTATGGTTATATGTATTGAGGTATAACTTAGTGAGTTAGCAATGTAAAAATGTACATCAAATATGCACTTTGTAGTCTAGCTACACCTACCCAACATGCCCTAACTCAATTCGCAAGCGATTGCACCCCATCAGCTGCCTGTGCCAAAGCTGAAACGGCAGCCAGTGCCGATTCTGTTCCTCTCGGATCTTAGGCCAAGGGCGTAGACGAAGGGGCAAGTAACCACCATATATTTTATACCATGTCAAACTGAAACGAAAGTGGAATAAGAAAAGTTTATTTGGGATGGGAGCCATATTTTATGTTGCTATATCTAAATTTCTAATGCGTCGTAGTTGATGGTAACATCAATTAATTACTCATACAAGGGACTAGGAGAAGTACTGCTGACGAAAGACAAACAATTATAGCCATTGAGCTTTAGTTTCTTTTTCTAGCATGCGAATTATATTTATACAATAGAAGTTGATCTCACACGATCAGATGATATCACTGACCTTATCTAAAAGGCAGACCTTATCAATTAATCTGACTTAGCAGAGCATCGTGACGCGTTGGTCAAGCTGTTCAGCTATCTCTTGCTTGAGAGGGAAGCTGGAATGTTGGATCTGCTCTGTGGGACGCCGCGGTAATGGGCAACTGGACGGTATTGCTCTTTTCCCCGGTGTTATTTTATTTTATCTCTAAATTGAAACCATCACATCATACATGTCATATACCAGGAAGATATTCTAACCTTATTTGTGTTTTATTTTTCATATTTGTTCTTTGATTTCCTTACTAGAGTTGGTAAAACTACAAATTCAGGACACCTTTCACCGAGAAAGAAATAATATTTAAGCGATTAGCTGTGAGAAATAATATTTAAGCGATTAGATGTGGATACAACAGTTGAGACCTCCGACCTTGACCAGCCCCAATGACCATTTGCACCTTGCCCGTTAAGGGGAGCTCGTATCACCTGATCCCGAAGGAAGGCGTAAAATTACTAGCTAATAAATAAAACATTTACGAAGGAAGGCATTCAGCCGAGAAGGTGAATAAAAAGCACACCAACGATTGACAGCCCATTTGCACATCGACTGATGCAACTAATTCTCAACTCTTGCCCATGGGTAGATCTTACCCATTCAAGTCCAACTTTTTTTTCAGAGGAGGGGTAGGAATTGATTGGTAGATCTAGAATAGCGACGACGTGGAAGATAAAATATCACGATGATGGCCAGATTCCATAAATAGCCCAACTACGCCCCACTTCGTAGTTAATTTCTCAATCCCTTTCGAGGTACATACTTGCGAATAAAGTAGTGGTCTGTCATGATGCCGTGACTATTGCATTGCAGAACCCACGATGAGAGCTTTTCTTTTAACTACGAGGGAATTCTATTATCCCATCCCAAGTAGATAAGTGAACCAAGAATAATATAAGCTGTATCGGCTGTACACAATCGGATGGATGCCAGCCGAAGCTCTAGACCAACTCAGACTCTACAACCTAGAGACCAACGAGAAAACCAGAAATAAAAAAACATAAAAAGGACACCAAGACTCTACAACAAAAATCACATGTTAACTCTTCACAATGTACATGTATGTATCTATGCAAAAGACTTGTTATCGTTCTGCCTCCCGATGTTAGTTCCCAGGTTGTGAAAGGGTCTCAGCATCCTCTCAAAACATTCCTAAGGTATGAAAGACCTAGACCCTCTAGGATGTATGCACCCCTCACCATCAATGGCATCTGAGAAATAGTAGAAAAAGTATAGGGATAAGCTAACCTTTCCCCATATTTAGTGAATCTGTGGCAAGACCACCCCATGTCTCTAACCATGGTTCTAGATGTGAAACATGTATATTAATATTTCCATTGCAGTCAGATGTCCTCCCCCATAATTCTAATCAGTCAAACTCTAAATGTACCATAATGTAGTTGTTGCTAACATAATTATTCAAAACCCATCTCTAGCGCACCTACTTTAGAAATTCATAATTAGTCTCAAAGGAAGGCCCCATGAACCCACTAATGATCAACCCTAAATGGTTCCTAATCGCACCTCTGAATTCTCTATCTATTGATTGATTTTCTAAGTTTTTCCAATGAATCCCTGCGAAATTAAACATCGCTAGCCTTAGTGAGTACCAACACAACGATGAGAGTTTACTCATTTTTTTGTACCATCTAACCAAATGATTAACTCAATATCCAACATGACAAATCGTAGTCATAAAACCCAAAGTGGCAATTATTAGAAATTCAATTGGCCCTAAAAAGTGAAAATTAAGTACTTTGGAACAATAGTAATTTATTAATGTTTGGATCATCGATAATCGGGACTAGGGATGTTAATGGTGTAGATGTTGTGTAGTTTATAGGAAAACCATAACCATACCAAAATGAAGAAACTAAACACCATATTCACACCATATGTTGTATGATTTTTAATGTAAGAAATCATATTTGTGATATAAAACAACTACGGTTAACCGTACTACATCACATTCAACGCACCAAACTATATGTGAGCATAGTAGTATTGTACATGAAATATGCAAAAAAGTTATATATATATATATATATATAATATATATATGTGTGTGTATGCATTGTAAATTAACTCAAAGCAACATTTTGTTCATATTACATGAAAAAACAATGTTACTCGAAGAAATATTGTCATTAGTAAACACAAATATCATAGGTCAAAAGAATAGACCTCCCATAAGATTATCCCACAAGAATAATTTGATATTTTTTAGACTTCTTAAAGTGATTTGTCAGTATGTAAGTGACATCATTGTCTTCTTTTTCGCAGGCGTCGTCCAAATGTTGTTGCAAATGACTGGTACGATTTATTGATTATCTACTAGTAATTTTGAAAAATAGTTCAATTAGGATTTGTATACACATATATTGTCTTTCTTCCTAATGAAATGCTACCACATGTCATACACCATCCTTTTTCCTTTTAGTATCCTCACTTGAATCTTCTCGATTTTACTTTGGTTAGTGGCAGGGAGGCATAAATAGTAGATGAACTTTGACTAGACATGTCTAATAGGCTTAGGAGAAAAATATTAATGTCTAACTTTAAAAATATTTATATATCAACAAAAATTTCTCCTTCATTATATATATAGAAAAAGTAAAGTACTATTTTTCTTTCTAGTTCTTGTAACATCTCTGACCTGGGTTTATGACTAACCCTATTTGTTTGGCTTAAATAAGTTTCTTAGAACTTTAATATAATCCTCTAAAGTGTTTTGTTATTAGGTGATAAACTTATGTTTCAAGTTTGGTCCTGTTTGAATAATGTATGAGCAATGTTCTCTTGTTTTGGACCAAAATGCAATTTACTCAAGATGAGGGGTTATATTGCTATATGTCATATGTTGAACATATCTCATGTGTTTTAGCATAATTAGAGAGAGAATTATGCAAGGTGGTGGCTTTTGTAAAACCTAATTCCAAGTTTGAACTTGGTTGGATAATGCTAGTGACTTGTGTACCAATTTTGTTACAAATTATAATTTACCCAAAATGTAGGGTTGATATGCAAATTACCACCTCTAGAGTGTCCCTACTCCCTCATAGTATCATTTATAGGATAGAGAAAGAAGGAGGAACTATGTTTGAATCATATTTGAGTATGGTACTCTTGGTGATGAAAAGACCAAGAAAGGGTTGAATGTGAAACCCTAATTTTGAACTTGTATTGAGTTGTAGCGTCCATATGGGAGTTCCTATCTGCCAAGGAGCCATAGAGGGGATACAATATCAATTTGTGAAGTCTTGGATTTGTCCATGATGAGCTAATCACCTGAAGGAGGTGATCCATGATGAGTTAGATTCTCCTTGCAAAGTTGTATTAGTTTGCATAATTTATGAAGATAAAGATAAGCTATCTTATAAACAAGATAACTAATGGCTAAAATATCATCTCAAGATTATCCTCAAGTATTTTGCATTTCAAGATAAATATTATTGCATGTAAGTACAAGTGTCAACCATGCATGTACATGTGGCACCTAGTAGCATTAAATGATTACACGACATATACACACTTTTTCATGAACCTCAAGTATATATACCCTTCCTTTCACCCATAAGAGGAATATTTCGAAATCTATAACCCCCTTGCTCTTAGATATCATGCATAGAGTCTTGATATCGTGCAAGTATGAAGGAGTATCGTGCATAGAGCCTTTGTATCACCCATAGCAAAGTCATATCACCCATTGCAAAGTGATATCGCCCAAGTGAGGGATATCGACCATAAGTGAGGGATATCGGACAAAAGTGGTGAGATATCATGCATAGGGCTAAGGAGCTCAATTCTTTGACCTTTGAGAAGCTCACCTTCAACCTTGGGAATGTGAAGCTTTGGATCTTGGATCTTTGGAGTTGCTCTTGAGGCGGGTTATATAACTTGAACTCAATTATGTTATTATTTATCATCAATCTTGCCTTAGTTAAATGATTTACTTTCAAATAGAACTTTATTGCATAATTGATGAATCCATGATCTCTAGTAGTAACCTAGGACTGTTGTCCATAAACTAAGAACAAGTAGAACGAAGGTCTAGAGCTTGAAGATGATGGTATCACCTTATAAAGTGATATCAGGTTCAAGCACATAAGCAAGCACCTCTAACCCGATATGGTGATGCACCTACACCACTAAAACAATATGGATATGAGTTTATACTTACTTTCATGATATGGTTATGTAGTATACACCTCTTGGATGATATGAGGTCAAAAATACTCCTTAGGCACAATATGATGTTGAAACCCTAGATGGTGATGGTTATACACTTCATGAATGATATGGTGTGAAGCATACACACACCTCTTTGCCCAATATGGTGTAAAGCACACACACACCTCTTTGCCCGATATGGTGTAAACAATACACACCTCTTTGCCCAATATGGTGTGGAGCACACACACACCTCTTTACCCGATATGGAAGCAAGAACACACCTCTTTGTCTGATAGGGTGGAAGCACCTCAATTCAATACACTTGATTTCAGTAATAAATGCAGTATGTTATGTCAAAGGATACTTTAAGGCATAAAGGGTTTAAGGCATTTTGATAAATATGGGCCAATGTACCTTGAGAGAAGGATTGAGCCAACCTAATGGAGTATGAAATAATCAATATCCTAGTGAGGATGAAAGAGAAACTTATACTTGTTTAGTACTCATGTAATGAGTATACATTAATACTCCTAATATGTGTGGAGTCTAAATTAGGGTTGTGATTCTTGATGAATATACTTGAAAACCCTAGTCGGCTTAATAAGGAAAACCTTAACCCTAATGAAGGGTAATGATATGATATGAAATTGCAATTGGTTAATAAAGGGAAACCCTCAACATATTGAAACCATGCTGATAGTATGAGATAATGAACATAGCCAAGCATGAGCTATGATGTTTCATATAATACCAATTATCTAGGTCTTAGGACCTAGAGATAGTTTTTTCCTAGTGAGAGGTGACAAGATGTTTAATGGCCTTGTGAGCCATGTGAATAGTTGTTTCCTAGTGAGAAGTGACAAGATGTTTAATGGGCCTTGTGAGCCATGTGAATAAGTTGTTGCCTAACGAGAGGTGACAAGATGTTCAATGGGCCTGGTGAGCCATGTGAATAGTTTTTGCCTAATGAGAGGTGATAAGATGCTTAAGTCTCATGTAAGAAATGGTAATGTGGAAAATAAATTAAGGGAAATGGAAACCCAGTAACATCATAACAATAATAAATGGTTATAATAATAATGAAATCTTGGTCATACATGCTTTATGCTTATAGCCAAATAGGGGTTGTAGTGTTTTGAATATGCTTAAATGAGATAAGAGGAATACTTGTATTACATAAAGAATGTGAATATATATGATGGCTTGCCCCAAAGTATAATGCCTAGTAAAGGTGATGTGGTATTCATTGATGAATTTAAGGGATTGATATCCCATAGTGAATGTGAAAGGGAAACATAAAGGTATCCCAACTACTATGGGATCCTTAGAAATATGGTTGTAATCTCAGGATTGGTATAGTCCAATACTTTTCTGTAATCTTAGGATTTGTATAGTCCAATGCTTGGATGTGATATCAGGATTGGTATAATCCAAAAAACTAGTTGAATTCTATTAGGATTGGTATAATCCAATACATGGTTTTGATATCAGGATTGGTATAATACAATACTTGGCTGAACTCTATGATCTGAGGATCAGAAGACCCCAATACCTGACGGAACTCTATGATTTTAGGATTGGTACAACCCAATACCTGGTTGAACTCTATGATCTCAGGATTGGTACAACCCAATACCTGGTTGAACTCTATGATCTCAAGATTAGTACGACCCAATACGTGATTGAACTCTATGATCTCAGGATTGGTATAATCCAATACCTAGATGACGTCTATGATCTCAGGATTGGTACAACCCAATACCTAGCTGAACTCTATGATCTCAGGATTGGTATAATCCAATACTTGGTTGAACTCTATCAGGATTGGTATAATCCAATATGTGGTTGTGATCTTAGGATTGGCATAATCCAATACCTAGTTGAACTCTATCAGGATTGGTACAATCCAATACCTGGTTGAACCCTTATAATATCGTTATAATCTAATATTTGATTAGAAAATTGGATGATGCCAATAGTTAGAAATGAGAATGATTCATGGATATCATAACATGATAATATTATCACAGGATAAGCTTGAGATGTTGGCATAATATGACGGGTAAATGATACACATGTTCTTCTTATTCCTTATGAAGTGAATAGATGATTTACTACTCTATCATAGATAGTTACAATGTTTTAAAAGATGAAGAATGTTCTAATTTGCTTATACACAGTGATTAACCTTTCTTATTAATATAAAAGAACCTCTGCTTAGTTTTATACTGTTTACATGTGATAATAACATTGTTGGAAGAGAGTTATATCTCTCATTGGTACAATTGTCTCACCCCGTGGGATCCACAATTTTAAGGTGGATGTGTATGAGTAGGTAGAGATCGTTCTATAGAGGAAGGACAACAACAGCAGGGACATCAGTAATAGCTCAGGTTGAGTGTATTGTCTGTCATGTCTTGTAGATAGAAGTCTTATGTGTCGTCTCTATACTCCAAGGTCCTCAAATTTAGTGTGTGATGGTTTTATGAACAATATGAGATTTTGTCTTGTATGCATCGATATTTTATGTTTCTTCAGTATATGTTCTGACAAAGTAACTATTATATGTTATCCTCAAGATGAGATGGTATAGTGTATGTACAATGTGAACCCTGATGTATATAAAGTTTTAGTTATTTCATGAAGAGTTTTCCAGGAAATGGATCTCCTTGCAAAATGGTTTTAAATTTTAGTGATTTTTGTTAATCTATTGTTTATGGTTAATTCCACATAATTAGTATCGATTTGGTTGTCGGTTTGGTGGCGGTCGTTACAAGTTTGGTATCAGATCTTAAGGTTTTTTGAGTCTATAGAGACATAGGACTAAGGTGTTGAGTTTGTTCTAGTGTCCTTCAGTATATCCTATAATGACTTCTGCTTATGCAGTAGAAAGGGTGAAGTTTAAAAGTGACTGGAGAACACGAGGAACACATTGCTAAGAGCAATGTTGTTGCACCAGGAGAAGGTGCAAGGGATCAGGCAAGAGAAGAATGAGTGTCTGAGAATTACCATCTTGACCCAATTAGGATTGAGAATCCTATTTTTTATGCTCTTGTTGGGTAGGTTAGGACAACAGTGATGCATATAGTGGACTGGATACTAGTAATACAACCTAGGCTACCAGCCCTTAATGCAGAAACTTTGGGTTCTGAAAGAGTTCCTGAATGACATAGTCATGTTAGAACAATGGTAAATGTGGGAAGGATTAACATATGGCAAGAAAATAGACTCTGCCATAAGTATAGACAGATAGTACTTTGTGATGGCAATGCCCAAAGAGGGGAAATAAGATGAGAATTTAGGAAACGTCTCTAAAATTCTAGAGACATTTGCTTAGTTGTTCTAAAAAGCCAAAGTTTTTAGTGCCACCAGTGCAATAAATGCCTAGTACTCCAGAGCAATTGTGGGCTCTGATCGCCAAACCACGATATAAACATGATTTAAACTTAGCGGAAGCGATTCGATTAGCAGCGGAATAACAAAAATCAGCAGAAATTAAAACTTCTTGAGATAAAGCATTGAAACCAATAAACTTCCTTCATAAAAGGAGATAAACTGTTTACATCTCAGATAATTACTTCTTGAGTAATTATATACAACATGATACAAAATCTCAAGAACTCATAACCAAAATCTCAGACCAAAAGACTCCAAGACCTGAGAGTACAGAGGACACATAGGACTGACTCTAACTACACCACATGGCAGGCTAAATCTCCACCTGAGATTTTACTGTTGCCCCTGGTGCTGCTGCTGTTGGGACTGGTCACCTGTAGACCTGTTCCTCCGTCCTCGACGTCCACCTAAAAAGTTGAAGTCTACGGGGTGAGACAATTTTACATAATTGTCCCAGCGAGAGTTATAACTCTCTGCCAGAAGCTTTATTATAGCACCTCAAAGAATAACTTAAGCAGTAAAAGCTTCAAAGTATTCAACATCAGATATAATAGTAAGCATGAGTTCAACAGTTATGAAACAAAAAGACATTTGCACTATACAGTGTAACATCAATCAATCAACACGTAGTTATCTCTAACAGGTGTGCTACGCTGTGGATTATGTTTTTCAAACATTACTTTTATGCCCTGTGGAGATGAGGTTTACCACTCATACCCCAACCAATCACTGTGAAGTGCCTTGGTATCATACTAGGTCATCGAAAGAGCCGGATTCTCGTGACCTTCACCTTCCTCAGTCAGTAAGAGGATTACTTGTAGGACATCTCGTGCCTCTACTATAATAGCTTACCAGGGTAATCTGGTCCTTCGCTATTTTAGAGTTACAGTGGCGTTCTGTACTCTCTTCGTCATCAGAAGATTTCATGTTTATCTTCCACTGATACGGATATCTGTACTTTCTTCGTCATCAGGAGGTTTCATATTTACCATCCACTGATACGGTATGGGATTGTAGTGAAGGATTGACGGATTACACATCTACATCAAACACCTACACTAGGATGTAAGGTTCTACACATCCATATACCCCACATACTCAAAAGTATGTGATCCAGGAGTTCCCTTAGGAAAACCTATTTCACCATCATTTGATCTCTGACAATGATGGATCTATGATCAGGGCTCTACATTACACTTGATTAGTTAGGTACATTCAGTATTCTTTTAACATCATACATTGTTCTTCAAACAATAACATTAGCATAACAGCTATGAAATGAGAATACTAAATGTAACAAGCCTAACTCTCATCAATCATCATTTCTCAATACATTCATCACAAGTCATCTCTAAAGCATGACCTTGATGGTATTTATGGCTCACACAACCCATTTAATTCATAGGTTGCCATTGACAAGGCATCAAGATATTTTACTATTCATAAAGCTAACAACATGCTTTCAATGAATATAGCATCATCATCCATACCTGGATATGATCATCTTCATATCAGAACCTGCAAGGTTAATTCAACTGATAAAAGCAATTCAAATCAAGAATTATACTTTCCACTCTTGCCATAAGAGCTAAGTTCCCTGATTCTCATCAATTAGGGTTTACTATTCACATTACATGCCATCACCCTAGAATTTGGGTTTATTATTCACATTATGGTAAAATGAACTCATAACATCATCATGTATGAGGAACATCATCAATTATGCTCTCAGATAATATTAAGATTCATCAATTATCATAAATAGGCTTTTCATGACCTCACATACGTGGATCCTACCCTAATCATGTACATTCATATATATTGAAGGTATTTTACTTGGATTTCAACCATAATTGTGATTTTCTCTCTCCTCTTGCTCATAGGTGATGATTACATCACTCTATATTAGGTTGGGTTAAGTCTTTATTGACTATCATAAGCCAAATCACCACTATCATGTGATTAGGGTTTGATTAGAACAAGGTATTACTCAATTGAACCCTTCAAGGGCATTTTGGTAAATTACCCATTGATCATCATCATGGGTCAATTCATTAGTCATTTAGTCCCTTAATGTCCTAAGTTACCATTAGGGTTTAGATTAGATCACCATTGAACCATTTACACCTTCAAGTGATTAAGTATAAACAACCTTGAAAACCTTCAAACGGTCTTGGTCTTGAGACCGTTTGGTCTCAAACGGTCTTGATACCGTTTGACCTCAAATAGTCTTGAGACCATTTGGTCTCAAACGGTCTTGAGACCCTTTGGGTATGTTGACCGTTTGGGGAGAGTTGACTTTAAAACCGTTTGAAGCTTATGCGGTTTGAAACCGTTTGATCTTAAACGATCTTGAGATCGATTGGTCCAAATGACCTTGAGATCATTTGAGCCCAAACGGTATTGAGACCATTTGGCCCCAAACGGTCTTGAGACCGTTTGGTCCAAATGGGATCAAACCGTTTGGACCTCAAAAGTGGATTAAAGGTTATAAACGATTGGGGTTTTCTATGTTGAAGCCTTCAATTGGCCAAATCCTTGTTAGCCACTTATCAATTGAGACAATTAGGGTTATCCTTAACCAATTGGTCACTCAGTTGACCCTCAATTAATATCCAAATAGGGTTGGAGTTGGTTCAATTAAGGTCTATAATCGTTCAACCATCAACACTCAACAATGTGAATCAAATCGAAGTTGATCCCATCAATTGACCTTCAATCGGGCTCAAACTTGGCCCAAACGGTCTTGGGATCATTTGGATAACCTCCAAACGGTCTTGAGACCGTTTTCCCAAGAATTTATCAAAATCTAAGTTGATTTGATAGGGGTTGAACCTTAATTAAGTCACAAGTCAGCAATTTGATTATTTCAATAACCCATTGTAATTGGGCCCTCAATTGATCAAATTACCTTAACCCTAGACCTCCAAACGGTCTTGGGTTGACACCAAACGGTCTTGAGACCGTTGGGATGAGTTCCAAACGGTCTTGAGACCGTTTGCCCATCCATCCTTTGGACTCTAGTGAAAATTCATCAAGGTTTGATCTATTGAGTTAATCATCACATCAATACTTAATTGCAATATGATTTGGTACCTTTGGACCTTCAATTGGACAACTATACTTGACCCCAGACCTCTAAACGGTCTTGGATGATCCTCAAACAGTCTTGAGACCGTTTGGATGATTCCCCAAACGGTCTTGAGACCGTTTGGGCTAATCAACCCAAAATCACTAATTAACTCATTGGAATTTCAGCACTGATTTCAATTAGGATTTGCTCTATTAATCAACCTTCAATTCATAACTCGTTTGGAATTAATCCATAAAATTTGGTGAGTCATTAATCAACATCATTATGAACAGTAATCCCAAACGGTCAACGCTTGGTCAACCATCTTAAATGATCTTGAGACCGTTTGCCGAAAAAAGGCAAATCAAACAGATTGAAAATCAGAACTTAATTCAATTGGATTTGCTAATTGATTTGCTTATATCTCACGATTCCTTTGGAGTTAACCCCTCAAATTTTGTGGGTGATTAACCTACATAATTATAAACAATATTTCCATACGGTCGTCACTTGGTCAACGCGACCAAATGGTCTTGAAGGCCGTTTGCCTTCATACGACCCTGAAACCGTTTGCCCACCAAACGGTTGTGTAAACCGTATGGGCAATTGGTGGAGATCGTTTGGTAAAGTGGAAATCCATGGATAAGCATAGGAATTAATGCCCTTATCTTCTACCTCAAGAACAGTATCAGTTCTTCATGATTTTGCTTGCAAGGATGCAAGGGAAGATAGGGAAGAAGAAGAACTAGCAACTATATGCATAGAAAAAGATGTATAATCAAAGCATAAGGTTTAGAGTTATAAAACACGCCTAAAGGTTGTTCCTTGAGCTCCAAGCTTCCAAGCTTTAGGTCTTTAATGGTGTCTTTGAGCTCCACAGGTCGGCCAAGGTGAATTCTCCAAGGAAAAGTTGAAAGGAATGGCTAGAAAGATAAAGCTAGGTGAGCTAGCCATGAATTCAACCTTGAAATCGAGTTTCTTCCATGAATTCAAGCAAAAGGGATGATCCAAACTTACCTTGAACTCCCTGGTCATTCTCCTATGCTCCAAAGCTTTGCCTTAGTCGGTTTGAGCAAGGGGAATAAGTGAGGGAATGAAAGAAACGCTCCTTTGCTTGCAAAGGAAGTGATATATATATTTTGGGTGAAATTTCTCCATAAAGCTTCTATTTTATCCCATTTCTCATCTAAGTCCTTCCTTTCTTCTTTGTGTTGGTATATGTATGCCCGTAGAGCCATCCCAAGCGATTGCATAGAGTCGGATATTAATTAATCAATTAATGTGATTATTTGGTTAATTAATGAATTCCATATTATTCTAATTAATCCACGAGCGTTTTAATTAACGCAACGTTTCTGTTTACCGATGGGTTTAGGAAACCCTATTTCCCTTCGTATCCTGTTTAAAGGAGGATTGACGGCCGATATCTATATAAGATAGATATAGGTTTTTCAGTTTACGCGCACGTACGTAAACCTAGCTGTCGCCGTCCTTAGGAGAGAAAGGAGAGCAACACGCAGCTAGCACGCCACCGCAGAGACACACTCCTTCCTGCCGGCTTGAGAAGCGCGACGTGGAGTTCCATCCATCCGTGTGGACGAAGTAGAGATGCAGACGCCTTGATGCCTGCATTCGGAGGACATCGACAACCACTTGTACGTGTTGCGAACAGCTTACGTCATCGCCGGAAAGGAGCGCCGTCGGATCAACCTGCGACAGTGAACGGGAGAGAAGATCCGTCCGTGTTTGACAAGCAGTGTTGCACCGTCGTGCAGTGGGACATCGCTGGACTTGCTCCGCGATAAGGTATATCCCACAAACCTGTTTCTGAATACGCTGTTATCGACGAGATCCTGTTACGTGTTGCGTGGATTTAGTTGCTTCCGCCGCGCATGTTTTCTCCACAAAACCCAACAGTGGTATCAGAGCAGCGTCGATCTACGACGTATTTGGATTAGTTTCGATATGATCGAATCGCTGTATACTGTTTTCTATATTGCATACGATGCGAATTGAAACTGTTAATGTGCAAATCTAAACCTAATTCCACATACGCCGCAGGCTTCTGTGTACCCCGCATTGTCTGTGTGGGAGTCAAAAATTATTTAATGGGGAATGTCCCGCATTAAAAGTACTGCAATTTTAAATATGTATATATAGATTTACCTATGATAGCATACACATCGCCTTTAAAATATGTTTTATGTGGTGAATGCATACACGGTTATGGCCAAGTATTCCCTTTTGTGAATGTTGTGAATGAATGTGGATGTCGATCTTGTGGATATGTTTGTTTGTGAATTATAGGGATGTATAATGGTTACATATGTATCCTTTGTATAAAGTATTCGGCTTGCATGCCGAGCCTCATCTCTTACTTCAAAGTGTAATTAATTCCTTCCTTTTATGTTTGTACTCATATGATGTAATAGAGATAGGATTAGTTTTAGTTTTTGTATACTTGATGTAAGGAGGCCCTTTGAAGATCCAACTCCAAGGAGTGTCCATGGAGAAGCACCATGAAGATCTAATTCCAAGAAGCAACCTGAAGATCCAACTCCAAGGAGCGTCCATGGAGAAGCAACAAGAAGATCCCATTCCAAGAAGCAACTTGAAGTTCCAACCTCACGAAGCATCCATGAAGTTGTTCATTGTAATGTTGATCATTACGTGCTTACAGGTTGATTCACAGGTGTTGCATGAGATGCATAAGACCATAGGTGGACCGTAATCCTTTGTTGCTCCAAAGGATTACAATAGTATGGCCATAACCGATGTATTTGTGTTTATGATTGCATGTCTATCGTTTGTGGTTGTGGATATAGTAGTATATGATACGTACTATAAGTATGTGGTGTTTGGATATGTATATGTATTAATAAAACCCCTCAATTAATAATATTAAGTTTTAATTGCCTTCCATAAAGCAACACACATGAAAAGCTTGATCGACTATGTGTGGGAACGCCTCCGCGTGGTACACTATCTATCTCGTGGAAGTGTGATGGTGGGTATGTGGGTCTGCCTCCGCAGGGTGCACACTCATCGTGTTGGCTTATGGGTTGGACTTAACTAGGGAACCTTGATAGGATCAAGTACCTAGAGGCACACAGATGCATCATGGCAAGGAGTTGTGTATGATCATCTATCCAAGAGTTGCATATGATGCAATTGGCAAAAGTTGCCTACCTTAGTATTTGGTCTTTGACACCAGCGTTGGCTGGGCATTGATCCAATTATTTTGGGTCTTGGCTCACTAGAAGGTTGTGCGTTGCAATCTTCCAAGTTGATAGTGAGGGCTATCAATTTGAATAAAATAGTGGGAGCGTAATTAATTAAAGGCCTAATTAATCTCGTTTATCAAATCTTTACAAGTCAAAATGTTTTGGACTAAATGCAAAATTTTCTTTTGTACCAATCAACTGGCAACCAACACCCACACTTTCTCGTTGCGATCGGTCCTTGAGAAAGACAAACTTACCGGAACCAACTTTCAAAACTGGTTTAGGACGTTGAGAATTGTTCTCACACATGAGCGTCAGCTCTATGTCCTTGAAACACCAGAGCCAGAGGAGCCCGCCGTAAATGCGCCCAAGGATGCAAAGGATGCTTACAAGAAGCACCTTGATGATGTCGTGGATGTCAAGTGCCTAATGTTGTGCTCAATGAACTATGAGTTGCAAGAGAAACATGAGAACATGAATGTCATGGAGATGGTAACACATCTCAAGAACATGTATCAACATCAAGCAAGATAGGAGAGATATGATGTCTCAAAGGCATTGTTCAAAAGCAAGATGAAAGAGGGAGACTCAGTTGGCACCCATATACTCACCTTGATTGGGTACGTGGAAAGCCTATCCAAGCTGGGATTTCCTCTAGGTCAAGAGTTGGCCACTGATGTGATTCTACAATCGTTTCCTGAGTCATATAATCATTTTGTCATGAACTACAACATGAACAATTTTGACAAGTCGTTGTCAGAATTGTTGGGCATGTTGAGGACAGCTGAAGCACAGATGAAGAAAGACAAGCCCAAGTCTGTGATGATGAACAGCAAGACAAAGGGAAAGTCAAAAGGCAAAGGCAAGGCTAAGAAAAGTTCTAAAGCCGGGCAGAAGCCAAAGTCATCCACGCTCAAAGCTAAAGGTGGGATCTCTAAAGAATGCAGTTGTCACCATTGTCACCAGCCTGGACATTGGAAAAGAAACTGTCCTCTCTACCTGGAGGAACTGAGGAAGAAGAAGCAGGGGATAGAGATCTCCACTTCAGGTATATACGTTATTGAGATAAACTTAAATACTTCTTCATCATGGGTACTAGATACCGGATGTGGATCTCACATATGTTCTAATATGCAGGATCTGATAAGAAGTAAGCCTTTACGAAAGGGCCAAGTCGAGCTGCGGGTTGCTAATGGAGCAAGAGTTGCTGCCACCGCAGTTGGAGTTATTAGTTTATCTTTGCCTACGGGCCTTGTAATAGAATTAGAGAATTACTATTACGTACCTGCCATTAATAGAAATATTATTTCTGTATCTTGTATGGACAAGAGTGGATTTGAATTTCACATTAAGAATGGAATTATTTCTATATCTAAAGATGAGATCTTTTATGGAAATGCCCCTATGTCTTATGGTATCTACTTGTTAGAACTTGAGACTAGCATATATAACATAAATACTAAAAGGTTAAAACTTGACAACTCAAACAAAACATTCTTATGGCATTGTCGTCTTGGGCACATAAACGAGAAGTGCATATCTAGACTCCATAAGGATGGTTATTTAGACTCTTTTGATTTTGAATCATTAGAGACATGTGAGGCATGTTTATTAGGGAAGATGACCAAAACTCCTTTCACTGGACACAGTGAGAGAGCCAGTGATCTGCTAGGGCTCATACATACTGATGTATGTGGACCTTTTAGATCAAATGCTAGAGGAGGCTATCAATACTTCATTACCTTCACTGATGACCTCAGTAGGTATGGCTATGTATATCTTATGAAACACAAGTCAGAAACTCTTGAAAATTTTCAAGACTTTCATGAATGAAGTAGAGAAGCAACTTGGTAAGAGTATTAAAGCACTCTGTTCAGATCGAGGTGGCGAATACTCAAGCCAAGAGTTTGAGGACCTTCTGAGAGACTGTGGTATTGTATCACAATGGACTCCACCTGGTACACCACAACATAATGGTGTGTCAGAAAGAAGGAATCGTACGTTATTATACATGGTACGATCAATGATGAGTTCAGTCGAACTTCCAATATCGTTCTGGGGATATGCTCTAGAAACTGCAGCGTTTACACTTAACCGTGTACCTTCCAAATCGGTTCAAAAGACACCATATGAGATATGGAATGGTAATCATCCCAATTTGTCTATGTTAAAGATTTGGGGATGTGAAGCTTATGTTAGGAAACAATTTCCTGAAAAGCTTGGACCCAAATCGAAAAAATGCGATTTTGTTGGATACCCCAAGGAAACTCGGGGATACTACTTCTACACACCAACTGACAACAAAGTGTTTGTTGCTAGGACTGCTGTATTTATTGAAAAGGAATTTATTTCCAAAGGAATTAGTAGGAGGAATGTAGAGCTCGAAGAAGTTCGAGACCAACAAGAAAGTAGAGAACCTGAGGAGGTACATAAGGAACATGAAGACTCACAAGTTGTTGTGGAATTTCAAGTTCCAAATGTAACACAGGAACCTCGTAGGTCTAGTAGGACACGACTTGAGCCTGAGAGATTTGGATTTCTCGTGACTCAAGATAGTGACGAATTGGGCATAGCAAATGAGCCAACTTCCTATCTAGAAGCTACTAAGGGACCAGAATCTGAGAAATGGCTCGAAGCTATGAGATCTGAGATGGAATCCATGTACACCAACAAGGTATGGACCTTGGTGGATCCACCCGAAGGGGTATGACCCATAGGGTGCAAGTGGGTCTTTAAGAAGAAGACTGACATGGATGGAAATGTTCAAACCTATAAAGGTAGATTGGTTGCGAAAGGATTCCGTCAAATTCAAGGTGTTGATTATGACGAGACCTTCTCACCAGTTGCCATGGTTAAATCCATCAGAATCATGCTTGCCATTGCAGCTTATCATGACTATGAGATTTGGCAGATGGATGTTAAAACAACATTCCTTAATGGGAATTTACTCGAGGATGTGTACATGACACAACCTGAGGGTTTTATCGATCCAAAGGAAGCCAATAAAGTCTGTAAGCTACAAAGGTCAATCTATGGATTGAAGCAAGCATCTCGGAGTTGGAATCTACATTTTGATGAAGTAGTCAAAAGGTTTGGTTTTAGTCAAAATGAAGATGAACCTTGTGTTTACAAAAGGGTTAGTGGGAGCACAGTCGTATTTCTCATATTGTATGTGGATGACATACTATTGATGGGAAATGACATCCCTACTCTTCAGACAGTAAAAGGTTGGCTAGGGAAGACTTTCTCTATGAAGGATTTAGGTGAAGCATCCTATATACTTGGGATTAAGATCTATAGAGATAGATCTAGAAGGCTTCTAGGCCTAAGCCAGAGCACATACATTGACAAGGTGCTAAAGAGGTTTAGCATGGAGGGTTCTAAGAGAGGTAACTTGCCCATGTCCCATGGGGTTACAATCTCTAAAGCCCAGTGTCCTAGTTCATGTGATGAACGGGCACGCATGAGTAAGATTCCATATGCATCAGTAATTGGATCTATCATGTATGCAATGTTATGTACTCGTCCTGATGTGTCGTATTCTTTGAGCATGACGAGCCGGTATCAGTCAGATCCAGGTGAATGTCACTGGACAGCCGTAAAGAACATCCTAAAGTACTTGAGAAGAACTAAGGATCAATTCTTGGTATACGGTGGTGAGGAAGAGATCGTGGTAAAGGGTTACACCGATGCTAGCTTCCAAACTGACAAAGATGACTACATATCGCAATCTGGATTTGTGTTTTGCCTGAACAACGGAGCTATGAGCTGGAAGACTTCCAAGCAAGAGACGGTTGCGGATTCTACAACAGAGGCTGAATATATTGCCGCATCTAATGCTGCAAAGGAAGCTGTGTGGATCAAGAAGTTCATTTCTGATCTTGGAGTGGTTCCAAGCGCTGGTGATGCAATTGAGTTGTTTTGCGACAACAATGGAGCAATTGCACAAGCTAAAGAACCAAGATCGCACCAACGTTCCAAACATATTCTACGGCGGTTCCATCTCATACGAGAGATCGTACAACGAGGAGATGTGAATATTTGCAGAGTACCTACAGAAAGCAATGTGGCTGACCCGCTCACAAAAGCACTTTCACAGCAGAAACATGACGGACATGTTCGATCACTTGGATTGAGATTCATGAGTGATTGGGTATAAGTGTAAGTGGGAATCTGTTGGTATGTATGCCCATAGAGACTATCATTCGATGATTGTAATGGGATAATATGTAAACGATTTGTAATACTACATTGATCATATCAATAAAGGCAAGTTTCCAATCTATATGTTTGTGTTTTATATTGTGAGATGACCATAAACTTATAGATGTCTATAGAATAATATAATCAACGACATATGTCTTTGGGTTGATGACCTGAACAGTGAGATCATATGTATGCTAAGAGTATGTATTCTTGTTTTGTCCCTAATCGGTTGTTATTGTGGAAATATCCATAGACATCAATAACACATAAGATTAGAATGTATGTTGGTTGATGGAAGAATCTCATTATCCATGATATGGAAATATCAAACCAAATGCATAGATACTTGTTAGAGAACAGTGTATCAGATAGACCCACCTTGAGAGTGACACATGGATACCATGATTGGTAGTTAGAGTCACATCTCATAATGATGGTGGTGATTGTGGTTCTTAGACCTGAAGTCACTACACTTATCACATGTCATTCGGTGTACTTTGACATCATCCACCGTGGTCCTGAATAAGGATTGCCATAAAGATGGTGCTTGGGTGCACTGTGACACATGGGGATGACTGTGAGTGATGTAGATGGAATTTGTCCTTCCTACGGGAGTTTGATATTCCGGCCACTTGATAAGCGAGACTGATAAATGCATGGTCATGCTGATGTGAATCAATATGTGATATTGAGCTTACATATATCTCAGACAGTCTGCTCTAGTTCAAGGAACATGGATTGAACGTTGAAAAGGATAACAATTCCATGACTCGAGTTCAATCCGGATATCAGCGACAAAGGATCTATACAATCACTGTAACACCAGTCATGAATGATAGGTCAAGTTGTTCTCCAACTTCTCCAATTACTTGGGTAGCAATGAAGTCTTGCTAGATACCAATCATTGTTTGTGAAATCATAATATGATTATGGATATCACTGCCAACGTAATTTGGAGCCTACCGGGTCACACACATAGGATGTATTGGAATAGGAGTATAATTGTGGATTTGATTGGAATTGCTTCGAATCACATTGATTACGAAAATGTTTATGTAATGGATTAGAATAATATTGGAGTGACTGGCTCTAAGTGCAAGTGGGAGTCTGTTGGTATATGTATGCCCGTAGAGCCATCCCAAGCGATTGCATGGAGTCGGATATTAATTAATCAATTAATGTGATTATTTGGTTAATTAATGAATTCCGGAATATTCTAATTAATCCACGAGCATTTTAATTAACGCAACGTTTTTGTTTACCGATGGGTTTAGGAAACCCTATTTCCCTTCGTATCCTGTTTGAAGGAGGATTGACAGCCGATATCTATATAAGATAGATATAGGTTTTTCAGTTTACGCTCACGCACGTAAACCTAGCCGTCGCCGTCCTTAAGAGAGAAAGGAGAGCAACGCGCCGCTAGCACGCCGCCGCAGATACACACTCCTTCCCGCCGGCTTGAGAAGCACGACGTGGAGTTCCGTCCATCCGCGTGGATGAAGTAGAGACGCAGACGCCTTGACGCCTACGTTCGGAGGACATCGACGACCACTTGTACGTGTTGCGAACAGCTTACGTGATCGCCGGAAAGGAGCGCTGCCGGATCAACCTACGACAGTGAACGGGAGAGAAGATCCGTCCGTGTTTGACAAGAAGCGTTGCACCGTCGTGTAGTGGGACATCGCCGGACTTGCTCCACGATAAAGTATATTCCGCAAACCTGTTTCTGAATACGCTGTTATCGACGAGATCCTGTTACGGGTTGCGTGGATTTAGTTGCTTCCGCCGTGCATGTTTTCTCCACAAAACCCAACACTTTGCTCATCCCTACCCCTTATTTCTAAGGAAAAACTCCTTCTAAGGTCAAGAATTGAAGGAAAAGAGGATCAACCCATCACTAAAGCATACACATAAAAGGGCTATTATACATACACCTTGATTATTCAATCACAAAGGTGTTCTTTATTATGTGATTATTCAAATGAAGTGCCCTATTCATCATTTCTACTCTAAATGATGACAAAAGTTATAAAAGATATTTTAGATGATGTATTTTACAAGTTGCACACCTAAATTTGGGTAAATTGCACTTTACACCAATTTAGGGTTTTCAAGTACAGGGGTTGCTTCCACAGCTGCACCTTGGTGCTCAAGCTTGGGAAATCCCTCAAACTTCATCATAAACATCCTCATGATGTCTCAACATCAGAGGAACATCTCAACATGTGCAATTTGCAAGTTAGTCCCTTAACTGGGTAATTTGCACATAGATCCATGTATTACAAAACAATGCTACAACTTTATATATAAAGGAGCAAAATTGAAATATATGTTTCTGAGGAACTTAATTACATGCCCAAAGTTAATCACAAGGATTTAATTACATATTTAGGCAAAACACCTAGGGTTAGTTCATAACCCAGGTCAGGGATGTTACAAATTATCCACCCCTTACAAGGATTTCGTCCCCGAAATTGATAAAACGTATTAAGAAAAAAGGGCAGGGTATTTCCTTCTCATCTCATCCTCTAGTCCCCAAGTGGCTTCTTCAACACCGCGGTGGTTCCAGAGGACTTTTACAAGGCTTAAATCTTTCTTCTTTAACTTTTTAATTCTGTTATCAAGGATTGACACTGGTCCTTCCTCATAAGATATATCATCATTCAATTCTACCTCCATAGGTTGTAGAACTGACTCAGTGTCTGGGTGACATTTCTTTAGCATAGAAATGTGAAACACAGGATGTAACCTCTGTAACTCTGGTGGCAGCTCTAGTTTATAGGCTACTTTTCCCGTCCGTTCAATGATTGGATAAGGCCCCATAAATCTAGGAGCTAACTTCCCTTTCTTTCCAAAACGAAGGACTCCTTTCCAAGGTGAGACCTTGAGATACACTTTGTCTCCAACCTCGAACTCTAAGGGTCTACGACGCTTGTCAGCATAAGATTTCTGCCTATCTTGTGCAATCTTAATCTGTTGCTGTATTACCTTAATCTTTTCTGTAGTTTGCTGCACAAGATCAGGTCCTAACAACTGATGCTCACCAGTCTCATACCAACACAAGGGTGATCTACAACGTATACCATACAAGGCTTCCTAAGGTACCATATCAATACTATGCTGATAGCTATTGTTATAGGCAAACTCTATCAAGCTTAGGTGTAGATCCCAACTTCCGGTAAACTGAAGAACACATGTTCTCAATAGGTCTTCCAAGGTCTGTATGGTCCTTTCCGACTGTCCATCAGTCTGTGGATGAAAGGCCATACTAAACCTTAACTGGGTGCCTAAAGCATTATGAAGTCGTTCCCAAAAATGACTTGTAAACTGGGGACCTCTGTCAGAAACTATAGTGACAGGAACTCTGTGTAAACGCACTATCTCTTGAACATACAACGGTGATAACCTTTCAGCAGAATAGGTTGTTTTGATAGGTAAGAAATGTGCTGTCTTAGTCAACCTATCTAAAACTACCCAAATGGAATCATGTCCTTTGCTTGTCCTGGGTAGGCCAACAACAAAGTCCATGGTAACATGGTCCCACTTCCACTGTGGTATGGGTAAAGGTTGCATTGTTCCTGCAGGCTTCTGGTGTTCAGCTTTAACTTTCTGACACACAGGACACCTCAGAACAAACTCTGCAACATCCTTCTTCATTCCAGGCCACCAATACATATCTTTCAAGTTTCGATACATCTTGGTGCTCCCTGGATGCATGGCATACATCGAAGAATGAGCTTCTTCCAGGACTAACTTCCTCAAGTTGTCCACATCCGGCACTATCATCCTCCCATGATAACAGGCTATTTGATCATCTGAGTCATGGAAACCATCTCGTTTCTCACTACCATACTCCGATCTAATCTGCTGAACTACAGTATCACCTTGCTGTGCTTCCTTAATCTGCTCTCTAAGGGTAGGTTTAATATGCATCTCAGCTAACAACCCGGCTAATAATGACACCTTCAACTGCACATTGTCTTGTCTCAAAGAGATAAGCATATCCCTTCTAGAGCATACTAAAGAGTTTAGTTGTGCCCTTTCCATGGTTGATGTTGCTAATTTCCTACTCAAGGCATCAACAACCACATTAGCCTTCCCCGGATGGTAATCAATCGTACAATCGTAGTCCTTGATTAATTCCATCCAGCGGTGTTGTCTTATATTGAGCTCATGCTGAGAGAAGATGTACTTAAGGTTCTTATGGTCAGTGAAAATCTGAAACGTCTCTCCATAAAGATAATGTCTCCAGATCTTCAGGGCATGAACTACAGCAGCTAACTCCAGATCGTGTGTCGGATAATTCTCTTTGTGTTTCTTAAGCTGTCGAGAAGCAAAAGAAATTACTTGTTTATCCTGTATCAACACACACCCTAGACCATTCTTAGAAGCATCACAGAAAACTATATATCCTTTGCCTTTCTCAGGTAGCACAAGTATGGGTGCACTTGTCAACTTCTCCTTCAACAGCTGGAAAGATTGCTGACACTTATCACTCCAAACAAAAGGAACATCTTTCCGGGTCAACTTAGTCAAGGGTAAGGCTATGGAACTGAAATTCTTAATGAACCTTCGATAATAGCCTGCTAACCCCAAGAAGCTTCGAATCTCCGTCGGCGTCTTTGGTTGTTCCCACTGTAGAACAGATTCTACCTTTGTAGGGTCAACACGAATTCCCGATGCAGATATCACATGTCCAGGAAAAGATACCTCCGACAGCCAGAACTCACACTTGCTAAACTTAGCATATAGCTTGTGTTCTCTTAGCAAGGTCAAAGCTTGGCGAAGATGCTGCTCATGCTGCTGAGCATCCTTACTATAGATTAGAATGTCATCTATGAAGACGACAACACACTGATCAAGGAAGGGTCGAAAAGCTCTATTCATGAGTTCCATGAATGCAGCTGGTGCATTGGTTAGTCCAAACGACATAATCGTGAACTCATAGTGACCATATCTTGTCCTAAAGGCAGACTTGGATATGTCACTATCCTTAATACGGAGTTGATGATATCCAGACCTCAGGTCTATCTTTGAGAAGATGGTTGCACCACGCAACTGGTCAAAGAGATCATCAATCCTCAGCAGAGGGTACTTATTCTTTATCGTTACTTTATTGAGTTGTCTATAATCAATGCACAACCGCATTGACCCATCTTTCTTTCTAATAAACAAAACCGGAGCACCCCAAGGTGAAGTGCTCGGTCGCATAAAACCTTTCTCAAGTAACTCTTGAAGCTGTTTCTTGAGTTCTGCCATCTCAGCAGGCGCCATCCTATACGGTGTCTGGGCTATAGGTTTCGTGTCTGGGATCAAATTGATTTCAAAATCAATTTCCCGAGGCGGTGGTATACCTGGAAGTTCTTCAGGAAACACATCCTCGAATTCCCTGACTATGGGAACTTCAGCAGGATTGGAACTTTCCTTGGTAACATCTACCACATGGGCAAAGAATGCATAACATCCTTGCCTCAACAGCTTATCAGCAACCATAACTGATACAAGACAGGTGGGCAAAATCTTTCTTTCACCTTGAAAGATCCATGTGTTGCCTTCATCAGCAAACACAGCCAACTTGGATTCACAATCCAAGACAACTCTATACCTTTCTAAGGTATCCATCCCGAGGATTATATCAAATCCTTGCATATCAAGTGGTATAAGGTCCACTTGAATGCGATGATCAGAAAAGAAGAGGATGCAGGGAGAACATACCTCCTGCAAAACGGCAGACCCACTCAACGGAGTCTCCAACAACAAACTATTTGCCCTATGACTAACCATCATATTGTAGTTACGAATCACTCTCCGAGTGACAAAGGAGTGCGTAGCACCCGGGTCAATCAGAACAGACACCACACAGGATTTTGACATATAAGAATATAAAAGTTCCATCTGACCTGCCACTACCCGTGGATTGACCACTGCATCAGGTGGGTTCATAGCATAGAATCTTGCTGTCGCCTGGTGTTGAGGTGGTGCTGATGATCCAGCTTGAGACGCTTGTCCACGTCCTCGAGCTGCTCCTTGAGATTGCCTTCTCTGAGATCCCTGTTGACTCTTCCTCTGAGGTTGTGTCACAATGACATGCCTAGATCGGCAGTCCTTCATTAAGTGTCCCACCTTCCCACAGTTGTAGCAAATTCTTTCCAGTTGTTGTGGTCTTGGTTGTCCAGTAACTGACATTGATGTAGAACTGTGAGTCTCTTGTTGAGGTAGGCTTCGTCCCCTGTCTCTACTTGGTGACCACTGAGTTTGGGAACTTGATCTGGGTGGTGGAGGGTTAGGTGCAGAGAATCTCAGTTTCTTGGAATCCTTAGATGAAGAACCTTGGAACTGTGGATATCTTTTCTGGGTTTGCCTCTTCTCAACCACAGATCTCTCTATCCTTCGGACTGACTCAACGAAGGTAGAGAATCTCTCTCAGTTTTCTAAGGCAGACACAGGGGTTGATATATCAGCATTCAAACCCTTCTCGAATCTCCTGATTCTTTCCTCTTCTGTGGCAGCCATGTGCGGACAGAACCGCAACAACTCCATGAACTTAGCTTCATACTCGCTAATGTTCATCATGCCCTGCCTCAATCTCTCAAACTGAGAGATCTTCTCATCTAGGAAGGTCTTTGGAAAATATCTATTGATAAATTCCCGACGAAACTCTTCCCACGAGAACTCTATCCCAGGTCTCTTCTTCTCTTCCATGTTCCACCAATGACCAGCACTGCCTTTGAGAAGATAGACAACATGTCTAACCTTCTCAGCCTCCGGGATATTAAGAATCCTGAAAGCCTTCTCCAACTCTGTTAACCATAGATCAACATCTGCGGGGTCGGCAGTCCCAAAATACTCGGTAGCTCCGACACGACGAAGTCGCTCGAACGTCTTACCGATGCCTTGTCCTTCAGGCTGGGCAGGTGCCCTAGGTGCAGGCATGGGCATCTTGTTAGTTATGTGTGTCATGGCAGTCATAAACTGCCCAAACATCGTCTGAACTGCTGGGTTACCCATATCAGCTGGGTCAAACTGGGGTGGTTCAGGTGCAGGCTGTTCTATTTCTGGAACCGTTGCACCGCCTCGAGGTGCACTAGCACTACTCTCTGCCACATACTCATCATGTGGCTCTGCCATCCTTATGTATCTTCTTCTCCTGAGGAGCAGAAGATTCTATTAGATAAGGAAGAGATACTAAGGATAGACTCGACATCCTAAGTCCTATGCCTCTGTAGATTCAGCGAACCTAGAGCTCTGATACCACTTAATTGTGGGCTCTGATCTCCAAACCACGATATAAACATGATTTAAACTTAGCGGAAGTGATTCGATTAGCAGCGGAATACCAAAAATTAGTGGAAATTAAAACTTCTTGAGATAAAGCATTGAAACCAATAAACTTCCTTCATAAAAGGAGATAAACTGTTTACATCTCAGATAATTACTTCTTGAGTAATTATATACAACATGATACAAAATCTCAAGAACTCATAACCAAAATCTCAGACCAAAAGACTCCAAGACCTGAGAGTACAGAGGACACATAGGACTGACTCTAACTACACCACATGGCAGGCTAAATCTCCACCTGAGATTTTACTGTTGCCCCTAGTGTTGCTGCTGCTGGGACTGGTCACCTGTAGACCTGTTCCTCCGTCCTCGACGTCCACCTAAAAAGTTGAAGTCTACGGGGTGAGACAATTTTACATAATTGTCCCAGCGAGAGTTATAACTCTCCGCCAGAAGCTTTATTATAGCACCTCAAAGAATAACTTAAGTAGTAAAAGCTTCAAAGTATTCAACATCAGATATAATAGTAAGCATGAGTTCAACAGTTATGAAACATGAAGACATTTGCACTATACAGTGTAACATCAATCAATAAACTCGTTGTTATCTCTAATAGGTGTGCTACGCTGTGGATTATGTTTTTCAAACATTACTTTTATGCCCTGTGGAGATGAGGTTTACCACTCATACCCCAACCAATCACTGCTAAGTGCCTTGGTATCATACTAGGTCATCGAAAGAGCCAGATTCTCATGACCTTCACCATCCTCAGTCAGTAAGAGGATTACTTGTAGGACATCTCGTGCCTCTACTATAATAGCTTATCAGGGTAATCTGGTCCTTCGCTATTTTAGAGTTACAGTGGCGTTCTGTACTCTCTTCGTCATCAGGAGATTTCATGTTTATCTTCCACTGATACGGATATCTGTACTTTCTTCGTCATCAGGTGGTTTCATATTTACCATCCACTGATACGGTATGGGGTTGTAGTGAAGGATTGACGGATTACACATCTACATTAAACACCTATACTAGGATGTAAGGTACTACACATCCATATACCCCACATACTCAAAAGTATGTGATCCAGGAGTTCCCTTAGGAAAACCTATTTCACCATCATTTGATCTCTGACAATGATGGATCTATGATCAGGGCTCTACATTACACTTGATTAGTTAGGTACATTCAGTATTCTTTTAACATCATACATTGTTCTTCAAACAATAACATTAGCATAACAGCTATGAAATGAGAATACTAAATGTAACAAGCCTAACTCTCATCAATCATCATTTCTCAATACATTCATCACAAGTCATCTCTAAAGCATGACCTTGATGGTATTTATGGCTCTCACAACCCATTTAATTCATAGGTTGCCATTGACAAGGCATCAAGATATTTTACTATTCATAAAGCTAACAACATGCTTTCAATGAATATAGCATCATCATCCATACCTGGATATGATCATCTTCATATCAGAACCTACAAGGTTAATTCAACTGATAAAAGCAATTCAAATCAAGAATTATACTTTCCACTCTTGCCATAAGATCTAAGTTCCCTGATTCTCATCAATTAGGGTTTACTATTCACATTACATGCCATCACCCTAGAATTTGGGTTTATTATTCACATTATGGTATAATGAACTCATAACATCATCATGTATGAGGAACATCATCAATGATGCTCTCAGATAAGATTACGATTCATCAATTATCATAAATAGGGTTTTCATGACCTCACATAGGTGGATCCTACCCTAATCATGTACATTCATATATATTGAAGGTATTTTACTTGGATTTCAACCATAATTATGATTTGCTCTCTCCTCTTGCTCATAGGTGATGATTACATCACTCTAGATTAGGTTGGGTTAAGTCTTTATTGACTATCATAAGCCAAATCACCACTATCATGTGATTAGGGTTTGATTAGAACAAGGTATTACTCAATTGAACCCTTCAAGGGCATTTTGGTAAATTACCCATTGATCGTCATCATGGGTCAATTCATTAGTAATTTAGTCCCTTAATGTCCTAAGTTACCATTAGGGTTTAGATTAGATCACCATTGAACCATTTACACCTTCAAGTGATTAAGTATAAACAACCTTGAAAACCTTCAAACGGTCTTGGTCTTGAGACCGTTTGGTCTCAAACGGTCTTGAGACCGTTTGACCTCAAATAGTCTTGAGACCGTTTGGTCTCAAACGGTCTTGAGACCGTTTGGGTGTGTTGAACATTTGGGGAGATTTGACTTTAAAACCGTTTGAAGCTTATGCGGTTTGAAACCGTTTGATCTTAAACGATCTTGAGATCGATTGGTCCAAACGACCTTGAGATCGTTTGAGCCCAAACGGTCTTGAGACCGTTTGGCCCCAAATGGTCTTGAGACCGTTTGGTCTCAAACAGTCTTGAGACCGTTTGGTCTCAAACAGTCTTGAGACCGTTTGGATCCAAACGGTCTTGAGACCGTTTGCTCCAAATGGGCTGAAACCGTTTGGACCTCAAAAGTGGATTAAAGGTGATAAACGATTGGGGCTTTCTATGTTGAAGCCTTCAATTGGCCAAATCCTTGTTAGCCACTTATCAATTGAGACAATTAGGGTTATCCTTAACCAATTGGTCACTCAATTGACCCACAATTAATATCCAAATAGGGTTGGAGTTGGTTCAATTAATGTCTATAATCGTTCAACCATCAACACTCAACAATGTGAATCAAATCGAAGTTGATCCCATCAATTGACCTTCAATCGGGCTCAAACTTGGCCCAAACGGTCTTGGGATCGTTTGGAAAACCTAAAAATGGTCTTGAGACCGTTTGCCCAAGAATTTATCAAAATCTAAGTTGATTTGATAGGGGTTGAACCTTAATTAAGTCACAAGTCAGCAATTTGAATATTTCAATAACCCATTGTAATTGGGCCCTCAATTGATCAAATTACCTTAATCCTAGACCTCCAAACGGTCTTGGGTTGACACCAAACGGTCTTGATACCGTTTGGATGAGTTACAAACGGTCTTGAGACCGTTTGCCCATCCATCCTTTGGACTCTAGTGAAAATTCATCAAGGTTTGATCTATTGAGTTAATCATCACATCAATACTTAATTGCAATATGATTTGGTACCTTTGGACCTTCAATTGGACAACTATACTTGACCCCAGACCTCTAGACGGTCTTGGGTGATCCCCAAATGGTCTTGCGACCGTTTGGATGATTCCCCAAATGGTCTTGAGACCGTTTGGGCTAATCAACCCAAAATCACTAATTAACTCATTGGAATTTCAGCACTGAATTCAATTAGGATTTGCCCTATTAATCAACCTTCAATTCATAACTCGTTTGGAATTAATCCATCAAATTTGGTGAGTCATTAATCAACATCATTATTAAGAGTAATACCAAATGGTCAACGCTTGGTCAACCATCTTAAACGATCTTGAGACCGGTTTCCCAAAAAAGGCAAATCAAACAGATTGAAAATCAGAACTTAATTCAATTGGATTTGCTAATGGATTTTCTTATATCTCACGATTCCTTTGGATTTAACCCCTCAAATTTTGTGGGTGATTAACCTACATAATTATAAACAATATTCCCATACGGTTGTCGCTTGGTCAATGCGACCAAAGGGTCTTGAAGGCCGTTTGCCTTCATACGACCCTGAAACCGTTTGCCCACCAAACGGTTGTGTAAACCGTATGGGCAATTGGTGGAGATCGTTTGGTAAAGTGGAAATCCATGGATAAGCATAGGAATTAACGCCCTTATCTTCTACCTCAAGAATAGTAGCAGTTTTTTACGATTTTTCTTGCAAGGATGCAAGGGAAGATAGGGAAGAAGAAGAACTAGCAACTATATGCATAGAAAAAGATGTATAATCAAAGCATAAGGTTTAGAGTTATAAAACCCGCCTAAAGGTTGTTCCTTAATCTCCAAGCTTCCAAGATTCAGGTCTTTAATGGCGTCTTTGAGCTCCACAGGTCGGCCAAGGTGAATTCTCCAAGGAAAAGTTGGAAAGGAATGGCTAGAAAGATAAAGCTAGGTGAGCTAGCCATGAATTCAACCTTGAAATCGAGTTTCCTCCATGAATTCAAGAAAAAGGGATGATCCAAACTTACCTTGAACTCCCTGGTCGTTCTCCTATGCTCCAGAGCTCTGCCTTAGTCAGTTTGAGCAAGGGGAATAAGTGAGGGAATGAAAGAAACGTTCCTTTGCTTGCAAAGGAAGTGATATATATATTTTGGGTGAAATTTCTCCATAAAGCTTCTACTTTATCCCATTTCTCATCTAAGTCCTTCCTTTCTTCTTTGCTCGTCCCTACCCCTTATTTCTAAGTACAAACTCCTTCTAAGGTCAAGATTTGAAGGCAACGAGGATCAACCCATCACTAAAGCATACACATAAAAGGGCTATTATACATACACCTTGATTATTCAATCACAAAGGTGTTCTTTATTATATGATTATTCAAATGAAGTGCCCTCTTAATAATTTCTACTCTAAATGATGACAAAAGTTATAAAAGATATTTTAGATGATGTATTTTACAAGTTGCACCCCTCAATTTGGGTAAATTGCACTTTACACCAATTTAGGGTTTTCAAGTACAGGGGTTGCTTCCACAGCTGCACCTTGGTGCTCAAGCTTGGGAAATCCATCAAACTTCATCATAAACATCCTCATGATGTCTCAACATCATAGGAACATCTCAACATGTGCAATTTGCAAGTTAATCCCTTAACAGGGTAATTTGCACATAGATCCCTGTATTACAAAACAATGCTACAACTTTATATATAAAGGAGCAAAATTGAAATATATGTTTCTGAGGAACTTAATTACATGCCCAAAGTTAATCACAAGGATTTAATTACATATTTAGGAAAAACACCTAGGGTTAGTTCATAACCCAGGTCAGGGATGTTACAACAATAGTCACTAAGTAAAGGCAAAAGTCCTAACTTTCCACCTGTAAGAACTCCTGACTTAGCTTCTACATCAGTAATAAGATTGATAAGACCATGGTATGAGGATAAGACATGTTATAGATATGGACATGTTGAGCATACTAAACCCTTGTGTTCAAAAAGAAGGGAGGAAATGACCCAACAACCGAGGCAGACTCGGCAGGGCTTACGAAAGTTATAGCCCAATAGTGTAAAAAGACAAAAGCAACAACATGAAACCATTTGACTCTATGTTTGAGTCAACCTAAAGTGGTAGATGATCGTGAGGGGTGACAGTCAGATAGAGATTTTTCATTATGATATGTCTTCTCTTGACTTTATCTGATAATCATAAGAAGGTAGTTATTGTTGAGCTTCCTTTAATTAGTCCTATGAGGACATGAGGACGAGATAAGAAGAATGAGAACCTATAATCAGTCCAATATTCTCTTATATGTTTTAGAATTTCTCTCTTCAAGTTGAAATGGAAAAGATGTAAAAGAAACACCCAGAGAAAATTTGAGATATTAAGTATTAAAATTTAAAGAGATGAAACATAATATAAAACAAATGCATACTACCTAATTTCAGTTCTTCAATACCCTGGCCAAGTATTCATCTATTGAAGGCAAGGTAAGTATGGAACTCTTAGATTGCTATCTTTTTTATTACTCTGATCAAGTAGTCATTTTGAGACAATCTAAAGAGCATAATAAAGTAGGAGATGTAGCACATATATTTCTACCACATCCTAATTGATATATGAAGGAATGTGAGTTGATCATAGATCAACTTACAAACAAAAGGAAATGTTTAGTACAATGAATACCTTGGTATGAGGACCTTGAGGTAACAGTCACCTGATGAGAGGTGACAATGTTCAGTGATGAACTAAGGGTTTGAATACCCAGATCTAGTAATCATGATGATGATAATGCTAAAGGATGATGACATGTAATCATCTTTATAATTCCTATGCTAATGGCAAGGAACCTAAGAGGAAACAAGATTGAGTGACACATGAACAATTGAAAGTTCATGCAATACTTGAAGAAGGTGATAATCTCTTTTCTTTAATAAACAACCCTGAATAATGATGGGGTGAAAAGAAGGATTATGTTTCCTTGTGTTCTTTCCCTTCAGGGACATGACAATCAATTAAGTCTTATGATACTTGATGTGCATGGATTAGAAGTAATCTTTTAGATGGATACTTTGAAAAGTATCAGCTAGCCTTGGATTTTAGTTCCAAGACAAAGTATGTGTGTTAAGTAATGTCCCTAGATGAAAGAAAGGTCCTATTATATGTTTGGTTTTGGTAATAACAACAGAGGATGGAAATGATACGATGTAATATGTTTTTGACACATATAACTAATACCAAGGTAAGGAATTCTAGTATCCAAGAAGTTTTAAAGGCATGAGATGGTGAGGACATGACTCCTAATAAGATGATTAATGCTTGGTTATCTAGAAAGGCCAACTTTGAGATTGTTTTGGTTACATACGATAATATGGACATCATATGTTAGGGGTTTATGCTCTGCATAAACATGACATCGATAAGGATGTTCTAATTGAAGGAACAATTGTAGAATCATTGTGGGAAAATCTTATCAACCTAAAAATAATTCCTTAGAATATCCCTATCTAGATCTGTTGAGGCAACTTATACATAAACATCTAGAGATACCTCTGAGATAAGTTATTCTTTGACAAGTAGTCTCTTCTTATGATAAGAAAATAAACAGATAACGAGATAGTTGATACAAGTCATAAGAAAGTTAGTGTTGAACCAACAGATTAGACTGGTACAACAAAAGTATGATAAGACTTGTAGTCTCAAATGAATGACAGAATGTAACTCTAGTCTGGGAAGGACAGTTGAGTATGACAGATTCTATGATAACCATGTGTGAAAGAACTTTGTGCTGGGCAAAGTTCTATGGCATCTCCATGACATCAATATGTTATGTGGATATTTGATGATATGATGCATGAATGACAATTATCTTCCTTCATCTGGGATTTCGGGACGAAATCCTTGTTAGGGGTTTATAACTTGTAACATCCTTGACCTGGGTTTATGGATAACCCTATTTGTTTGGATTAAATAAGTTTCTTAGAACTTTAATATAATCCTCTAAAGTTTTTTGTTATTAGGTGATAAACTTATGTTTCAAGTTTGGTCTCGTTTGAATAATGTTTGAGTAATGTTCTCTTATTTTGGACCAAAATGCAATTTACCCAAGATGAGGGGTTATATTGCAATATGTCATATGTTGAACATACCTCATGTTTTTAGAATCATTAGAGAAACAATGATGCAAGGTGTTGGCTTGTGGAAAGCCTAAATTCCAAGTTTGAACTTGGTTGGATAATGCTAGTGATTTGTGTACCAATTTTGTTACAAATTGTAATTTACCCAAAATGTAGAGTCGATATACAAATTACCACATCTAGAGTGTCCCTACTCCCTACTAGTATCATTTAGAGGATAGAGAAACAAGTAGGCACCATGTTTGAATCATATTTGAGTATGGTACTCTTGGTGATGAAAAGACCAAGAAAGGGTTGAATGTGAAACCCTAATGTTGAACTTGTATTGAGTTGTAGAGTCCATATGGGAGTGCCTATCAGCCAAGAAGCCATAGAGGGAATCCCATATCGGTTTTTGAACTCTTGTATTTGTCCATGATGAGCTAAGCTCCTCAAGGAGGTGATCCATGATGAGTTAGATGCTCCTTGCAAAAGTTGTATCCGTTTGCATAATTTATGAAGATAAAGATAAGATATTTTATCAAACAAGATAACTAATGGCCAAAATATCATATCTAGATTATCCTCAAGTGTTTTTCATGTTAATATAAATATGATTTCATGCAAGGAAAAGTGTCAACCATGCATGGACACGTGGCACCTAGTAGCTATAAAAGATGACACCTCATATACACACTTTTTCATGAACCTCAAGAATATATACCCTTCCTTTCACCCATAATAGGAATTTTTCGAAATCTATCACCCCCTTGCTCTTATATATCGTGCATAGAGTCTTGTTATTGTGCAATGATGAAGGAGTATCGTGGATAGTGCCTTGGTATCACCCATAGCAAAGTGGTATCACCCATAGCAAAGTGGTATCACCCATTGCAAAGTGATATTGGCCAAGTGAGGGATATCAGCCATAAGTGAGGGATATCAGCCACAAGTGGTGAGTTATCATGCATAGGGCTGAAGAGATCAAGTCTTGGACCTTTGAGAAGCTCACCTTCAACCTTGGGAGCGTGAAGCTTTGGAGCTTGAAGGTTTGAAGTTGCTCTTGAGGCGGGTTATATAATTTGAACTCAATTATGTTATTATTTATCATCAATCTTACCTTAGTTAAATGATTTACTTTTAAATAGAATTTTCTTGCATAATTGATGAATCCATGAGCTCTAGTAGTAACCTAGTACTGTTTTTGATAAACTAAGAACAAGTAGAATGAAGGTCTGGAGCATGAAGATGATGGTATCATCTTATAAAGTGATATCAGGTTCAAGCACATAAGCAAGCACCTCTAACCCGATATGGTGATGCACCTACACCACTAAAACAATATGGATATGAGTTTATACATCCTTTCATGATATGGTTATGTAGTATACACCTCTTGGACGATATGATGTCAAAAATACTCCTTAGGCACAATATGATGTTGAAACCCTAGATGGTGATGGTTATGCACGTCACGAATGATATGGTGTGAAGCATACACACACCTCGTTGCTCGATATGGTGTAAATCACACACACACACACCTCTTTTCCCGATATGGTGTAAAGAACACACACACCTCTTTGCCCAATATGGTGTCGAGCACACACACACCTCCTTACCTAATATTGAAGCAAGCACACACCTCTTTTCCCGATAGGGTGGAAGAACCTCAATTCAATACACTTGATTGAGAAATACATGTAGTATGTTATGTCAAAGGATACTTTAAGACATAAAGGGTTTAAGGCATTTTGATAAATATGGGCCAATGTACCTTGAGAGAAGGATTGAGCCAACCTTATGGAGTATGAAATAATCAATATCCTAGTGAGGATGAAAGAGAAACTTATACTTGTTTAGTACTCATGTAATGAGTATAAATTAATACTCCTAATACGTGTGGATTCTAAATTAGGGTTGTGATTCTTAATGAATATACTTGAAAACCCTAGTCGGCTTAATAAGGGAAACCTTAACTCTAATGAAGGGTAATGACATGATTTAAAACTGCAATTGGTTAATAAAGGGAAACCCTCACCATATTGAAACCATGCTAATAGCATGCGATAATGAACATAGCCAAGCATGAGCTATAATGTTTCATATAATACCAATTATTTACGTCTTAGGACCTAGAGATAGTTGTTGCCTAGTGAGAGGTGACAAGATGCTTAATGGGCCTTGTGAGCCATGTGAATAAGTTGTTACCTAGTGAGAGGTGATAAGATGTTTAATGGGCCTGGTGAGCCATGTGAATAGTTGTTTCCTAATGAGAGGTGACAAGATGCTTATAAAAGTCTCATGTAAGAAATGGTAATGTGCAAAATAAAATAAGGGAAATGGAAACCCAGTAAGAAAATAATAATAATGACATCTTGGTCATACATGCTTTATACTTATAGACAAATAGGGGTTGTAGTGTTTTGAATATGCTTAACTGAGATAAGAGGAATACTTTTATTACATAAAGAATGTGAATAGAAATGGTGGCTTTCCCCAGAGTATAATGCCTAGTAAAGGTGATGTGGTATTCATTGATGAATTTAAGGGATTCATATCCCATAGTGAATGTGAAAGGGAAACATAAAGGTATCCCAACTACTATGGGATCCTTAGCAATATGGCTATAATCTCAGGATTGGTATAGTCCAATACATGGTTGTAATCTCAGGATTGGTATAGTCCAATGTCTGGCTATTATCTCAGGATTGGTATAATCTAATACCTGGCTGAACTCTATCAAGATTGATATAATACAATACCATGCTGTGATCTCAGGATTGGTATAATCCAATACCTGGCTGAACTCTATGATCTCAAGATTGGTACAACCGATTACCTGGTTGAACTCTATGATCTTAGGATTGGTATAACCCAATACCTGGCTGAACTCTGTGATCTCTGGATTGGTACAACCCAATACTTGGCTAAACTCTATGATCTCAGGATTGGTATAATCCAATACCTGGTTGAACTCTATGATCTCAGGATTGGTACAAACCAAAACCTGGCTGAAATCTATGATGTCAGGATTGGTATAATCCAATACCTGGCTGAACTCTATCAGGATTGGTATAATCCAATACCTAGTTGTGATCTCAGGATTGGCATAATCCAATACCTGGTTGAACTCTATCAGGATTTGTACAATCCAATACATGGTTGAACCCTTACAAGATCATTATAATCCAATATCTAATTAGTGAATTGGATGAGGCCAATAGTTAGAAATGAGAATGATTCATGGATATCATAACATGATAATATTACCATAGGATAATCTTGAGATGTTGGCATAATATGATGGGTAAATGATACACATGTTCTTCTTATTCTTTATGAAGTGAAGAGATGATTTACTACTCTATCATAGATAGTTACAATGTTTTAAAAGATCAAGAATGTTCAAATCTGCTTATCCACAGTGATTGACCTTGCTTATTAATATAAAAGAACCCTTGCTTAGTTTTATACTGTTTACCTGTGATAATAACATTGTGGACAGATAGTTATATCTCTCGCTGGGACAATTGTCTCACCCCATGGGATCCACAAGTTTTTGGTGGACATGTACAAGGAGGTAGAGGTCGTTCTGTAGAGGAAGAACAACAGTAGCAGGGACAACAGTAACAACTCAGGTTGAGTGTACTTTCTATTGTGTCTTGTAAATAGAAGTCCTATGTGTCGTCTTTGTACTCTCAGGTCCTCGAATTTAGTGCATGATGGTTTTATGAACAATCTGAGATTTTGGCTTGTATGCCTCGAGGTTTTATGTTGCTTCAATATATGTTCAGACAAAGAAATTGTTATATGTTATGCTCGAGATGAGATGGTACAATGTATGTACAATGTGAACCCTGATGTATATAAAGTTTTATTTCTTTCATTAAGAGTTTTCCAAGAAATGGATCTCTTTGCAAAATGGTTTTAAATTTTAGTGATTTTTGTTAATCCATTGTTTATAGTTATTCCGCATAATTAGTATCGATTTGGCTACCGGTTTGGTGGCGATCGTTATAGTTCTATAGTTGGTTGGTGAAAAAGTTCAGTTACTGTGGAGTAGTAATCTGTGAGGCACTCTCTTACTTATGAACCAACCATGTCATACTTTATACTTCTATAAAAACAATAAGTTTTTTTAAAAAAAAATCTAAATTCCATTCATTTTTCTTAAAAAACTCATTAAAATAATGTTTTAGTAAAAATTAAAGGATGTATCCTCTTTATTTATTTGTCTTCTCACACTTGCTCACTCAGTTCTTACTCATTTTTATGCACAACTATCATTGATTTTCTCGAAGAAATCTCTACTCTCAGTTTTCCAAAAACACATTCTTTCCATTCAAAGTTCAAATATCATCCTCTTTTGAATTAGTTAATTTGATTTATCTCTCCCACTACTACAAATTATTTTTTTAAAACAATATCATCATATGAAAAAGGCTCCTTGTGTCTCTCCTTTACTAAATCATCCTCCTTAACTTAGCATTTTTATTTCTCTCTTCCTTCTTGTGCTATCATTTATCCTCATTTTAATCATGAAAATTATGTTTATTTTCTCTTTATGTTTATTTGTAATGAAAGGGAAGTAAGATGATATTTTGAGTTCTTTGTAATGCCTAATTTTCCAATATTGAGGTAGAATTTAATGTTCTTACAATGTAAGGGACGCATAATACTTGAATTAATTAAGTGTTGACACCCCATTTTTTATCATTCATTCAATGATCAATATTAGGTCTCACATGACTAATGATGATGCCATTCTCTATCATGCCATATTTGTTTTATATTTATGCTTACTTAATCCACTTATACTGCCCATTTGCATAGTTCAGTGGTTCACATAGAAAAAGTATCTTTCTCTAAACTTAATTTCAATGTGCTCGATAAATTCCCCACTTGAATATAATATTAATTTTCATATCTGTCATGATTTTTAGTTTCCATTGTCTTAATATAAAAAATCTATATGTTTTTGCTAAAAATAAATAGTTGCCCCGCAAGATTTATATCTAATCTTCCTTGCATTTTTTTATAACTTGAGTTGTTTTTATAATATAAACAAAATTGCAATCCAAACCACTTTTTATATGACAAATATCAAGGATATTCTTAGAAAACTAGAAAACTCAGATAAAAATATTCTTTTTCCTTCTCAAGGACACCAGACAAAATCCTACATGTTGCTAAGTGACACATGGCAGAATATCATATTATTCCAGTGGTTGGCCTAGCATAATGTTGTGTTTCTCCAAATATGTTTCATAATCTTCTTCCTAAAACCTAGAAGTGAGGAACTTAATTACATACTATTCATATCCCCCATATCCACCATCTGCTACAACCCCTTTTGACTCTCCTCAAGCCAAAGAGAAAACTACCCCTTTATTTATTTTTAGTTTCCCAGGCGACTAGATGATCGTTGTTGTAGCACAACCACTTCTCCTACACTAGAAGACTGTTGAAATGTGAGGAGGCAACCAGTCCATATAATTCAAATTGCTATATATATATTTCATTAAAACTTCTATCTAGAACTTCTTCTACATATGTTCTTGTAAGACCCTTGACCCAACTTAGTGCTTGATCTTGCTTGTTTTCCTTAATAAGATTCTTAGAACCTTAATCTAATTGCGTGATGCACCTTAGTAACATGTAACGTGCTTATGATTTTAGTTTGGTCCAGTTTGCTTGATGTTTGAGCTAGTTATGCTATATGTGTGCTTGTTTTGGACCTAATTGCAATTTACCCATGTGAGGGTTTATCTTGTAATTTGTCACATGTTTGATGTACCTCTTATGTGTTGGCATCTTGTTGAGGAGAGTGGTGCTTGAGGGTGCCTTATTATACCTTGTTTTGATGAGGGAAGTGGTGTCTGCTTGTGTGGAGTTAGGGTTTGCATGCGATGCATGGATACCCTAGTTGATGTTTGTTCCTTTGAGTCTAGCAACCCATGGACGTTTTTTATTTGCACTTTCTAGCGATCTAAGGTGTTTTGAGTGCGCCGTATGTTCCTTGTGATTGAAGAGGTCTTGAACCCTCTCCCTGGTCGCTAATGACTCTAGGGTTTGAGTCGCTAGGTTTTCTTCTTTGACTGAAAAGGATCACCTTGGTGTAGCGATCGTTGTCTTTTCTTGGTTACCTTGGTTACTCTTTGACCGATGGTCCTGTGGACCAAGTGAGGTCACTGATCAGATTTGGTTTTAACGACCCTCGCTACATGTGCATGTTTACTGCTTGCATGGATGCTTTATGATGGAAAAGTGGCATGTTTAGTTGGACACCCATCCTCCGTCACCTCCCTCTTACCCATGGAGATATATATGTCTCTCCTAGCACTCATATGATCCTTTTGCATTCTATCTCCTTCTCTTATCTTTGGACCTCACCCCTTTTTTTGCTTTGAAGAGAAGGAGCTCAACCTAGGAGCAAGGAGTACAGACCTCGTATGTGGTGATCTAGGGTTGGATCATCTTCCTTTGTTGATCCTTTGGTAATCCTTATTTTTGTAAGTGGTTTATCCTTCTTTATCTCATTTTTATTAAAACCCTACCCTCTCTTCTCCCCTTGGCCCAACCATGGTTCTCCATGGTTGTCTTCTTGAGGAACTTCTCTCCAATAGAGGTCGAATCCATGATTTTCCATGGTAGTACCTATGTGAGATGGAGATCTCCTCTTTTCCCCTTTCTTTTTGACTTAGGGTTTGTACCCTCTCTTCTTTATGCACCTTTTGACCTAGGTTTGTTCTTATTTTCTTGAGGTGATCTTTCTTTCCTATGAAATCCAAGCTTTGGATTTCTTCTCTCTTATGGAGCTTCATGGATTGGGAGTTGATCTTCACCTCAAGGTGGGTTATATAACTCACTCCTCTACTATTGTTGCATCCTAATCTTGAATGCAAATTTTATCTTATCACTATAACATGATTGTATGTTGCTTGATAATGATACCTTGTTTTAGGGAATATGATTCTGTAGTAATCTTGCATAGATTATCTCTTTCTCTTAAACCCTAATTCTTGAACCTAAGATTTAATGGATGGTGGAAATGTTGTCTCTTACATGCACCCCTTTAAACGATGATTTTCCCCATGTCTTGGTTCTATTTTCTCTATCTTAGTGATGGAGATTTTGGGTGCATGTGATGTTTTGTAATGTTGGTTTTTTCCTCATGATCATGGTTTGGCTATCCCTATGTTTTGGCGATCGGATTATAGGGTTTTGGATCATGTTTTCCTTGAAGTACCTTGGTCTTTGAGGTTTCAATTTCTTGTTGATAACCCATATGTTCTGATCATGTTTTGGGAAGTGGTTTTCTCCCTCTTGATGTTCTTTGTGATATTATCCAAGTGGTCAAAGGTTTGGAGATCATTTTTGATTGTTGAGATGGTTTCCTTAAGAGGTCGCATAGATGACTCCTTGTTCTTCGATTAATGAGATTGTCTTTGGTTCTCTTCGATTGCATTACCTAGTTTTCCCTTCGCCTGAATGTGTTGTTGTCCTCTTCAACCTAGATGTGAAGATTTTCATTTCTCTTTGATCAGAGGTGTCTTATGTTCCCTTCGATCGAAGGGGTGATGGTTGTGTCTTTGGTTTACTTAATTCTTTCCAAGAATATGGGAGATGATGATAATTAGGGTGTAATGATAGTTTCTACTTGGAATCCCTAATCGGTTATCTATAAGATACTCTAACCCTAATTTTTGAGTACATGGTGCTTAATGTTTACTTGCTTGAATGGTTAGCATGTATTAAAGTATTTTCTCTCTCCTACTTATGTAACCCTAATGTTACATGTTGACTGAACCTCATAGCCTGTGATTGCTATGGTATCTCTTATGTAATACAGGGTGATGATTATGAGCCTTGATGAGGCATGATGAACTAATGATGTTCTTGTAGGGAACAATGTGAATGGTCTGATGACCTTAATGATGGCTTTGTGTCTAATGTGAGGTGATATCCTCTAATGATGTGATAAGGGATGGTTGTCCCATGATGATATGATAATGGTGATGGCCCAGTGTAAGGCAACAAGACAATATCATGTGGTTATATGATCAGCTTTATGCTTAATATATTTTATATCTTCTAGAGTTGTAGTCTACCTTTATTTTTATAGAATTTGTTTAGGATGTATACGTTGTAACATGATTGATGCAATAAAAGATACCCAATTAGCAATAATTAATCAAGTGAAACTTTAATCATATAGTATCCCTGAGTCATACATCCATATTTAGTGTTAGTACCTATTGGATGGTGAAATGAGTAATTCCTAAGGGAAACTCACATCCCATATTGTTTAATATTGGGGGGGGGTGCAAGTTGAGGGTATATCCTTGCATCCACAATTATTGGTTATGGAGGATGAATGCACTCATGCCTTGGTAGGAGAATGATTGTGGTTATATCTTAGTATATGATGTGATCGAGGACAGATGCGGTTGTATCTCAGATGATTGGGTTTTTATACCATGTTTACTAGTGTCATGCCTATATACCAAAACAAACTAGGCTGATTTCAATTGAACTCTATATGTCATTACGACGAACTCAAACTGACTGAGGGTGTGGGATATCATAGGAGTTGGCTCTTCTAGATCTTATATAGCACTAATTTCGACTTAGCAGTGGTCAGTTGGAGTATGAGTGGTATACCTCATCCGTACGGGGCATAAAAGACATAATATAGCCGTGTAGTAAATTTTCTTAGGGTTAAACACAAATCACATTGGATGTTACACTTTGCCTTGTCTCTTATACTGCTTAGCTATTATATTTTATACATGTTCTTCATATTCCTTCTAAAAGTATATGATGTTCTACTGATCAGTTGTAGCTACTTAATCTACCTAATATGTGTTATCAGTTCTTCTTGTACATTTAGTTGAATCTACTCATAATGCTTAAGTTGTTATAATCTATCTATGTTAACAATAGTTCTTGGTGGAGAGTTATATCTCTTGAGGGGATGTTGGTCTCACCCTATGGGTTTCCACATCTTTTAGGTGGTCGTGCTCTACGTGGTAGAGATCGTGCAACTGAGGAAGAGCAAAAAGGAGATTAGTAGTTGTTGAAGGTTGGGTATGCTGCTAGTATTTTTGTAGTAGAGTCCTATGTGTCATCCTTGTACTATCATGTACTTGGGGGAGTTTTGTAGATGTTGTACATAGATACAAGGTTTTTGGAAGTATGCCATGGTTGCACATTCTTGGCTTGTATATATGTGAACAAGTTATCCTTGTAATAGGTTTCAGGTTGTGGCAAGATGGCCATTACACATGGATGTGTATACCTTTATGGTATGATATGTGATACAAGAGACACGGTTTGTGAATTCTGATGTATATGTTTCTTCTTGAGATGGTTATATCAAAACCAATTTTAATTTACCTTACTTTGTGGTAATGTGCTTTGCTAGTTGTTAATTCCACATTTTAGTTTTGAGTAATATTGCTTTGTGACGATGGGTCGTCCCAGTTTGGTTGGTATCAGAGCTCTACGTTTGTTGAGTCTATAGAGGCATATGACTAGGGTTGTGTCTATTCTTATGTTATCCAACATATCAGATCGTAACTTCTACTTATGCAGAAGAAGAAGATATGTATGGACATTATCCAACATATCAGATCGTAACTTCTGCTTATGGAGAAGAAGAAGAAGATATGTCTGGGGAACACAAAGAACATGCTGAGAATAGTGTTGCTGCACCAAGAGGTGTTTCTAGGAGGTAGGCTAGAGTAGATGGAGTTCCTGAACTACCTCAGATCGACCCAACAACTGTATCCAACCCCACCTTTTAGTCCATGTTTGGACAGTTTATGGCTACAATTTTGCATATGGCAGATAGGGTGCCCATACCTCAAGCAAGGGAAGCTATTCCCAATGCAGAATCCCAGGGTTCTGGGAAGACCTTTGAGAGGTTGTGACACATTGGAGAATTGGAGTACGTGGGTACAATGGACTTGGCAGACATAGATATGCGGCTGAAAGAGTTGGAGAAGGCCTTCAAGATCCTCAATATCCCTAAGGAGGATAAGGTGAAGCATGCATTGTACATGCTGAAGGGTAGTGCTGGCATTGGTGGGCCATCGAGGAGGATAAGAGACCTATTCTGGCGATCAATTGGGAAGACTTTCAGTGAGAGTTCGTGAGCCGATACTTCCCAGAGAAATATTTAGTCGAGAAGATCTCATAGTTCGATAAGATCCAATAGGGATCTATGATGATCAACGAGTATGAGGCTAAGTTCATGGAGTTATTGACATTTTCCCCTCATATGGATGCAACAAATAATGAGAGGATTCAATATTTTGAAAAGGGTTTGAGCATAAAGTTAATGACAATTATATCAGTTTTAGAGAATAGAGAGAAGTTTTCCACTTTTATGGAGTTTGTAAGGAGGATAGAATTGTCGATGATAGTGAAGCTTGAAGTGGATGCCAAGAAGAGTCTGGCACAATTTCAGGGGAAGTCTTCTGGAGGCTTCAAGAAGCCTAGGTTTTTAGCACCTCAGTCACACCTCAGTCACAGTAGAGGTCTGTGGTCACTGCACAAAGGTAGAGGTCGTTGATTTCCACCAATAGGGGCTCACAATGTGACATCAGTTTTAGTGATAGGGCCATCTAGGTCGTAGTTTGACACAAGGACATGTTATAGGTGTGGACAACAAGGGAATCTGAGGTTTTTTTTCCAGCCAAAGGATGAAGAGGTAACATAACAATTGAGAAATAGTTAGCAGGGGTCACAACAGTGACAACTCAGTAGTGGTGGGGGTAGAGGATGCGGTCAGGCATCACAAGTAAGATCATCTGGGTAGGCTAGTAGAGGATGAAGGAGACAATAGGAACAAACTAAATTCTACACTATGAGTCAGCTAGAGGGAGTGGTGAATCTATGGGTCATGACAGATCATATGAAATTGTTTCACATTGATTGTCTTCTTCTATCTTTATATCTAGTTAGGTTGACCGGGGTGTGTCACACACTTTTATCACTGGAGAAGTGGTAGATAGTTGTTCCTTGATTGTTAGTCATAGATCTGATAGTCTTTTCCTAGAAACACCTTTGGTTGGTTCCACTAAGTTATGGGAGGTGTGTCCATCCTATGTTCTTTCCTTCTCAGGACGCAACATTCAAGTGGACCTTATACGACTTGACATGTACAGATTTCATGTGATCCTAGGAATAAATACCTTGGAGAAGTATCAGGTGGTCTTGGACTGTAGTTCCAAGGTGATGACATTCTTTGAAGGTGATGTTTTGTGGGTCTTCCAAGGATATAGGAAGATTCTTCTAACATGCTTGGTGTTAGAAATGATGGCAAAGAGGCTGATGAGGTAGGGGTGTGATGCCTTCTTGGCACATGTGGTGATTACCAAGGTGAGTAGTCCTAGTATTCAGGAGGTTCCAGTCATACATGGGTTTGAGGATGTGTTCCCGACAAGTTTCCTGATGTTCCCCTTCCTAGAGAGATTGACTTTGAGATCAATCAGGATCATAGTACACAACCACCAGCTAAGATGTAGGAGTTGAAGAAATAGTTGTAGGAGCTGATAGAGAAGGACTTTATCAGATTGAGTACTTCTCCTTAGGATGCTCCCATATTGTTTGTTAAGAAGAATGATAGATCTATGAGGTTTTGCATCGTCTACCAATAGTTGAAAAACATGACGATCAAGAACAAGTATAGGTTGCCAAGGAATGTAATTTGTTTTATCAGTTGAGAGGTGTTGCGGTGTTCTCTGAGATAGATATGAGGTTAGTATACCATCAGTTGCGGATCAAGGTGGATGACATACCCAAGACAACTTTTAGGACTAGGTATGGTCACTATGAGTTTGTGGTTATGTCATTTGGTCTAACCAATGCACTGACAATGTTCATGGATATGATGAATAGGGTATTCCAGCCTTATCTTGACTAGTTTCTGGTTGTGTTCATCAACGAAATCCTAATATACTCCCAAGACACTACCTTTATGGTGAGAAGTGTCAGATCTTCACCAACTACAAGAACCTATATTACATCTTCTCAAAGCAGGAGCTGAATATGAAACAACGACACGAGATGAAGTTAATCAAAGATTATGATTATGAAAACCCACTACATTAAACGAGATTACTCAAAACATAAAACACAATCAATCACCAATTAACCACATACCCAAAAATATGGGTAAATTAAAACCAATTTCAACGTCAGCACCCGCTCAAAAACATTTACATAAGAGTACAACATCTTTCTTATATCCATACTATTCCAAGAATTTAATACAAATTGTTCTAGTGCCTTAGCCACAACATATATAAACAAGAGAACAATATTCATATATGCTACACAAACAAGCCTTAATATGCTAACAATAGTTCGATTTGTTTGAAACACCATATACAAACTTTACCTTCCCAGACCTGAGAGTACATGGATGACTCTAGGACACACTAGACATCTAATCAACTTTCTCATAGATTCATTACTATAGATCCTATTTTCTGCCACAGGTTTGTTTTCGTCACTTCTAATTACCTACAAAATGTGGTGAACCACAAGGGTGAGACCCATGTCCCAGCAAGAGATATAACCTCCAACAACATTTATTGATTGCAACATTTTTAAGTAATTAAATAGTTAAGCAATTTAATCAGATATAATAAATAAGATCAACAATATTGATGATGAACAAAATACATAAAGGAGAAGATAATAACTATCATCATTACCCAGACTATCATCGTTTATCTTGTTGACAATATAAGCAATTTAGTAGCATATGCATATCTTGCATCATGAACAAGTCTAGTAACATAGAATCTCTATCATTATGAATAAGTCTAGCCACATAAGCATAGATAACAACATTAGCATGTCTAATAGGTTGAATATATCAACATCATAAAAAGAGCTAATAACATAAGCACACTTATTTGGATAAGCATGATTAGCATTATATATATCTCTAGTTACAAAGGCATAGCTAGCATGCTAAACATAGCTAACAACATGAGATAGCTAGCATCATGATTATAATCAGTAGTAGTAGTATAGTTATCAACATAAGCATGGCTACTATATGTATGCATATACAATATTAAGCATATCCACAACATAAGTATATCTACTATCTCTTTATTGCACTAAGCATCATCTTTATGTAAAGATAAAAAACAAGGGTTATCATCCTATGTGAAACGTCTTGTATAACCCTAAACAAATATGCTACACAACTGTATTACATCTTTTAATATGCCCTAAGTAAATTGAGGGTACCACTCAAAATCCAACTGACCACTGCACAGTCGAATTCAGTGCCATACAAGATCTAGGAAGAGTCAGACTCCTAAGATCTTCTCCGCCCCCAGTTAGTATGGGTCCACCACAGTGATACATAAGGTCAAGCTGCTAACAACCTAGTCCGTCCTTGGTACATGACATGACACTAGTGAAAGGAGGTGGGTACACATACCCTACCATCTGAGGTACAACTGCAGTTGTCCTCCAATCTCATCACATATATAATCACCGAGACACGAGCGCAGTAGTTCTCAAACTGAGGGCTAGGTATGATCGCAGTCATCCTCCCTAAACACTTGAATTCAGGATGACAAGCACCCCACATACTCATCAGTATGCACTTTGAGTTTCCCTTAGGAATACTCATTTCACCATCTGGCAAGTTCTAACACTCAAATGAATCTATGGCATAGGGCACTACATGATTAGAGTTTCACTTGATTAGTTATGCCAATTGGGTGAATTAAGGCTGCATCAAATAAGTGGACATACAAACTCTAATTCACTTCTAACAAGCATATAAATATCACAACTTCAAAAGATATAAAACATGTGAAACATAATTTCTCATCTCATCATCACATGGTACTATTGACTTTCCATTTATGAGGCTACACTAGTCATCATACTATCACAAGATATAAATAGTTTTCACAATATCACAGGGTATCAACCCTTATCAACACAAGAGGATTACACCTCATTTAGGGCTCAACCATGCCCAAAGGTTATTAAGACCATCATACTATTCCCTTCAAGATCATCATTATCTTTGCATGCCTTATAAAAAGGCTCAACAACATCACTTACATATAATACACCAGACCAGCACAATATTGCATTAATGAGAGAGGAGATATTCATAAACAATCATAGTAGGGTTATACTAACATTAAGAACATTCCTTTGTTACATCAACATGTAAGCAATCTAGATATGATTAACTCTCATCATATTCATAATGCACATGTTTAGCATAAGAAAGTATCAATCATGTGGCTATGATAACCACCAATTAACATATCAAGGTTATGATCATATTAAGGAGGTTATTTCGCCATCATTCCATCATATAAGAAAGTTAAACATGAATACTCATATTTATCTATTTGCATTAAAGTTAGGTTCAACATGATAAATTATATCAATGCTACTAATCAACACTCATACCCAAACCCTAACTTATGACATCCCCATTGGATTATGGATGCAAGAGGTGAAGCATCACCATCACATTCCATAATATTCTCAAGTATGAACTCACACATAAATCCAGGTGTAAACATCAGGATATAGCATACTAGGGTTTCAAAAATAGTAACAGAGTACTCCATGATTGTATTAGTCATTCAAGGACTATTCATACCCAATTGCCATCATTTAGTTATATTAAAGCTAGGTATAACGAGCTATACCTCATTAGGGTTACATATCAACACAATATGATTATCATCCCTTCCATAAATATGAGTGAATAGGTAAGACTACCTTATTAAGGGTAACCCTCCATTTGTTCCATCATCATTCAACCAATATCACCATACCACAATGTCACCCAGAATCATTGGATGTTTAACAGGTAAGACCATTGGTTGTTTACATAAGTAAACACCTTGGATAAACCACCTATGAAGTCCTTCATTTGTTCTTTATAAAGAGTCACCATCTAACCCTAGACATCCCTTGATTAATGACACAAAAAGTTCCATTGAGAGTAGGGTAAAACCCACAATTGACCGTTCAATTAAAATAAGCCATCCATTGTCAACAAGCAAGCTACTTAAATTGATCATATAAAGGATACCATATAAATCATATTATTAGGACCAACATATTACAATATCCATCATTCCACTTTATTGGAGGAATAAACATCAGATCTTGACCATTGGGTCATGTTCATATGTTAAAATCATCAATTATAGTATAGGTTCAACCATTGCATCAAGTGACTCAAGAAACCATTGATCGAAGGCTTAATTGATGCTACAACTACAATGATTAACTCACCATAGGTTGTAGAAACCTGATCCACCGTCATTAGTGACCATTAAGTCACCATAGGTTGTAAGATCAACACTATATTCACTAATCAACATCAAATATTAAGCTAATGTCATCATTGATTGATAACATTATTAGGGTACTTAATGGTTGATCATTAAACTTCTAATTGATCCAAAATCTGACCTAAAGGGTGACCATAGGTTGTCACCATCATATGAAATCTTTGATCTCGACCATAAGTTGTCATGAAGACAACATCATAGGGCTGTTGCAATGGTACCATCATCGGGTCATGGTTTATAGAAGAAATCAACTTTAAACCCTAAAATTAACCATTGGTTGATAGGTGTTAGCGCCATAGGTTGTCAAACCAACCTGATCCAAGTCATATTATACCTTATTAATAACATACACATGATCACAGGTTTATCTAGCACTGAAATCAGAATAGGGAACATTATAAAAATCGAAATCCAAGTCAAGCATAGATTTTTAGTGCATGAATCATCATTTTCAAGCAAGAACATGAGCTAGCAAGCTTATGGTAATCAATAAATGTGGAGCAAGTTATAAAACTTGCCTCTAATGATAATATGAAACCCCAAAGAGAATACATCTTGAGAAGTTAGGGTAGAAATTCCAAGAATAATCTATGAATTCGTCCATCTAGCACATTTCTTCATCAAAAGAGCAAACCCTAAGCATAAGGAGCAAGAAAAGTAGGGTTTTAGAGCTTTAGAGCAAATGCTACCATGGAACAGAAAGGTTAAGACATTGAGGAAGGTATAAGGAAGGAGAAGAGCAAGATAAATGGATAAGGAAATAAGAAAATAACCTTTCTTGGTCGGAATCCCTAGAAGATGACCTTGGAAACCCTAGGTAGGGCTAAATGGAGCTCTAGGAGACATTCTTCCCCAAAAAGAGGTTATCTTCTACCTTAGAGCACTTGGTTCTGCAGAAAAATAGAGGGTATTCGTTGCTTCAGGTTAAAGGAAAGAGAAATCAAGAATAGTTTCGAACTTGGGCAAGGAAGAGGTAAATATAGCCCATGGATAAGGATGGAAGCAAGCATGAGGTGTAAAAGTAGCTTCCCCATGTTTCTATGGCCTTAAACTATTAAGAATATACAAGAACACACTCAAGAAGCTCCCCCACAATCCTTATAGACATTCGTAGCTTTCCTTTGTCGAATTTTCTAGCCAATCACATAATTCATTAGTTGATAGCTACTAAAGGTAGCTCATCCGTGAAGGGGTAAACCCTAAAATACCCTTGAAAAAAAACCTTCAAACCAAGGTTTAAATAGGTGTACCATGGCTCAACAAGCTCAATAATTATGATATAATATCCAAGTAACATAATTCAAGGGATAAATTGGAAAGAAAACCTATCAATTGGGTAAATTGCAGAAAAGTCCAAAATGTGCATAAAATTGCATAACTTTCTCAAACAGTGTCCAAATTGGACCAAAATTGAAACTTAAGCTTGCCTTATGATTTCAAAGCATATATTAGGATTATAAGAATTTAATTATGATAATTAAGCTTATTCAACTCATTAAGCAAGGTTAGGGGCCTTACAATGATTGCACCATAGACTACAATCCATGTAAGGTGAACATGGTGGCAGATTCTTTGAGAAGGAAGTATTCTTCTTCATCATATATGGATAAAGCATTGTTGTGTTCCTTGGTGTGCCATAAGTGAGACCTGTGAGTGTCACTTTTCTAGATGAACATGAAGTTAGAAGTTTCCTATTAGCAGGTTTGCTAGCACAATTATAGGTGAAGCCCACATTGAGACAGCAGATCCGCGATGTACAATGCAATGATATTGTGATACAATAGATTTGAATAGAGTTTTTCATTGAGAAGTGTGATGGTTTCCATGAGACAGAGGATGGGACAATGTGTTACCATGGTATAGATGTGGTTCCTAATGTTGATGGGTTGAGGAAGATGGTTTTGGAGGAGGCTCACTCCTCGATGTATGCTATGCATCCAGGAAGAACCAAGATGCACCATAATCTAAAGGGTCTACAATGGTGGTCTGGATTGAATCCTGACATAGTTGAGTTCTCATTTCTTATTGGTATATAATAATAGGAATATCTAGAGGTAGAATGATCTATAGTTAAATATCTCTACACAAGATATATGCATCAAGTACTTATTCTCTTCTTATGGATGTATACTTAACAAGTAGAAAAAGGGATATACTTGTAACTATACCTGATCCATATGATAACGTGTACATAGTAGAAAACATATATAATACTTACAATATGTAAAGAAAATAAGTGCACATCCATATGGCTTACCAGTTAAACCTTAACATATATACTATACAACTGAGCTACAAATTATTGTATGCCATGGGTAGTTTGAAGTGACTACTCAAACTACTAGTTCATGATCATGATGTCATAATCAGTCGTATATAAAATGTTAGGATTACCAAACTCCTAAAGGTATCTTCGCCTCGGTCAGTATGAGTGAGAAACTATAGTGGCACAACATCTCAACTACTAGTAGGGGCACAACAACCATCACATAAAAATCTTGTTTGTCATTGGTACACAAGACACGACACCAAAAAATAGGGTATACAATCATCAAATTGATTCATGTCTATAGCCTCTCTCAATCATATATAATTGAGTCAAACTATGGTTGTGTTCAAACACCTTAAAGTCATGATAACAGAGAAAACCCTCCCCTCACCCACATATACACAACACCATACGACTCCAAGCACTTTATCACAATATAAGATTGTTATAAGGAAACTCATTTTACTATCCAGCAAGTTCTGACATTAACAAAGGTTTACGGTCATAGGGCACTATATTATTAGGGTTACACTTGATTAAGTAAGCCAATTACTCATGTTTTAGTTGTATCAAACACTTACAAACTATGAGAAGAGATACAATTGACATAATAATGAAGTATAATAACTCTAGAAGACATTAAATGCAATAACATATATCAAACCATCAAATCAGGATACAAATAATCATCTTCACCCATGACATAGTGCAAAATATCAATCTAGGCTACACAAAGATAAATGTATCATCCTTAATCCAAGCATATCAAGCATTACTTCTACCTCCAATATATCATTTTTAGTGTTCAAATAGTATTACAAAACATAGTCCATTATCTAATGCATAAAAGTTTCCATAACCATCATATAGGACGAGACATGATCATAGAACATGATTAATCATCACTATTCAAATGTAAGGGTATCATGAGAAATTGTCATATTGAATTTTCTTTAGGAACATTAGTAAGAGTCATCCGATCCTAATTACATGTATCTTTTAGAGTCTACTTGGATATGACAAAGTATACATCATCATTAAAGGATAAGGTTATCAAACCAAAAATATCACATCATTTCCACATTTTATATATTTCACCTTTTTATCCATCATTTTATACTTCATCCATGTTCAATCATGGATTAACCGTGATATTTGGTCCATGTCATCATCCCAATGATGACAATTCCATTGCAACCTAGGTATTAACTTCAAGTCATCAATCCTACATGTATATATCTCATATCCAAGATATATCTTATATTTTTACATTGATCACATACTTAATCAATCTCCTAAGATCATAGAGAAAGGAAAGCTGAAAGACATAGGAAATAATAAGATGAAGATAATTACTCCATTAGATCCTTTTATCTTGTACTATAGAAATCTATCATTAAAACTCATATGTATTAAGAAACTTATGAGTTACTTCATGTGCACTTTATTAAGTACCCCTATGTTGCATTTCATGTACATTCATATAATTAGGCTTCTTGATTCATAATTAGATTTTTCTTTATTTTTGAATCCATTAATGTTTGTAACTGTAGGAAATATAATAAAACTCACAGATTAACCCAAGTTACTCATTTGCACAAAACCACCTCTACTGGCCATGAAAGGATAATTTTGATCACATAAAAACATACTAGAGGTAATACATTATTGGAATATCAACACCATATGAAGGTCTGGATCCCACCTCATATTACTACAATACACCACTATACCAAATTTCAATTAAAAATTTGAAGGTATGTGAGAGTTACACCAAATACAAGATTACACATAAAAGAACCAATCTCATGTATAGATGACCTACCTTGAGATTATGGGTCTAACATAAATAAAATATCAATAGCATAACATATCTATAAGATCCCTAAGATCATTATATATCCAATCTCAATAAGTAAGAATAACATGTATATTTGTGTTCACATCATGTGTCACCAAGATACCATGGAGATAACATATTTAGTAAAATTTCACGTATATTTAGGATTTTAGCATAAATGTGTTTAATTAGTAATAAAATTAACATCATGGATCACTTTTACAATGTTAGGAAGAACATACTTTGTATTTATTTTTCAATCATCTAGAATAGTTCTAAAAAATCATCTTTCAGCATGCAAAGTGGTCACAGAGAGAAATTTTGGTTATAGTAGAAAAGTTTAAGTATTTGCATGTAAAAGTAGGAACAAGAATGTTACTAAAACCTATATTGATTGACTCTCATTGTGATGATCTCGAGGTATATCTAAGACAACAAAAAATAAGCTTGTATAGCCTAGATTAGCTCCCAAACACTACAACAAAACATAGTAAATTTCAAGGACAAATCCCTAACTTGAGATGGTTGAATGCTTAATGTGAACTTGTTGATCAAGGCTTGACACTAACCTTTGTTACTTGAGTGAATACTTGGTCAATCGAATATTCTAGTCAAGGATATAGATGAGTAGGATAATGTATATGTCATGAGATTTTCTCACAAATGGATAGACGAATGTGACACTGTGGACACGTCTTTACACAAGGACAAAGCTTTCAGGATAAATTATTTTCTCCATATGTGTACCTTTAATATCATTATATTTATTTTGAAATTATGATAGTTAAATTTTATAGAGAAGTATTGGAAAAAAATCATATATTTAATAATTATTTTTATAAATATACAATATTGTTCATGCACAACTCAAAGCATACACAAATGAATGTTGTTCCTTCAAAAGAAAATGGGAAAACATCCATGTTAAATTCCATCACACTACTTAAGTGTTCTATTTGCTTGACAAACATTACACAAAGATAAAAATAGTAATTCTACAATAGCCTCTATATATCTTGTCTCATTGAATTTACGGTTGATGACTTTATTTGTTGTTGTTTTCACTCCTTCCACCATGAGGGTTGTCTCTATTTTCCATCATTTCTTGCACCAAGATGATTGTAAAAGAAGATTATACAATCCATTTAACCAAATTTATACATCTCCTAGCTATGTCTAGTGTCTTACAAGAACATTACAACAACATCCTTAGAATTTGATGTAGTCCTTACAAGTAGTGTTCAAAGCTTCACTATCCACTGTGCCTCTAAATTATCTTCCACCCCTTACAAAAATCTAGTAGATTAGGGATGAAGAAAGGTGGAAGAGTATGGTAGTAGCATATGTATACAATGGAAAATGGCTAGATAGAGATTGGGGTAACACCTAGGCCCCCTTCCCAAGGCTCTAGTAGAGTTTTAAGAATGAGGACTAGGCCCACATACTAGCACTAGCCTTAACTGCACATTTTGTCCTCACTCACATGCAAGACAGGATCAACTTCCTAATTGGTCACCCATCCTAGTACTACTTTGGGCTGAGCACGCTTAACCACAAAGTTCTTTAGTGATGGGCTCCTTGAAAAGGAGGTGCACCTTGGTGACATGGATAGTCCAATTATTCCTTTTATGATCATTCAATCTGATGCCTCAAATGATGGGATGTTACAATCTCCCCCAATTTGACTCTTGATATCCTCATCAAAGCTCAACTTACGACCTCATAATACTGCCTCCATTTCAGTGCAGTCCCAGAATGACCCATGGACACCTAGCTCCTGATCACGGAATACCAATGCAAGGGTGGCTACATCACCATGGAGAGCCCTTTCCAACTTGCCTGGACAACATGGCTCAAGACTGGCATGCCACATGCTCATGTGGGCCCCACTTATTGGAGGGGTTATGGATCTGATACCATTTATAATGCCAAGGCCCACTGCCCAAGGCTCTAGTAGAGTTTTAGGAATGATGATTGGGTGCACAAACCACCACTAGCCTTAACTATGTGCTTTGTCCTCACTCACGTGTAAGACAGGATCAACTTCTCAATTAGTCACCCATCCTAGTACTACTATGGGCTAGGAATGCTTAACCACAGAGTTCCTTAGTGATGAGTCCCTAATAAGGAGGTGAACCTTGGTGATATGGGTAATCCAATCATTCCTTTTAAGATCATTCAATCTGAGGGCTCAAATGCTGGGATGTTACAATTGGCAAGAAGATAACAAGGTTTTATTATGGGAAGAAACAAAGAATCCTTGAAGTGTTGGGATGCTATATCTTCTGATTGAGGGCTCTAGATAGGTCTTGATGACCATGGCCTATTTCTTTCTTTCTTCTTACTCTATTGTTTGTTTTCTTCCTTTTCTTTCTGCCTTTTTCCTCTTCTTTATGTTTGGACATTTCTTACAAAAATCAATATAAAGGGGCCCATGATTTCTTAGCAAAAAAATAATAAGGTTTTACTAAAATATCTCACCTTTGTGATTTGGGAACTACCATTTTACCTTTATTAGATGTGTTCTTATTTCCTTTCTTAGTTTAATCATTTTATTGGAAAAATAACCTTCCATTATTTTCTTCAATGCACACACTATCTCAGCAGTATTCCTCATCAACCATTACTCAAAAAGTCCAACATAATGAGGAAAAAAATTGCTAATATTAATTGGAGAGATTTCCAAAAATAGACTGACTAAAATATTCTAAGGAGTAACAACATTGGTGTCTATAAATTTATTGTATACTTCCTCATAGGGAAGTACAATGCACAATTCTTCTCTCACTCTATTTGCCAAGGACAAATGGTGCTTGGTGAGGAGACGGGGGATGGCATGAGTGTTTATAAGGCTCTAATTCAGAGGTTGAAACTTCTTATTCTTGTACATTTCATGTAATGCAGCCCATTTCATTTGTGATATCCACATTTATCTTTGAAAGCTTGTTTGAGGCACCTCCAATAACCTTAGAAACACAGAGTAGAAAGCTCTTGCTGGTTCTGTAAGTCCATCTTGGACATGTCTCAGAGCCCGTGGACCTTTATCCTTTCAATCATTGTAGGTCATTATCCACTAATGCTGATGTCACCGTCGAATGGTTGTTTCGATGGAACCAAAGAAGCACCAATTAAATACACAAACCCTAATAAGCTATTTCATGCACACAATATTTACCTACACTATTTTCATTAAAAGCATTGAATGTAAAACAAATTTAATAGTTCTTGTAGTGGCGTACATGTTGATCACTTTAGTAGAGGCAAACATTATATATATCTAGTCAGGCCTATGAAAGTACCATTGGTATGGAGCAAACTTTCCATATTAAATTAAATATGGTCGAGGAGTTTGTCATTGACTAGTTGGCCCTGACCCTGATTGTGTTATGTTGAAATAAAAACTAAACCTCCAAGCAAGATCTAGATTCTTTTACATAAAAGAGAGGAACAATGAAGGTTCCTTAACTAATTTGGGTAGGTTCCACCATACAAGTCCATGGGGCTCGACCAAAGGAAGAAGATGAGATGAGGAACAATAAGAATACCTCTCAAGAACCTCCTTTACATGACCAATGTCACTTATCTAGCTCCAAGATGACCCCTCCATGGTGGATATAGGGAAAATAAGGGAAAGAATGAGAAAAGGGGCTATACCTAGTCTGAGCAAGTTACAACCATGGAAAATCATGTCCTTCAACAAGGACCAATAATTGTGAGTATAAGAAGGAACACGATATAAGGGGGTGATCATACATTTTTTATACAAGGAGCAAGGTTTGAAAACTTGAAAATACTATGGAGTTGCCTGATCTTTGGCATGCATCTATGTGAATCTACATGCATCCACTTGTAAGTTTTCATCCATGGTCATCAATCTTTAAGGGATTTTCATTAACCTGCATGGCTGCCCCCATCTTTCCAACATCACGAGAGATGTCAAGTGATCCTCTAGGTATATGGGTAGGGGTTTATATAGGCTAGAAAGAGTGCAAGCGGCCATGTTTCCCTTAACTAATGTCTAAAACACTCATCCACCTAGAATTCTCATCACCCAAAACTCCCGTCGACCCAAAACTTTCATCCACCAACAAATTTCATCAACCTAGTACTTTCATCCACCCAAAACTCTCATCGACCCAAAACATTCATTTGTCCATAACTTTCATCGACCCAAAACTTCCATCGACCCAGAACATCCATCAACCCTCCACTTGGTACATGAAATTGCAAATTAAAGCAAACTATGTTCAATTGAAGTCATATTAGATTTGTGCCTTGACAAATTGATTTCAAGGCTCAAACAAGTATGGGTATGAAGAAAAACTCATGTTCAATTACTTTTCACTTAATTTGCTGTTAAGTCATCATCCTTTTTTGAATTTACAATTACATCCACAACTTGTAAGGGAATCTTGACATTAAGGCAACTAAGGTGCAAATTAAACAAAATTGGAGATATCTCTTAATCAATTGTATCAAAACTTGATCCAACATGATTATGGTAATAAAGTAAGATTAGAGGAATATTAGGGTGAAGCTAGGTTCATGGTTTCACACTTGCCTACTTTCTTTGAAACTATAGATGGGATTAACTTATATTGATTTATGAATAGGAAAGGATAAAGCTTCAACACAAAAAAGAAAAAGATAGGGAGAGATTGGGTCAGCTTGACATAGTTTTTGACGGTCTAATGGATCCCTTCCTAACCTCGTTGATGATGAATGAGTGAGATACGGTTGATATGCATTTTCTCAATTTCCCTCTAGGATTGAAATATCATCTAAATTCATGGGTCATACATCTATTACATATTGAACATTAGAAAGCTAATTGTTATTGGACGAATATAAATAGGAGGAAGTGTTCTATAATAAGAAGCATAGGATGTTAGATTGAAGTCCATTGGATGATTATAGTAAATGTAATTTCAGATGAGAGTGAAAGGTAAGACAATGGCAGACTCATGGCATCTAGTGGTGTTAGTGGTTCTGTATAGGTACCACCTATAGGAAATTATCAGGAAAATTGTGAAACTATTATCCAAGCTAATATCAAATTGAGGTGGTGAGACAAGAAAACATAAAAAACTGTGTTGGTGTGAACTAATTGATCCATGAAAGCATGAGTAAATGAGATAAGGATCTCATATAAAGAGAACTCCAATAGAATAAAAGGGATATAATGATCGTTTAAACAAGTTACATTGGAAGATCCTGCATTTTAGGTTGAGATGTCAAACCGTTTGATACTGAAATCTGAACACAAGAAAGAATCACCCGTGTTTTGAAAATTTCATATTATGTGTTATTGGAAATCACTTTGTTGCCTTTTTTTCTAACAAACAAAAACCACTTCATTGCCTATGTTCTTAGTCTATCTATGAAAACCCCTTCAATAATGAGCGCATTTCCTTAAAACTCACCAATCCAGGAGGAAATGTGTATTTTAATTAGAATATCAAATGAAGCCGAGGGAGCCAAATTAACCTTTTGTCTATACCCATTTAATTTCGTGTAACAGGGGCCAAGGTTACACGAAAATGCACGATTCAGAATGCTTCAAGTTAAGCGTCAGTGGTCCATCCGTTTGTGCCCTTGTTCTTTCCATGCATTTTCTATATACTTTGGCATACAATTTCCCATAGCAAGATTCGGGTATTTTGTAACCTTCATCGTCAATGCAGCCAGCGAGACATGTATGCGATTTTCGGCGAATGAAGTTATCAACTATTATGGTAGCCGTCAACATTACAGGGAAGGGACTCCACCCAATTATACTGAGTAACGCTATACACAATCACTTCTATACCCGCCCACACACTCGTTTTTCAGGAGTCGTAAAAATCTGTTTCCAGTCTTTTTTTATTGTGAATTAATTCTATATGAATTAACTCTATGCAAAAGCCGAAGAGTCTCGCATTACCTCCTCTCTCCAGAGTCATTCTATCCCACTAGCGTTTCTCGCGTTAGTATAGTACGTCTGATAATTTAATTCCATCCCATCAACGTTCTCACACTAGTACAATACGTACGATTTTCAACTATCATCAATCTAGTTGGTTTGCTTCGTTTATACCAAAGTCGAGCATCATATATTCTTCATCGCAGGATGTTCGTACAGTATGTCTTGTACTGTACTTCACGTACCTATACTATAAATTTATATTTTAATGACATGTAAAATAAAATATGTGCAAGATCTGAAGTACTATAATGTGTGTATGTACTATCCGTCTCGTACTGTACGTCTCGTATTTCACGTCTTGTACTGTATATAATGTATTGTACATAAAATGAGATTAATAATTTTGACCATGAGAACCTATCACTTGGAGAGTGATCTTCATTCAATAATGTACGTCTCATTCTGTACGTCTTATAATGTACGTAAAATGAGACCAATGATTGTAATTTATAAAATAAAGAAAAAATGATCAATGTATCCTTCGAGTAAACATATATATATAAAATTCAACATTAATGATAAATGTACAATATAGATTTGTGAAGGAATATGGACGTACTGTACGTCTGTATAAGTGCACATTTGAATAAAAAAATAGAAGGAACTAACAATGAATGTAAATTTAAATTTAAATATTTTTTGTGATTTGTTGTGTAAGTAGATATCGCAATTAATATCTGTGGAGGAGATGCATTATGTGTAGTTTACATGCTATTTGTATGACTTTTACATGGGTTGTAATGTAAATTCAGCTGCAGGTGAAACCTCTTTTGGAAACGTTACTAGTCACATTTTTTTCAAATTCTGGATGGGGCAGCCGGTGAGAAACTAACTTATGGCTAGAATTTTTCATTACAATTTCAGCAACGTAGGCTGTAACATGGGGTTGTTCTTTCGACTTTAACAACCAAGTAAACTGCAGCATGAGCTTGATGTTGACCTTGCTCATCTCTATTAATTGGTGGCAAACACTTTCCGACACGATAGAGCGGTGTAGTTATCGGAACCACGATCAATATCTATCAGTGCAGAATACAACTGTATGATCGACTCATCAATCCACATCAACAAAGTAAACGGCGGATTTGTACTTAGGTGTTCTGTCAAACAACACCTGCGGCTTTCACACGATAGCCACCTATTTAGTGAAGCGTACTTGGGCGCATGATCGAGGTCAGCCACGGTCGCCATCGTCATCTTTAAAGTCGCCATTGACATTGAGATTTTTCTCATAGCGGCTAATTAGTTAGACTTGGGTGGATAAGATCGAGGTGTCTGCAGACTTCAGGGTAATGCAGTCGCTCTTTCCCTCTCCATCTCTCAACCGAGGTAAGTGGGGAATCCGCTGATTGCATCATAGCAGTGCAGGCCATTATATATTCACACAACGACTCCGAGTGAGTGATGCATTTATTTCGCGAAGAATGCAATTGGTTGCCAACTCGAACAACAGCTGCAGCGATAATGTAAAACAGTATGCGAATGAGGGGGTTCCGGTGTTTTTTTTGTCCCTCACGCATTTTTTACATATATATAGGCAAAAAAATCTAAATGACACATTTGCCAATTTTAATTACTTAAATGGCACGTTCTTGAACTTATTGTCCAAAATGACATATTTCTGGAGCAATACGTCCCCTGCTGGGACACATTGCTCTCCCGCGAGGCAATACGTCCCGGCGGGGGACACATTGGTCCCACAGGAGGGCAATGCGTCCCGAGCCGTGACACATTGCTCTGTTGTGGGACCAATGCGTCCTCCGCCGAGACGCATTGCCTCGCGGGAGAGCAATGCGTCCTAGCAGGGGACGCATTGACCCCACATGAGTGCAATGCGTCACGGCTCGGGACGCATTGCCCTTTGTGGGACCAATGCGTCGCGCCCCGCGACGCGCCCAACAGCTAGAAATTGCCACGCAGACACATTGCTCCCAGGGCAACGACTATTTTACCGTTGGGGCCGCCGCGCGGCGTCGGGCGGTGCCACGTGGGCGCAATGCGTCCCCAACCGGGACGCATTGCTCCCCTATATATATTGGCCGAAAACAACCCTCAAACTCACATCATTCTTCATTTCCTTCATCTAGCTCTATACTCCCATTGCTCTGGAGCTTTTTCTCGGATTTCTATTGCTTTGGGTGATTTCTAGCTTATTTTGGGCGATCTTGGAGCTGATATCTTCTACTGTTCGAAGACTATTTGGAGCTTCTTCTTTCTCTTCTTCTATTCTTCGATTGTCAACACATAACTCTCCATTTCAGGTATTCTACCAAAATTTTAATTTTCAAAATATGAACTTAACTTTAGTACGAAATATTACAACTGAAATAATTATATTGTTACTCTTTAATTGCACATTACTAAAATAATGATGTAGAAAATGACAATTGAAGGCTACTTAATACCTGAAAAATTATTGTTCGAAATTGCAAAATTGTTATTTTGAAATGTTAGTGTTACTAAAAAATTAGCAAAATTGTTGTTATGAAATATTAGTTAATTTTACTGAAAAAAATAGCAAAATTGTTGTTCTTAATTGTTGTTCACTGTTAAGTAGTCCAATAAATTTAATTCCAAATTGATGTCACTGCTCTAAAATATTAATTTATGTTGATATAATGTCATAAAATATGAATTTCTTTCTGATGTTAATATAATATTCTAAAATATAGGAACATGGCATCTAGTTCAAATTCACAAATTGTGAAAATGCGATATGATGGGCAATTTCTCTCTGATGGGTCTTATTCTAGTCGATCTGTTAGACCCATAAACATTTCACTTATTAATACCCTATCTGAACTAAAATCATATATCTATACAACACTTGACATCAATCCCAACCACTTCTCTATCAAAATATCCTATCTTTTCTCTGGAGAAAATCATATGCTCGTACATGTTGATGATGATGATGCATACAGAACCTTGTTATTACTTTCAGCTGATGCCTATATTGATGTGTTTCTTGAAAAAACATATATCCACCAACAACCTTGTTTAATGAGTCTATTGAATCAATTTCAATCTCAATTCTCTCGGAGTCAACCACCTCAATTATGTCTGTCATTTAACTACTGAATGGAGTCAACCACCTCAATTCAGTCTTAGCAATTTAACTGCTGAGTGGAGTCAACCACCTGAATTTTCTCAAAATCTTACTACTGAGAATATTGGTGTTGAGGTTGAGGAGGGAGATAATGATATTGATCATGAAGGTGATAATGATAGTGATCATGAAGGTGATAACAATAGTGACATTGAAGGTGGTAATAACAGTGAACCACCTGAGGATGAGTCATTGACTGAAACCGATGATGAGCACACAAATCCATTCCCTGACTCTATTACAGCATTGAGTTATATTCCATCCATATTTGACAACCAATGGCCTCAACATGAACACATTGATTCCAACTATGAAGCTTTTCAAGATGATGACTGGGTGGAAGATTTTTGTCATGATTTTCGTCTCAATTACAATCCTTCCGGTGTTGTTATATATGAGGGTGCTTTATTTGCATCTAAAGTTGTACTGGTTGAGACACTCCAAAAATGGTCGGTACAAAATAATGTCCAGTACCGTACATTACGCTCAAATAATCGTCATCTTAAACTTGCTTGTATCCATGATGAACGATGTCCTTGGAGATTGACCGCTTGCCAGTCCAAAAAAGCAGGTGGCATGTGGAAGATAAAACATTGTAAAGCAGGCCACAATTGTGAATTAACTGTTATGAATCATGATCATCACCAACTCACAACATCTTATATTGCTCGAATGATAATGCCAATCCTAGTATCACGATTGGATATGTCGACATGAGAAATTCGTGACAAGGTGAATGCTGAACTAAGGCTCAATATATCTTACAAGAAGGCATATCTAGCGAGGAGGAAGGTTGTTTGTAAAATATTTGGAGACTGGGAATCATCATATCATAGTTTGTTGTCGTTCCTAATTTCTCTGACACAATATATTCCAAGAACTATATATGCCCACCTTATTGATGATTATACCCTTCAAACTGAAGGCACTCGTAGATTCAAGCGGGTGTTTTGGGTATTTGGTCCAGCTGTGAGGGGTTGGGCCTATTGTAGGCCTGTTCTTACTGTTGATGGCACATTTTTAACAGGAAAATATACTGGCATACTTCTCCTTGCATGTGGCATAGATGCTGATAATGGTCTATTTCCACTTGCTTTTGCTGTTTTCGAGAAAGAAAATAAGGACTCCTGGGAGTGCTTATTTGGTTCTCTACAAACTTGTATTCCAATCATTCCACGACGTACATACTTGTGTATTATTTCTGATCGAATGAGTGGGATTTTTCCAGCCCTTCAATCAATATTTCATTGGGCTCAACATCGTTATTGTCTTTGACATCTTCGGGAGAACTTCCATAAGCAGTTCAAGTCCAAGGAGTTGAGGGACCTTATGTGGAAGGTGGGATCCACAACTGATACACATGAATTTGATCGTCATATGACTGTTATAGAAACCATAGAACCAGCAGTGAAGTCGTATTTATTAGGCCAAAATCCAGTACATTGGGCTCTCGCATATGACAGAGGTTGCAGGTATGGGTCATTGACTATCAATCATGTTGAAGGGTGTAAAGGAGTCTTAAAAGGTGTTAGAGGTTTGCCAATACAAGCGTTAATTGTTGCCACATACTACCGCTCTGTGACCATGTGGTTGTATAGGCGTAATCTCGCAAATAAACGTGCACAAGATGGATTTATATGGCCCTTTAAGGTTCATGATAAGCTTTATAATGTTCGAGAGGATGCAAAAAAATTGACAATACACATCCGTGTGAACAATGATGAATGGCTTGTTGGTGACATGGATGGATATAAATTTCAAGTAATAGTGCATCCAAATGGTGGCAGTCAATGCAGCTGTGGTTTTCCACAACAATGGCATTTTCCATGCTCTCATGTTTGGGTAGCTGCAGACTCTGTCAAGTGGGATCTTGATGCACTTGTGAGTGCATATTATACAAATGAGGCTTATCTAAATGCATACAGAACCAGATTTCATGGCATTCCTGACAAGAGGTATTGGCCTCAATTTGATGAAAGTAGATGTATTTATACCTTATTACCCCCTAGGAAACGAAGGCAAGCTGGAAGACCAAAGAAAAAGAGAAGGCATTCAACTATGGATGTTGATCCAAATCAGTATACATATCACTGTCATAAGTGTGGCAGAAAGGGCCATAATAGACGCACTTGTCCTAATGTCATATGATGGCTGGTTATGTAATGTTTGCAATTTCAATTTACTCAAGTCATGTTATATTTTCAGTTTCAATTTTACGAAATTCATGTAATGTTTGTAATTTCAATTTCACTAAAGTCATGTAATGTTTGCAATTTCAATTTCACTAAAACAATGAATTTATAATGGTTTTTCTATAGATGGCTCATCGAAGGACTTGGACATTTCATATGACCGTAGAGTTAATCCAAATAATAGCTACGAAGTGCCTACAGGGAAAAATGACTCATCAAACTCTATTGGATGATGACTGGAATGACGTACCCGATTTGTTGCACAACAAGTTAGGATTTATAGTGCCAAAAGAACAAGCAAAATTTCATTGGCAATTTTTAAAGCAAATGTTTCCCATATATGATGAACTTCTTGAGCTACCTGGTTGGTATTGGGATCACACAAAACAGAAAGCAATGCCAATCAACGAACAAGTAAAAAACCAGTTAGCTGTATCACATCCAGAGATACATCGAGTGGTACATCAAGTGTGGCCATTTTATGAACCTCTAGATGAGATACTGAATCAAGTGCAGTAATTTCATGTAGTTCATGTTGTATTTTTATATTGTTTGTTCATGTAATTCATGTTGTTCATGTTGTAATTTCATCTTATCTAATGAAGAATCTTGACAATCTTAAATGTTGTACACTATTTGCACTTTTCATTTAATGTAATTTCTGCACTTTTCATTTAATGTAATATTTGCACTTTTCATTTAATGTAATATTTTCACTTTTCATAGATATGACTCCTAGACAAGAAACCTGCCGACTCTCCCAGCACCACATTATGTTGGCACAATGGCCTATTACTGACCAGGATGTTTTAGACAATATTTCCATAGCTGGTTTTGGGCTTGTTCATAGGCTACCATGTATCCACCTTGACCCTACTTTAATCACTACATTAGTTAACATGTGGGACAGCTCTAGCAATACTTTTAGGCTTCCCCCTTTTGAGATGAGTGTCACTCTTCAGGATGTTGCAGTTCTTTTAGGCCTGAGGATTGATGGCCCACCGGTTATAGCTTCATATCCTTTAGGTGTAGATGAGGGGCAATTTTCTTCATGGACTCACCTTTGTGAGAATTTCTTAGGAGATGCACCAGATGGGATGACTAAGGGGCATATCTCCTTGATTTGGTTGCGTGAGACCTTCAAGGATATGGATCTTACCGCGGGTGATGAAGAACAACAAGTAGAAATGAGGACAAGGTATACTAGGGCATATCTCTTATATTTCTTAGGTAGTTACCTTATCCCAGATAGTACAGGGGATAGAGTTCATGTTAGGTATCTCCCTCTTGTGTCCGATTTTGAACGTTGTGGCACTCTATCTTGGGGTGCTGCAACTCTAGCTTTCTTATATAGGGAGTTGTATAAGGCAACCACCCGGTCTAGGAGAACAACCCATCTATCAGGTTGTGTGTGCCTATTACAACTGTGGTGTTGGGAGAGGTTGGGAATTGGACGCACAGGTACAATTGCAATGCACTGGAATGATTGACCAGAAGATGTTCCCTTGGGTTATAGGTTAAAGATCAACATAATTAATTATTTTATTTGTCCAAATATTATGTAGTGTTTATCTAAATTTAGTTTGTCAATTTAATAGGTGGCCTACCTTTGTCCAAAGGAGTCAAACTATCAGGGGAACAATTCAGTTTTACGATTCAACATTTGACCAGATTTTGCCCTCACAGGTATAACTTACTTACCTCTGTTGTATGGTATGTTTTATTTATTTACAATTTACTCCATCTTATATGATACATGTTGTTTATATGAATAACAGATAGAGTTGACTCCTTACACTGCTGAGGTTCTCGAGAGATTGCCTGCCATTTGTAGAGATGGTAGTGATATTTGGTTGGCACGAGTGCCTCTGTTGTGCTACACAATAGTGGAGTGGCACTTTCCCGACAGAGTACTTGGACAGTTCGGCTTTGTTCAAGTACAACCTACTCTTCAGCTGCCGAAGCTTAGCCGGATAGATGGGAGGGGTCATGCGGCTGAGGATTGGATGCTTCATTATAGGCAGGAGGTGCAGATGTGGAACAACAGACGTGAGAGCTTAGTTCCCGCTCCACCAACTGATACAATCTTCAGTCCTCAGGTTCACTATGCATGGTATCATCCACAATACATCGTGCCCCCTCCAGCTATGCCTCCAAGCATATACTACCCGCAAAGTTATCGTCAGTAGGAATTTGTGAGTATCATTATTATTTTCTTTTACAAATTGTTATTATTTATCTTTGTTATTTTTAATATATGTAATTGGTCTTTATTATGTGTACATACTTTATTTTACAGGTACAAACACAGGTGGCGATCCGAGCGGCAGTAGAGCACGCCCCTGCACAGATCAGAGACAACATATATAACATCTAGGGGAGTTACTTTGATAGTCTTCCAGACTATGCTCGACCGTGGGATCCCATACCCACTCATACCACAGCCCCTGAGCCCACTCCTACTCCTACTCCTACTCCTACTGTTGAGCCCACTCCCACTCCCACTTCTCAGTTCATGTCATGGGGACCGACATGGCCATATTTTTCAGGAGCTGCTTCATATTCCTCATTTATCACCCCACCTCAACCACCATCATACCATGGAGCAAGTTCTTCTTCTGCTCCATACACTCAATTCCCACCAGCAATTATTCCTGAGAGCCGACCACCATCTTATGTCACATATTCACCTACTCCGTTTGATTTCTCAGGATGCATCCCACCTGATGCATCCTATCCTGGTTTTCCTAGACCCCTCACCCCACCTCCACCTTTTCATTTCTTCCCTGATGCTCGCCAGCAGCCTCCTACGCAGTTGTCCCCAGTTCAGCCGTCTCCAGATGACATCGGTACAGAGGATCCTGATGTAGAGGGACGTGGGCGAGGACGTCGTGGGCGAGGATGACATACTTAGTTTTTTATATATTGTACGGTTTTGTATGTATGCCTTTGTGAGGACATCTATTGTATGTGGATCTATCATATTATGATATCACATTGGTTCATTTTGGATCATGTTGTTGTGGATCTATCATATTGTTTAGTTGTGTATTATTTTCTCGCCATGTTGGTTCATGTTTTAACCTTGTTTTTAATTGCTATCTCATTTTTTTTGGATTAAGTTCGTATTATATAATCAATTAGGAACCAACCAATGTTGGTTGCAATACACTTATATATTCCATATGCATGTTACGACCTATTGAAATTGACAAATTTATAATAATTGAGTATATTATAGACATCCAAATACAAGTGAACGAATTATAAATGTATAAATATAATCAATATTGTTAATATACATATCAATAACCATGAAACAATATCAGTGACTGCAAAAATATGATTAAAAAAAGCAATGCGTTCTGCATGGGGACACATTGCTCCAATGTGTCCTGCATGGAGACTCATTGAGCAATGCGTCCCGCCAGGAGACACATTGGTCCCACAGAAGGGCAATGTGTCTCAGTTCGGGACACATTGTTCTGTTGTAGGACCAATGCATCTCGTGCTGGGACGCATTGGAGCAATGCGTCCCGGCGGGGGACACATTGGTCCCACAACAGAGCAATGCGTCACGGCTCAGGACGCATTGCCCTCCTGTGGGACCAATGTGTCCCCTGCCAGGACGCATTGCCTCGCGGGAGAGCAATGCGTCCCTGCAGGGGACGTATTGCTCCAAAATGTGCCATTTTGGGCAATAAGTTCAAGAACGTGCCATTTAGGTAATTAAAATTGGCAAATGTGCCATTTAGGTTTTTTTGCCATATATATATATATATATATATATATATATACTAAATACTATCCTTACATTTACAGTACTTCAACACACTTCTTACCATGGCAAATCCGCATCGTCGTCAATGCTTCGAGCTAATATGCGGAAAAGTTTTGATCAATACTATCATTATGCTGTGCTGACTGCGTGTTGTACGATCTTCTGTTCAGATTTGCTACACCCAGTATGAACATGGCTACACATTTGATTATCTTTAGATATGTGTAAATGTAATTAAATATGTTGGTTAAATGGTCACACGTGATTTCAACACTTCACTCATCGAATTTCTTCCAAGATCATGTCATGGCGCTCAACATCAACGCTAGGGAGTGTAAGCTACTCCACGAACAAATCCTAAAGCCTTCAAAGCGAGCAGTTGATTGATTCAGCATTTCCACATTGTACGATATGATTTAAGTCAAAACAGCTAGCTTTTATTCAATTTCGAGAAGCAATTGCGGAGTCAGATAATATAGCTCCGAGTTCTACTCACTCGGCTGTATCAGGCGGCGCCAAATACTTTGAACTACATATACGGATCTAGCGCAAAGATATCTGCATAATTAGATCATTAATCCGGTGGGGCTGAGTGAGTAAAGATATGGACAAATATCTCAATGACTTTTAGTTTGGAGTTGGTGTATCCGGTGGGGCTGAGGCTATCTTGCACAGTGTCAACAGGGTGTTGAATACGCGACACAACGATAGTTCCCTATCCATGCTTACAGTGGATTTTTCTAATGCATTCAACCTGGTTGATAGGTCTTCTTTACTCCATGAGGTGAGATCAAGGTGTCCATCCATTTCCTTGTGGGTGGAGTTCTTGTATGGTCAGGCAGCAAGGTTATACCTTGGGGACAGACATATTTGGTCATCTACAGGAGTGAAACAAGGTGATCCTTTGGGCCCACTACTCTTCTCTCTTGTACTGCATCCGCTTATTCATCATATCAGAGACAACTGCAAACTTCTTCTTCATGCATGGTATCTTGATGATGGAACAGTCATTGGAGACACTAAGGAGGTGGTGAAGGTTCTGGATATCATTCAGCAGTGTGGACCAGATCTAGTTTTGATTTTAAATATACGTAAAACAGAGATTTTTTGGCCTACATGTGATGGTAGGAAGCTTCAAAATGAGTTCTTTCCGAAAGATATTGGGAGACCTTTAGTTGGAGTGAAGCTGCTTGGAGGAGCTGTTAGCAAAGACAACAATTTTATTGGAGATTTGGCTATGGAGAGGGCTTTGAAGGCTATCGAGTTGATGCATCTTCTTCCCCAATTAGGTGATCCTCAGAGTGAGCTCCTCTTACTTCGTTCGTGTATGGGAATTGCAAAGCTTCTATTTGGCCTGAGGACCTGTCAACCTAGGTACATGGAAGAGGCAGCAACTTGTTTTGATAGAGAGTTGCGAGCATCTATTGAAGACATTGCAGTATGTGGAGGCCCCTTTTTTGGAGACTTCCAATGGAGGTTGGCTTCATTGCCGATCCGTCTTGGTGGCTTGGGACTTAGTTCAGCTGTTGAAGCTTCTTCGTATGCTTTTGTGGCATCTAGGGCCCAATCTTGGGTGCTTCAGGATCACATCTTGCGAGGTAGTGGGATTCACGGTATGGACACTGACTTTGATATCGCCCTAGATCATCTTCGTGTCATAATTCCTTCCTTTGATCTTAGTTGTTTTTCTAAAAAAGACACCGTCCCCCCAAAAGCACAAAACGCTTTGGCGAGTGCTCTTTTTAGTAAAATAATTGAGGATATGTAAGTTAAGTTTGCTATGACCATTCGACAAAAGGCAGTTTTTGAGTGTCTACAAGCTGATCATGCTCAAGATTTTCTCCTTACTATTCCTATTGATGGACTTGGTCTGCACATGTCCCCAGTGGAGTATCGTAGTATCCTCAAATATCGTCTCATGATTCCCTTATTTCCAGTCGACGAGATATGTCCAGTTTGTCGTAAGGCGTGTCTGGACTCTTTTGGGGAGCATGCTGTTCATTGCAGGGAACTTCCAGGTTTTAAGTACAGACATGATCTTGTTAGAGATGTTCTCTTTGATGTTCTCAGACGTGCAGGTGTTGCTGCTAAGAAAGAGGCACCGGTGAACTTTCTAACTGATCCACTAGAGGGGAGGTCGACACTTAGACCTGCTGATGTTTTGATTTTTGGATGGATAGGAGGAAAACATACATGTGTGGATCTGACAGGGGTTTCTCCGTTAGTGGGATTGAGAAGTGAGACTTTTACAGCAGGACATGCTGTTCTTAAAGCTGCTTCAGCCAAAGTAGCCAAGCATGAGAAAGCATGTATTGAGAATCAACACACCTTTATCCCGTTTGCTTTTGATACTTTTGGATTCTTAACACCAGAAGTTGTGGAGCTACTGAAGAGGGTCCAAAAAATTATGAATAGTAACGTAATGTCTCCTAAGTGTATATATGTAGTGTTTCAAAGGATTGGCTTTGCCATCCAGAAAGGACTAGCGGCGCAGCTTGTTGCCCGCTTGTCTTCTGTTTCGATGTAATTTCCCAATAATTTCATACATGAGATGATTAATCCTTAGAAAAAACTAGTGAGTACGTATATGTATGTACTCTAAAGTTCTACAGTGCAACGCCTACGGCTTCCACACGATAGCTACAGGTTTTTCTCTCATGTATGACGTCCCCAATAGGGAATGAACCCTGAACACGAAGTTCATGCTTGGGCAAAATCATCGAATTTAGCAACCAACGTCGTTGTCATATATCTTCGAAGTCGTCCTTTGACATTGAGCCGTTGGAGACGGTGTCTCAGACCGACCAATGCAGATAAGAGAGTCTCTGCTCCACTCCCTTTTTCTACCTACGTAAGTCAACAGAGCGGAGTAGTCCACTGATTTTCGCCATTGTTCGGCAGGCTAATACATCCACACCAATATACACTAACTTGAACTCTAGGAGCGGTGCCTTCGTTTCTCAACGGAAGCAATTGGTCGCTGACCACAACAATTAGCTGGATCAAGTTGTTGTTAATTTTATGTTTATGTCGTTATTACATGTAACAACAATATGTGTAATTTAATTAATAAGTTAAGGCCAAATCAGAAGAATAAACAGTACATGATAAAATAAAAGTGAAGTTAAAAATACAAACCAAACTGTTCGTTGAAAAATGAATGTGTTACTTAAAGAAATCAGCGACCAGCAATGTAGAAGGATAAGCATTGTTCTTCTACACGACCCGGTCATGAACCTGAAGAAGGTTATCATCTCGCTCGTGCTTGATGACGTTCAGTTGCACTACCAGCACAGCCCAATGAGCGTAAGAACCATCGTCTGACAGATAACGTTTCAAAGGAAGAGAAGGAAGAACTTACTATTTACAGGACAAGAACTCCACATAACAACTCAGAAGGACGGATGAAAGCTCTCCTTTAGGGTTTATAAAACACAAACGGAACTGCTGATGTTCGTTTGAGATGTGTTTAACCCTAATGACCAGAGGTTTATTTATAGTCTTACACACACCGAAATCCTATTCTCATTAAGACTCAATCACTCGATCTTTATTGTACACGTTGTGGAAAAATCCGTAAAGAAAATATTTTCCAATTATGATTAATAAATCTATTTAAAAAAAACAATTAATTAAATTAATAATTAATTAATTAATTACGTAGTTGTATTCTAATATAAAAAAATCGGAAGACGGAAGACATTCTCCACAATCCACAATCAACAAACCACAAGCCTGAGCCCGCGCCCGCGCCCGGTCTCGTCTGGCCAGATGAGGTGAGGCGTGGCATGGTGTGCGGGCGTACATATGTGTTGTGGTCACCATACCCACAAAGAAGGTGAGCATACCCTCCCCTAGGACCCTTGGACACTAGTGTCACGTGTGATCCTACACATAAGGACCACAAAAGTTCTAGGAGTGAGCAATGTGGGATACAACTTCTTCCCCATTTGCACAAGACACAAAACTACATTTCTCCCATGTACTAGTTGCACTACATTGGGTGTAACACATGCTATATACATGGCTTTTACAACCATATATATAAAAAACCCCATAAAGTCCAATGTGTAGTGTGTTCTTCCATTCAGTCCTCCAAACTGTGCTTTCAGCAGACAACTTTCAGTTTGAATCTACCTGAGTTATCCAACTGTGACCCCCACAGGAACTAAGTGAACAATAATCTTGAACCTAAACCATGGGTGCAAGAGTATATGTTGGTAATAACACAACAAAGACATGCTAGAAAAGAAAACAATCATCAAGTCATGCATACAAAATATATGTCATGATTGATATCAGAAAACAACCCAATTCTCATGTTGCGACCTATACAACATCAACCATTCAGTTAGAGTCTCCAAGGATATACTGCTAACATCTTGTGCTAAAACTTGACACCATTCAGAGACTAATCTCTTACTAACTTGAAGTCATGACACTAATAGGTTTCTCCGGGGATAGACACACAAATGCATGATGCATCAAAGTAATTACATAGTGTCATCCAATTCACCCGACATATTGTTATAACCAGATTGAACTCAATCTGTGGGATCTCCACTCTATTGGGTTGGGTTGCTACTACCTACGAACCTAAATGTGATTCAATTCCATCTACAACATGGATTTTTTCACTAAGGCCAAGGTAAGACCTTTAGTGAAAGGATCAGTTATGTTATCATTGGTACCAATGTAGTCTACAACCACGACCCCATTATACACTAACTCCCTTATAGACTTGAGTTTGACTTAGATGTTTATACGATGTTTTTGATTGTACTTGGAACTCTTTATCTTAGCAATACTTGTAGTGCTATCATAATGAACTGAAATTATGGAAAGTGACTTCTTTATCATAGGTAAATTGGACAAAAGTCCATGTTGCCATTCATCTTCCCATCCAATTTCATCTAAAGCACACAACTCTGCCCCAAAAACAGACCTAGATAATATGGTATGTTTCTTAGACCTCCAGGAAATAGCTCCTCCTTCCAATAGGAATACATATCTAGAGACACCATTACTCCTAAAGTTGATGAAAATCCAACTTGATCACTATATCTGTAAGGACCCTGACCTCCGTTTAGGGTTTATCCTGTTTGCTTTGCTTAACCCTGGTGTTTAGTTGCTTGCTAATCACCTTTAATGGTGATTAGGGTTTGTTGGTGCTTTGTTGAGAGCTGGAGGTTCTACTTGCAATTAACCCAAGTCTAGCGTTGTGGAGCAAGTTTGCCACCTTGTGAGGTGTTCCTGTCTCTCCTTGCTTCCTCTAGTGTTGAGAGGAAGGGTTGGTCTCATTTCTTGTGTTGCTTTGGGCTTCAATGAGCTTGTTGGGCCTTGATATGCCTTGCTTGAACCTTGCCCTTGCCTTGTTGACCTTGTGTCGGGTAGGAGTGCCTTGTATCGGCCTAGGTGTGTCGTCCATGGAGTGATGTCGGGCTTGGTGGTGGGGTGTGTCGGCCATGGACCCCCCTTTGACCCCTTTTTGACCTCGTTTGTGTCACCACTAGTGGACACTTGGTGCTTGATGCTTTCATGTGGCAATGGCCTTGGACATGTGTTTAAGGCAAGATAGAATGGTGGCATTGCCCTTGGACAAGTGTCCCTAGGCGGGCGACACCTTACCTTGTCTTACCTTGGTTTCTCCTCCACCCCCTCCTATATATGTGTTCCCTTTCTCTTGCTAAGGATCCCTTTAGTTCCTTAGTTCCCTTCTCCCTTGGTTGCACGACACCTCTTCCTTTGCAATCTTGGTAGCCGATCCTTATCCTTGGAGTCTTCTTCTTCCTCTAGTGGTGGCTGAACCCTAGAGTGCTTTGTTCTCCTTCTTGTGGTGGAGCTTGGAGCTTGGAGCTTGCTTAAGGCATGTAACATAACTCCTAAGCCTAATCATATTACTTCCTTCTATGTGTCATATGATTATAATCAGCCATGTATATTCTAAGATAAGTTTCTTGCTCGTTGCACCTTTAATCTTGTGGTTAGTGATCTTGTTGTTATGGTTGAAGTTTTGTACCTTTGTACCCTAGTTGGCCGAACTATGTTTTTTAGGGTTTCCTTGTTAAGAAACACTCCTTTCTCTCCTTGGTCTAGAGAAGTAAGCTTGAGCTTTAGTAATATGATCAATACCCCTCTCTCGTTTAAGTTGAGAGGTGAGCTTGTGTTCTAGTTGCTTGAGCAACACCCTCCTCTCACCATGGATTTGAAAGGTGAGCTTTTTGGTAGATGTATAACCATGTGGGGGTTGATCCTTGTGGTTGCTCGAGTTGTGATAGAGGTTGTGCAAAACCCCTCTCTCTTGGTTGTTGAGAGGTGAGCCTATCTTCTTGATCAATCTAGGGTTTGGTACCCTTGTTCTTGAGGATGATGATGATCTTGTTTGGTTGTATCTTTCAGGATATGGCTTGGGGATGGTGTTGCCCGATACCCTCTCTTAATCTAGAGTTTTGGGTTGAGATGGTGAGGTTGTGTTGGGCGATACACCTTGGTCTTTGCCTTGTGTGTTGGATGATAGGATGAGACTAGCTTGGTTGAACGATAGTCTTTCCTTTGCTTCCCGTTTGAGTTGTACCTTTGGGCGTCATGGTTTGGTGGTGATGCCCGATATAGTGATATATGGTAACCCTAACCCTATGGTTGCACGATACACTCCCCAGCCTAGCTTCCTGACACATGGATGCACGACACATGCATGCACGATATTCATGGTTGCCAGACATGCCCCATAGACCTAGCTGCACGTTATGCTTGTGCACAATATGCCTTGGTCTCTGGTTGCACGATACACCTTGAGGTGTTAGCCCGACACCCTTGGTAGAGGCTTGACCGATATGTGGCTAGAACGCTTGGGCATTATGCCTTGTCGAGTACCCTGCCCGATACCACCTCTAGTGAGGGAAGCTGCCCTGCCCGTCACACTTCTTGTGAGGGTAGTGGGCACTTCTAGTGAGGGTCATGTTCCACCCGAAAATTCATGTGTTATTTCCTTATCATGCGATCACTTCTTGGTTGTTAAGAGTTATGGGTTATGGTTTGAAAACCTTTTGACATGCTTGATATAGTAGAACGCACACATGTAAACATGACATGTAATTCTAATGACATGATATTACATGTGTTTATGAGCATCTTGAAATCATGTATATATAATGATAAGTATGGAAGTATATGAGTTGCTTCACATGATGATGTGACCCATGCCTATGGTCACATGTTTGAGGCATGAATGATAAAGCCTGTAATCATCAATGTTGCCCTATATTTGATAGCATGATGCTTATGGCTTCAGATATCTCTATGAATGTGTATACTATCCATGCAGGTGTTTCATGCGGATGCATAGCCAGGTAAAGGGTAATGGGGCATATATGTTTCAATAACACTGCTTTGATGGCCACTATTGATTATGAGATAACCTGCATCACTAGTATTATGTGTTTTGGTCTGAGGACCTGAGTTGGCTAAAAATGCCTAAGTTGAAGTGTTACCCTTTGTTGATGAGACCTGGGATTGTTATCCCCAGTGATGAGAATGCCTTATCAGGCAGTGGTTTCTTGTGATGAGGGATTGAGATCCCGAGAGATTGTGATAGTGGTAACAATAATGTAGCTTAATGTTATACATGTGATGCCACTTGTTTGCCTCTACAATCCACTTAAAATATACTAACTAATTATAGTCAAATATATTATGTAGCTTTTCCTGACCATAGATCCATCATCGTCAGTAGCTGGTGATGATGAAATAGGTTCTCATGCGGGATAACCTGGAAGCACATATTATTGAATATGTGTGGTTTCTCCTAGTCGGAAATGAGGAGGTTAGAGTGCAACTTCGGTTGTAGACTCAAGATGTGTATAAGAGCATGGTGAACAGGCCCATGGCTCAGTGTGATAGAGCATGAATGCATTCATGGCTCAGGGAGCACGGTAAACTGGCCCGTGGCTCAGAGATACTAGCCCCGAGACCTGTACCAAGGCAGGCTAGAGGAAGGGTAGCCTGCGGGAGCTGACCCTGTGGCTGAGGCCACTTAAGCATGAGATTGTGGTCCTGCTTTGGTTCTCGTGCACTGACCACGAGGTGGGAGGCCATGGAGTCTGGCTCTTCCATTAGCCTTGTATGGCACCGGCTTGGGTTTCACAACCAAAGGTTGGATTGGAGCGGTATGACTCACTTCCTCAGGGCATAATAACACGTAATCCAACCGAATAGTAGTTATTTCTTAAGGCAAAACACGTAACATTGGTTGAGGCCTTTCTTGTACAATTAATCTTGTTGCATCTTGCAATTATTTATACGTTCCTTATGTTATGTGGTAAGATCTTATAAATCTTAACTTGTCAATCATGTTCCATAAAGAAATACTTGGTTATATGCCTTCCGTAAACCTTGCTAAGCTCGATGGTAATAACAACCTTGCTCTATAGATTGCTCTCTTTGTGCCTTTTATCAGTTATCTGCTGTTATTGCCTAACCTTTCTGAGTATTTATGGTTTCAGCAGGGAGTTATGTTTCTCGCTGGGACTGTGTGTCTCACCCCATTGGTTTACAACCTTTTTAGGTGTTCGCACTAGACGTGGTGGTGGTCATGGGGTTGCGGCCGAGCAGCAAGACGAGCAATAGAAGGCAAGAGATGGATATGCTGATGTTTTGGTTGTTTTGTAGTAGAGTCTTAGAGTGACCCCTGTACTCTCAGGTCCTTGGAGGCATTTTGACATTGTTTTATGATGTTTAGCTAATGAAGCTTTGTATATCCTGTTGTGGGCCGGATGTGGCCAGTCATGTATATAAACATGTGATGAACTCATGCGATGACAAGACAGTTGATCCAATAAGCTATGGACACATATCTAGACTTGTAAATGTTTACCTAACCTGTCTTCTTGCAGGTTGAGGATCTGAATGTAATAGTTTCTTGGTTTATCTTCTTTCTAAAATCAGTTTTAATTAACCCGCGTTTTTGGTAATAAGTGGTTTATGGTGTTTTCCGCACGTTTTTGTGTGGCACCTCGTTGTCTGTGTGTTAGCGGGATGTGTCGCTTAAGCTCGCGCAGGGTCTCAGGCAGAGGTTGAGTCTACGTAGAGATCTTATCAATCTGCTTGGCCAATGCTTCTTGCTGGCTTTTTACTCCAAGGACCAACTCGGGCAAGTTTTTGTAGTGGTCATCGATGCGATCGACTTGCTTGGCCACTACGTCCTATCGTTGCTGAATACTTTGGAGGATGCTTGGCAAGGCGCTGTTTTGCTCGTTGATCTTGGCAACCTGTTTAGAAATACCCTGCACACAAGAAAATATGGATTGCATTATGTTAGAAGGGTCGGTGAGGAGGTTTCAGATGGTGTCAAATTGACATCCGAATTCCTCACCGAAATTTGTAAAAGGGACCACAGATGCGGAAGGGTGGTATGGCTGGGGTCGGGGTGGAAGGGTGGTAGTGCCTTACGAAAGAGACACTGGTGATGGTCCCGCGAACTATGTGGTGATTGTAGATGGAGTCACTAGCAGTGTTGGGGTGGTAGCGATGAAGAAAATGGTGATTGTCTGGGTGAGAATTGTGGGAGCAAAAATGTTGAGGAAAAGAGGGTGGAGATGGGAGTGGACAATGTGAAGCCGGGTGTTGGAGTGGAAAAGGGGGTGCTCGGGGAGAAAAATGGTGAAGTGGAAGATGTGGGTGGAGGGATTGCTGTGGAGGAAGGTGGGGTGGTGGTAGATGGTGGGAGGGTGGTGGATGGTAATGTGGTAGGGGTGGTGGTAGTGATCTCATCATGTAGGCTCATGATGAAAGAGTCTAAAGAAGAGGTAGAGATTGGTTCCTCCGGAGGGGGGCGTTCTGTCTCTGGTTGTAGCTTTGATGCTGGCATCCCTGACAGATGTGGTGGTTGTAAACGTACCTTAGATGGTCATTTTACTGGTATTTTTGTTACCCTAGCTGTCGGGGCGGTTATGCTAAGCTCTGTCTGGCCCACATTGGTTGTCTTTTCTTGTACTTTGACTGAAGCTAGGAGTTTGGTAATCTCTTCATCAGTAAAGAGAAGTTTGTCCTTGTCATAGCTTGCTAGCTCCAAAAGCAGTAGCAGAGTCCTGGAAGATCTAACTGTTGGGTAGAAAATGTAGTGTAATTTCACATCCTTTTCCTTGATAATATAGGAATTCTTCAAGGTTTTCTCGTTGGTAAGGATGTCGCCCTTGATCTACGTGCATTGAGGGAGTAATATGTCCATCTTGAGATATTTGATGATGGAAGTTATGTGTCCGCCCATGCAAATTTCTTTTCCTATGGCATAGGCTGAGAATTTTTGTATCATGTGCCGTCCGATGTTGATCGACTTTCCGTGGAGAATGGACCATAGAAGAAAAAGGTCGTAAGTGATAACATTTCCTCCATCTGTTATGGGGAACAATGCACTGGTAAGGATTTTGTGAATCTTGCACACGAACCCAGAGTGAATATTGGAGGCTTTGCATGTCTTTGCCTCATAAGAGGGGATCCCTGTTAGGGTCTTCCAGAAGTTGTGTCTATTGAATTGGGAGTTCTCTATGGTAACAACTTTAGCTTGTTTGAGTTGCTCCGGGTTGTCAATGAATATTTCATTCAAGAGATTTTATGTGATAACAACGTTGTTACCAAAAATCTTGGAGACCAGCCTACAGTCACCTCCGTCCCTTTCCCTGTGCATAATGTCCACAGATTCTTAAGTAAGATGTGTAAAGAATTCTGTTGTGGGTTCGACATACGAAATTTCAGGGACAAAGCATAGTCTGGATAGATTAGCATTGTCTAGCATGGTGAGGATTCTGTCGTAGATCCCCATCTTGAGCAGTACACTTGAGCATAAGTACTTTGTTGGTTTTAGTACTTTGTCGATGGATGGGAGGGTGTGAATGTAAAGGTTTTCTGGTGGTGATGTGGTGGTGGTGAGTACTGAGAATACGGGGGTGGTAGCGGGGGTGGTAGTGGAGTTTGTTGGGATGGACTCTGCAAGGGTTTGTTCCCTAGCAGTAGCGGGGTGGACTTGCTTCCTTTCCTATTTTTTGGATGGTTGTTCTTATCTAGCTTCCCAGGCCTGTCGTTTCCCCTTCAATTTGTCAGTTGGGGAGGCATCTTCAGAGTTGGGCTCGTATTCAGAGCCTTCATCACTGGAAGAGATTTCTTCCACTTCTTCTTTGGCTTCCTCGACAAGACATCGATTGATGCGGTCAAGTTCACACATGACCGCAATTATGTTGACCTTTGGTGGGATCTGTGTGGTCCTTTCATAAGTGTCTACTATTTTCTGGAGCCTGGCACGGTCTGCCATCAATTGCTCCTTTGTCCAAAATGCAGTGTCTTCGTTTCCGGTGGGTTGCTTTGCTGATGAAGCCATTTCTGAAAATGGAAAGTCATGTGTTAGAATAACAAGAAAATTGGATTTTATATGTGTTTATGTGTTTTTATATTTTAAAGAAAAGCAAGCAGTTTTGAAAGACCAAATGGTTTTGAAGACCGTTTTCTTCCAAACAGTTTCAGGACCGTTTGGCTCCAAATGGTTTCAGGACCGTTTGGATCCAAACAGTTTCAAGACCGTTTGGCTCCAAATGGTTTGAAGACCGTTTGGTTCCAAACAATTTCAAGACCATTTGGCTCTAAACGGTTTCAAGACCGTTTGGCTCCAAATGATTTCAAGACCGTTTGGAAGGTGAAACGTCGTGGTCGCGACAGACGGTAGAGAGGTGGTAATGGAGGCGAAAGAAATGGTGGCGGTGATATAGATGACGACGGCGGTAGAGATGATGGTGGTGATGTGAAAAGGGGGTCGCATTGGTGACGTAAACGTCGGCGATGGCAGATAATGGAGGTGGTGCAAAGACGGAAGCGCCGATGATGCAGTGTGTTGGTCTACCTTGCAGTAGCGGGTGAAGATGACGATGGTGATGCGAAGAGCGGCGGTAACTGAGGTGCGATCACCGTAAAGATGCACGTAAATGGGAATGCCGGTGGCAGAGAGAACCTGCGTCTGCGCGGGAACGAGAGAAGGAGAGATGGAAATGTGCAAGCGAGGGTTTTAGAAAGCTCGAGAGTCAAAAGAAAGAAGAAGGAGATGGGATAGGGTTATATTTATAGGATTCAGGGGTTGACCTTACAAATTCCCCAGGTCAAACAGTTTGAAGACCGTTTGGCTCCAAACAGTTTGAAGACCGTTTGGCTCCAAATGGTTTCAGGATCGTTTGGCTCCAAACGGTTTCAGGACCGCTTGGTTCCAAACGGTTTCAGGGCCATTTGGTTCCAAACGATTTCAGGACCGTTTGGCTCCAAACAGTTTCAAGACCGTTTGAGACGATTTAGGTTTTTTATTTTTATATTTTTATGTTTGTTTTGGTTGTTTATGTGAATTTTTATATTTTCAGATTAAATATGATAACCCTAAAATGAAAAAAGGAAATAGAGAACTCAAATCTTGGGTTTCTCCCAAGTAGCGCCTGGGTTTTACGTCGCTGGCTCGACGAGGTTTTGATTTTGTTATGATGATGTTGTGGGGTCTCTGATCTCAATAGTTTGTCTCAGAATTTTGTCTGCTGGAGTATATTATTTTTTCAATCTATGGCCATTGACTGTCCTTTCTCCTCCATTGTCGTCAACAATTATGATGGCTCCATTCAGGTATATATGTTTGATGGTGAAAGGCTCGGACCACTTTGTGCGGAGTTTTTCGGGGAACATTTTGAGCCTGGAGTTGAAAAGAAGGACTTTATCTCCAATGGTGATGTCTTTTCTTTTTAGATGACCGTCATGCCACATCTTGGTTTCTTCTTTGTAAATCCTGGCACTTTGATAAGCAGTCATTCAGAGCTCCTCTAGTTCTTGTAGTTGGAGTTGTTTGTTTTCTCCGGCGCTTTTAAAATCAAAATTCAGTTGTTTAATGGCCCACCAAGCCTTATGTTCCAGTTCCACAGGAAGATGACATGATTTTCCGTATACTAAATGGAATGGGGTTGTTCCAATTGGTGTTTTATAAGCTATTCGGTAAGCCCAAAGGGCATCGGGAAGCTTGGTGGACCAGTCAGTACGGTATCTATTGACTATTTTTTCTAAGATTGCCTTTATTTGTCTATTCAAAACTTCAACCTGATCACTGGTTTGTGGATGGTAAGGCGTGGAAACCTTATGGTTGACTCCATATTTCTTTAAGAGGGCTTCAAAGCTTCGTTCCAGAAAATGGGTCCCTCCGTCGGATATGATAGTTCGGGGGACTCCGAATCTGGGAAAAATGATATCTTTAAACATCTTAATGACTGGTTTGGAATCACTGGAAACTATGGGTATAAATTCTACCCATTTTGAGACATAGTCCATAGCGACCAGTATGTAAGAGCATCCATAAGAAGAGGGGAAAGGACCCATAAAGTCTATCCCCCAAACATCAAAAATCATGATCTCCTGCCACATGGTGAGAGGCATTTTGTTTCTCTTTGTTATACCACCGGAGAGTTGACACTTGTTGCATGATTATAAAAAATCATGAGAATCTTTTGCTATTGCTGGCCAAAAGAAACCCGATTGGAGGACTTTCATGGTTGTTTTATTCGAACTCATATGTCCTCCAGTGGGGCCGGAGTGACAATGTTCTAGGACAGGAGTAATCTCTTCTTCGGGTAGGCAATGACAAAAATGTCCATATGCACATAGACGAAAGAGGTAGGGTTCGTCCCAATAATATTGCTTGACATCGTGGAGGAATTTCTTTTTGTCATGGTAAGAGGCAGAAGGGTGGATGATCCCTGTAGCCAGATAATTCACTATGTCGTCATACCAGGGAATCCAATGGTAATTTTCATTAGCTGGTCATCAGGGAGGGAGTCTCTGATAGGTACTGTATCATCATCCTTGACTTCAATATGGCTCAGATGATCAAAGACGATGTTTTCTACTCCACTTTTGTCTTAGATTTCCAAATCAAATTCCTGAAGCATCAACACCTAGCGGATAAGTCTGGGTTTTGCGTCTTGCTTCTGAATTAGATATCGTATAGCAGAGTGGTCAGTGTAGAAAATGACCTTAGCTCCAATCAGGTAGGAGAGGAATTTCTCGAATGCATAGATGACAGCTAAGAACTCCTTGTCTGTAGTGGTGTAGTTCTTCTGCACTTCATCGAGCATCTTGGATGCGTAATATATCACATAAGGTTTCTTGTCAATTCTCTGCCCTAACATGGCCCCTATGGCATAGTCACTGGCGTCACACATGATTTCAAAAGGTTGTGACCAATCTGGGGCTCTTAGTATGGGTGCGGAGATTAAAGCATTTTTCAGAGATAAATCTTTAATAAATCTTCTGTAAAACCCAATATGACCCAAGAATGCTCGTACTCCTTTTATGTCTTTTGGCGGCGACAATTTCGAGATACCATCAATTTTTGCCTTGTCCACCTCAATCCCTCTGTCACTAACTCTGTGCCCGAGGACGACACCTTCAGTTACCATAAAATGGCATATTTCCCAATTTAGCATGAGGTTCATTTCCTCGCATCTTTGTAAGACTCGTCCAAGGTTAAGCAGACAGTTGTTGAAGGAATATCTGTAAACTGAGAAATCATCCATGAACACCTCCATTATAGACTCCGTTAATCCTACAAAAATAGCAGACATGCACCTCTGGAAAGTAGCAGGTGCGTTGCACAGGCCGAATGGCATTCTTCTGAAAGCATAGGTCCCAAAGGGGCAAGTTAAAGTAGTTTTCTCTTAGTCTTTCGGGTGTATAGGGATTTGGTAGAACCCGGAATAACCATCTAGATAACAGAAGAACTTTTGATGGGCTAAGTGTTCAAGGACTTCGTAAAGAAAAGGCAGAGGGTAGTGATCTTTTCGCGTTGATTTGTTTAATTTCCTATAGTCGATACACATCCTCCACCGTGTCACAGTCCTTGTAGGCACTAATTCATTTTTTTCATTTAGCACAATAGTGGTTCCTCCCTTTTTGGGGACCACTTGGACAGGGCTGACCCATTGGGAATCTAAAATTGGGTAAATAATGTCGGCTTTCAGTAGTTTGAGGACTTCAAGGCGAACCACCTCTTTAAGGTTGGGGTTCAACTTTCTCTGGTGCTCTCTTGAAGGTTTGAATTCTTTGATCATGGGCAGTCTATGCATGCATAAGGCTGGGTTTATACCTGTCAGGTCAGTTATTTTGTACCCAATGGATTTCTTGTGTTTCTTTAGCTCAACAAGAACCCTTTCTTCATGGTTTTCCGTCAGGGTGGAACTGATAATGACTGGACATAATTTTTCTTTGTCCAAGAAGTCGTGTTTAAGTCACGTTGGTAAAGTCTTCATCTCGGGCACCTTGGGTGCTTATGTTGCTTCTAAAATAGTGACCGATTTGAGCTCCTCAAAGGTGGCTGTTGGCGCTTCTTCAACTTTCTTTAAGTGTTGCAAACATTGTTGAACCAATTCATTTGCTGAAAATTTGACTTTTGGATTTGTCAGAACATTCTCCAACTCATCAGATGGATCGGATATTTCCAATTGGAAAATTTGGTGTATTGCATCTAAGAGAAAAACCTCCTCTTGAATGTTGGGACCTTTCATGCTGTCGAGAACTCGGAATTGAATTGCTTCTTTTCCCAGTCTTAGAACGATCGTGACAGCTTCAACATCAATAAGCGCCCTCGCTGTGGCAAGGAAAGGTCTGGCAAATATTATTGGGTGTCTAAGATCCTCCTTGATATCCATAATGACAAAATCACATGGGACATAGGCATCTTTGCCTATCCTGACTGGAATATCTTCAATAATTCCTAGAGGCGCAGTGATAGTGGAATCAGCTAACTGAATTGTCATCGTGGTGGGTAGCTAGTCAGTGAAACCTAATCATTTACACATGGAATAGGGCATAATTGATATTCTGGCCCCTAAATCAGCTAATCCCTTTTTGCTCGAAGCATTTCCAATACAACACTGAATACCGAAGGAACCAGGGTCCTTCTTTTTCTTTGGAATCTTATTAAGAATGATATCAGAGGTGGTCTGAGCTAGTTTGATGGTCTCTTGTTCTTTAGTAATGTACTTCCTTGATAGCAAGGTTTTTAGGTATTTAGCCCAAGCTGGTACTTCAGAGAAGGCGTCGAGGAGCGGGATGTCGATATAGAGTTTCTTCATCACCTCCTTGAATTTTTGGAATCTATTATCCATCTTAGTCTCTTTCAATATTCCTGGATATGGTATCCTAGGTTTATATTGCGGGACCTATGACTCCTTGGGGTCTTGTTCCTTTTCTTTGCCTTTTTTAGTCTCTACAGAATTCTCGGTTGCTAGATTCGAGCTTGCATTTGGAACAAAGATAGGTGTATCATCATCATCATGAGTGATCCTTGTAGTTTCATGAAATACATGACCCGATCTTGTAGTGACGACTTTCAATTGCTCTGGTCTATTCTGATCGTGTCTTGGGTTCGATTCCGGTTGGCCAGCAAAAGTGCCTGCTGGTGGCTTTAATTGGGCAACAATTTGTGCTAGTTGAGCCTCCACAACCTTCTGCTGAGCTTGCTGATTAGCAAGCATGGTTTGTTGTGACTGTAGGATCTGCCTGATCATAGTCATCTCATTTGCTGGCTGTGAGGGGGCATTTTTCTGAGTAAGTTGTTGTTGTCCTTGATGTGGTTGTTGTGGAGGCATTGCTAACTGAGGTTGCTGCGGCTGCTACAACTGAGGGTGAAATTGCGGGTGCAGAGGAGGATGGGTGTATTGATAGTAGGCAGAGGGGTTTCTAGGGTAGTTGGATCTTGGGAAGTTATTTCTGAGGTTCCCTTGATTTTGATTAAAGTTGCTTTGGAATCCAGGTGGCAACCTATTGGAAGACCCACCCCTGTGTTTGATGTTGCGGGTTAGTAGTCCCCGCAGGATTCCCATACTGAAAACCGGGGTGGTTTCTTGGTTGGTTTGGATTATAGTAAGCTTGTCCCAGTATGGAATGAATGGAATTAACTTGTTCAAGCATCTGGTCTTCAGGGTGTTCGATGATTGGTTCGTACTGCTTTTGTGGTGGTTGCATATCCATCATCACATTGAAAAGTAGTCTACATGACAACGTAGGGTGGTCTGATGCATGACAGGATTCAAAAGTCCCTATAGCAGCTTTAACTTGTTGGACTTGGGGTTTTTTCTTCTTATCATATTCTCCGAATGAAGTTTCAAGTGCCTGCTATTTGTGAGCTATAGTCTTTAAAGCTTCAACAATAGCCTTCATTTCCATTGATTCCTCAGCTTTATAAACTTTGAGGACTCCCTTGCCAGATGATCGTCCCCAATTGGATTGGTTCTCAGCTCCAAGTGTAATGATTTTCCAAGCATCCTCGTAGTTCTTCCTCATAAGATTTCCTCCAGATGAGGAATCCAGAAATTGCTTGATGTCATCACTCACCCCCCTATAGAACGTTTCTATTAGTTGATTTTGGGAGATGCCATGATGAGGACACTTTCTTAGAAGCTCCTTGAATATTTCCCATGCTTCTGCGAGTGATTCTCCAGGAAGTTGGGCGAAGTGGTTGATCTGCCCCCTAATTTTGTAAGTTAACGAAGGAGGGAAAAACTTTTCCAGGAACTTTTCTTCTAGGGGAGCCCATGTGGTGATTATTGGCTCCCTATCAAGCGAGTTGTAACAACTCAAAGATCTTCTGGATAGAGTGAAGTGGAAAAGATGTAGCATTATTGCATCAAAAGCAACTCCGGCTTGTGGGACAAGTCGGAAAAGTGCCTTGAATCTCTTCAAGCGATCCATGCAGTCATCTTCAGATCCACCAGAGAATGAGATGCCTTGCATGATTTGAATCCATTGTGTCTAGATTTTGAAGTTGGGTATGTTAATGATCGGTGGCCGAACTGGATGATTGTCTTCATAGTTCTTTGGTATGACATAGTCCATCAATTGCTTGTTTCTTAGCTCTAGCTGGGCAGCTTGGTTGGCTGCTTCATTTTTAGCTCCAATGTGGGCTTGTTCTTCAGCTCAGATCTCTGCTTGAATCTGAGCACGGGTGTCATCAATGAGTTGTGCTCTCTGAGCGGCTATGGCAGCATTGACCCTTTCCATTACTAATGTAGCTTAGCGTTGGTCTTCAGCCATTTGCCTGGCTCTTTGGCAGTTAAGTCTGATGCGGCGGTGGAAGCTTCTCTCTACCTCAGAGTCATACTCTAGATCAGGGGAGAATCCAAGGTTACACGATGGTTGCATACACGTCTTCTACCTGAGTAGAGAAAGAAACACACCTTTTAGACGATGCAGGAGATATGATGAATTCAAGAAGATATGAACTAATGGTTAAAGAAAAATGTAAAACCCTAACCAACTAGAAAGCTAGTAAATGAAATTAAAACGTTCTGTTATCCCCGGCAACGACATCAATTTTTGATGGAGCTTCCACTCACGTGGAATTTCACGCACAACTAAAAATCCTAAAGATAGTAAGTCTTTAGGTTTAGCCTTGCTTATACTAGATTGAGAACTCCACCCACATATGCTAGGATACGTGGAAGTCTTATCGTAGTATAGTTAAGGGTCGAATCCACAGGACAACGGTCTTGTTGAAAGCAACAAGATGGAAAACATTAGAATCTCACTTAAGTTCTTAATAGTTGGTATCTAGATCAAAAAGTTTGGTCTGGTTGTTTAAACTAAGTATAAGTAAAGTAAAGCAAGAAAGTAGACTTAAGGGTTTTAACAATGATAATGAGTCACTAGGATGTGATCGGCTTTCGCCACCACTACACATGGATCAAAACATGCAAGATAAAACATAACATGCAAAAGAGTCTTAAACAGTTAGTATCTTTGTAGATTTAGCTTCCTTTCAGAGAACTAGCTGCAAGAAGTGTGGGAATGTTGCAAAGCCAGCCATCCCCTAATCAATGGTCACCTACTTTACATCATTCCCTTTGCAAAGTGTGTTCCTCGACTCATCAAGGTTGTACTTTCATACGTCAACTGATTCCATTTCATAGTATGAAAGTACAACGATGGAAGTGAGTTTACTCCACTTCTTGAGAAGCACTCCTAGATACCGAAACAGATGCATGGTGGATACATGCATCAAGAACCAACATTCAATCAGGATTCGAATCTGATAGTACAAACATAGACAATTCATACTAAAAGATAAAAGATAACACAAGTTGGTGATCAAGCAACAAGAATTCATTAAACAATTGATGTTGAACTAAAAAGAAAGTATGTCTCTTATTGCAAACTATGGATTACATTGTACGAAATGAAAACATGGGTAGCGGGGCTACTCCCTGCACCCTAGTGAAGGAGACTACTCACTCATAACTAGGACAAAGAAGGAGGTGAGAAGAGAGAGAGAGAGAACACCATCCCCACAAAGGAGAGAGGAAAGTCAACCCCTTGGAAGGAGAGAGAATGATGATCTTCACACTTCACAGGTTGCTCGATGATGAAGTCTCCTCTTCCCACCTTCTTTGGTGAAGAGAGAGGAAGAAACTTCAAGATGGAGTGTGGATCTTAGACCGGCAGCCTTTGGGTGGAGGATGGAGGTTGGAATAGCTCTGAAGTAATAGAGGTAGACTCTGGACGTCTGAAACTTCATGTCTTGGTAGGACCCCTCGGGTCTTATTTATAGGCTTTAAGTGGAGTCCAAACTGTTTGGGCAGTTTTGGGTCCAAACGGTCTTGAAGACCGTCTCAAGACTGTTTGGGTTCTGAGATCGTTTGGACCCCGAGACCGTTTGGACCCTGAGATTATTTGGACTCTGAGACCATTTGGACTCCATGTGGTTTCGGGACCGGTTGGTTTCATGCGGTCTTGGGACCGTGTGACTCCATGCGGTCTCAGGACAGGTTGGCTTCATGCGGTCTTTGGACCGTGTGACTCCATGCGGTCTCGGGACCAGTTGGCTTCATGCGGTCTTGGGACCGTGTGACTCCATGCGATCTCGGGACCGGTTGGCTTCATGCGGTCTTGGGACCGTGTGACTTCATGCGGTCTTGGGATCGTGTGACTCCATGCGGTCTCAGGACCGATTGGCTTCATGCGGTCTTAGGACCGTGTGACTCCATGCGGTCTCGGGACCGGTTGGCTTCATGCGGTCTTGGGACCGTGTGACTCCATGCGGTCTCGGGACCGGTTGGCTTCATGCGGTCTTGGGACCGTGTGACTCCGTGCGATCTCGAGACCGGTTGGCTTCATGCGGTCTTGAGACCATGTGGGGCTTTTATGGGTTTTTCGTGTCTTTTTCTGTAAGTAAAAAGAGAGAAAAGTTAATCTAACAATATATTTGCAATAAGGGAGGAAAGTTAAGGATTCTATCTAATTTATCTAAAAAAAGAGTGTGGAAAACTGAGGAAAATTACTAAGATATCATCACAAAATTGGAGGTTATCAGAGCCCTGCGGCGAAAGGCGTGATGGGTTCCATGAGTCCGAGGATGGACTGGTTTGCTATTATGATAGGATGGTGGTCCTCGATGCTTATGATCTGAGGAAGCTAGTTCTCAAGGAAACACACACATCGATCTATGTTATGCATACATGAGTCACCAAGATGTATCGCAATCTGAAAGACTTGTATTGGTGGCCTGGCTTGAAGAAAGATGTAGCTGAGTTTGTGGCTAGGTGTGCGGTATGCCAGCAAGTCAAGGCTGAGCATCAGAAGCCAATAGGTACATTGCAACCCCTTCCAATACCACAGTGGAAATGGGATCACATAACCATGGATTTCGTAGTTGGTCTGCCCAGGACAACTAAGAATCATGATTCCATCTGGGTGATAGTGGACAGATTGACGGAGTCTGCCCATTTCATACCTGTGAAGACAACACATATAGCCAAGAAGCTCGCTCATGTATATGTAGATGAGATAGTACGCTTGCACGGTGTACCAGCAATGATAGTTACTGACAGAGGTCCTCAGTTCACGAGACATTTTCTGGGAACAGTTGCATAAAGCATTGGGAACACAGTTGAGGTTCAGCACCACTTTCCACCCACAAATAGATGGACAGTCTGAAAGGACTATTCAGACTTTGGAGGATCTTCTTCGGGCTTGTGTTTTGTAGTTCTTAGGCAGTTGGGATGTACATCTCAGTTTTATAGAGTTTGCGTACAACAATAGTTACCAACAAAGCATTGACATGACTCCTTATGAAGCCTTATATGGGAGGAAGTGCAGATCTCCCTTATGTTGGTATGAGTCTGGTGAATATCAACTTTTGGGTCCTGAGTTAGTACAACAGACAACAGAAAAGATCAAAGTGATACAACAACAGTTGAAAGCGGCACAAGACAGGCAGAAGTCGTATGCAGACAATCACCGACAACCTTTAGAGTTCCAAGTAGGAGATAAAGTGTAACTTAAGGTCTCACCCTGGAAAGGCGTGTTAAGGTTTGGCCAGAAAGGTAAGCTAGCACCCAGGTATATGGGGCCATATCCAGTAATAGCATGTGTTGGCAAGGTAGCTTACAAGTTAGAGCTGCTGCCAGAGTTGCACAAGTTACATCTAGTGTTCCACGTCAACATGCTGAAGAAAAGTCATCCAGATACAGGGACAGTGATACAACCAGTGGAGGTTGAGCTTGATGAAGATGTGACCTACGAGGATGGTCTTGTGATGATCCTTGACAGAAGTAAAGAAGATGAAAAGGAAGGACATGATTCTGGTAAAGGTTCTTTGGTATCATCGTGGCATTGAGGATGCCACGTGGGAGCTTGAGGAAGTGATGAGGAGGAAGTATCCCTCGCTTTTCTCTTCGGATTTTGAGGATGAAATCCCTTTGTGAGGGTTATAGTTTTTAAGGACCCTGACCTCCATTTAGGGCTTATCCTTTTTGCTTTTCTTAACCCTGGTGTTTAGTTTCTTGCTAAGCACCTTTGATGGTGGTTAGTGTTTGTTGGTGCTTTGTTTAGAGCTAGAGGTGCTGCTTGCAATTAACCCAAGTCTAGGGTTGTGGAGCAAGTTTGCCACCTTGTGAGGTGTTCCTCTCTCTCCTTGCTTCCTCTAGTGTTGAGAGGAAGGGTTGGGCTCGTTGCTTGTATTGCTTTGGGCTTGGATGAGCTTGTTGGGCTTTGAGATGCCTTGCTTGAACCTTGTGTCGGGAAGGAGTGCCTTGTATCGGCCTAGGTGTGTCACCCAAGGAGTGATGTCGGGCTTGGTGGTGGGGTGTGTCGGCCATGGACCCCCCTTTGACCCATTTTTGACCTCGTTTGTGTCACCAATAGTGGACACTTGGTGCTTGATGCTTGCATGTGGAAATGGCCTTGGACATGTGTTTAAGGCAAGATAAAGTGGTGGCATTACCCTTGGGCAAGTGTCCCTAGGTGGGCGACACCTTGCCTTGTCTTACCTTGGTTTCTCCTCCACCCCCTCCTATATATGTGTTCCCTTTCTCTTACTAAGGATCCCTTTAGTTCCTTAGTTCCCTTCTCCCTTGGTTGCATGACACCTCTTCCTTTGCAATCTTGGTGGCCGATCCTTCTCCTTGGAGTCTTCTTCTTCCTCTAGTGGTGGCCAAACCCTAGAGTGCTTTGTTCTCCTTCTTGTGGTGGAGATTGGAGCTTGGAGCCTGCTTAAGGCGGGTTACATAACTCCTAACCATAATCATATTACTTCCTTCTATGTTTCATATGATCATAATCGACAATGCATGTTCTAAGATAAGTTTCTTGCTTGTTGCACCTTTAATCTTGTGGTTAGTGATCTTGTTGTTATGGTTGAGGTTTTGTACCTTTGTACCCTAGTTGGCCGAACTATGTTTTTTAGAGTTTCCTTGTTAAGCAACACTCCTTTCCCTCCTTGGTCTAGAGAAGTGATCTTGAGCTTTACTAATACGAGCAATACCCCTCTCCCGTTTAAGTTTGGAGGAGAGCTTGTGTTCTAGTTGCTTGAGCAACACCCTCCTCTCACCATGGATTCGAAAGGTGAGCATTTTGGTAGATGTAGAACCATGTGGGGGTTGATCTTTGTGGTTTCCCGAGTTGTGATAGAGGTTGTGCAAAACCCCTCTCTCTTAGTTGTTGAGAGGTGAACCGATCTTCTTGATCAATCTAGGGTTTGGTACCCTTGTGCTTGAGGATGATGATGATCTTGTTGGGTTGTATCTTGCACGATATGGCTTGGGGATGGTGTTGCCCGATACCCTCTCTTAATCTAGAGTTTTGGGTTGAGATGGTGAGGTTATGTTGGGCGATACATCTTGGTCTTTGCCTTGTGTGTTGGCCGATAGGATGAGGCTAGCTTGGTTGAACGATAGGCTTTCCTTTGATTCCCGTTTGAGTTGTACCTTTGGGCGTCACAGTTTGGTGGTGATGCCTGATATAGTGATATATGGTAACCCTAACCATGTGGTTGCACGATACACTCCCCAACCTAGCTGCCCGACACATGGATGCACGACACATGCATGCACGATATACATGGTTTCCCGACATGCCCCATAGACCTAGCTGCACGTTATGCTTGTACATGATATGCCTTGGTCTCTGGTTGCACGATACACCTTGAGGTGGTAGCCCGACACCCTTGGTAGAGGCTTGACCGATATGTGGCTAGAACGCTTGGGCGTTATGCCTTGTCGAGTACCCTGCCCAATACCATCTCTAGTGAGGGAAGCTGCCCTTCCCGTCACACTTCTTGTGAGGGTAGTGGGCACTTCTAGCGAGGGTCATGTTCCACTCGGAAACTCATGTGTTAGTTCCTTATCATGGGATCACTTCCTGGTTGTTAAGAGTTATGGGTTATGGTTTTAAAACCTTTTGACATGTTTGATATAGTAGAACGCACACATGTAAACATGACATGTAATTCTAATGACATGCTATTACATGTGTTTATGAGCATCTTCAAATCATGTATATATAATGGTAAGTATGGAAGTATATGAGTTGCTTCACATGACGATGTGACCCATGCCTATTGTCACATGTTTGAGGCATGAATGATAAAGGCTGCAATCATCAATGTTGCCCTATATTTGATAGCATGATCCTTATGGCTTCAGATATCTCTATGAATGTGTATACTAACCATGCAGGTGTTTCATGCAGATGCATATCCAGGTAAAGGGTTATGAGGCATATATGTTTGAATAACACTGCTTTGATGGTCACTATTGGTTATGAGATAACCTGCATCACTAGTCTTATGTGTTTTGGGATGAGGACCTGAGTTGGCTAAAAATGCCTAAGTTGAAGTGTTACCCTCTGTTGATGAGACCTGGGATTGTTATCCCCAGTGATGAGAATGCCTTATGAGGTAGTGGTTTCTTGTGATGAGGGATTGAGATCCCGAGATATTGTGGTGGTGGTAGCAATAATGTAGCTTAATGTTATACATGTGATTCCACTTGTTTTCCTCAACATTCCACTCAAAATAGACTAACTAATTACAGTGAAATATATTATGTAGCTTGCCTTGGCCATAGATCCATCATCATCAGTAGCTGGTGATGGTGAATTAGGTTCTCCTGCAGGTTAACCTAGAAGCGCATATTATTGAATATGTGAGGTTTCTCCTAGCTGGAAATGAGGAGGTTAGAGTGCAACTTCGGTTGTAGACTCAAGATGTGTATAAGAGCATGGTAAATAGGCCCATGGCTCAGTGTGATAGAGCATGAATGCGTTCATGGCTCAGGGAGCACGGTGAACTGGCCCGTGACTCAGAGATACTAGCACCGAGACCTATACCAAGGCGGTCTAGAGGAAGGGTAGCCTACGGTAGCTGACCCTGTGGCTGAGGCCACTTAAGCATGAGACTGCGGTCCTACTTTGGTTCTCGTGCACTGACCACAAGGTGGGAGATCGTGGAGTCCGTCTCTTCCATTAGCCTTGTATGGCACCAGCTTGGGTTTTGCAACCGAAGGTTGGATTTGAGCAGTACGGCTCACTTCATCAGGGTATAATAACACGTAATACATCTAAATAGTAGTTATTGCTTAAGGCAAAACACAGAACATTGGTTGAGGCCTTGCTTGTACAATTAATCTTGTTGCACCTTACAGTAATTTATACGTTCCTTATGTTATGTGGTAAGATCTTTTAAATCTTATCTTGTCAATCATGTTCCATAAAGAATACTTGGTTATATGCCTTCTGTACACCTTGCTAAGCTCCATGGTAATAACAACCTTGCTCTATAGATTGCTCTCTTTGTGCCTTTTATCAGTTATCTGCTGTTATTGCTTAACCTTTCTGAGGTTTTATGGTTTCGGCGGGGAGTTATGTTTCTCGCTGGGATTGTGTATCTCACCCAGTTGGTTTACAACCTTTTTAGGTGTTCGTGCTAGACGTGGTGGTGGTTGTGGGGTTGCGGCCGAGCAGCAAGACGAGCAGTAGAAGGCAAGAGATGGATATGCTGCTGTTTTGGTTGTTTTGTAGTAGAGTCTTAGAGTCACTGCTGTACTCTCAGGTCCTTGGAGGCATTTTGACGTTGTTTTATGATGTTTAGCTAATGAAGCCTTTGTATATCCTGTTGTGGGCCGGATGTGGCCGGTTATGTATATAAACAGGTGATGAACTCATGTGATGACAAGACAACTGATCAAATAAGCTGTGGACACGTATCTAGACTTGTAAATGTTTACCTAACCTGTCTTCTTGCATGATGAGGATCTGAATGTAATAGTTTCTTGGTTTATCTGCTTTCCGAAAATCAGTTTTAATTAACCCGTGTTTTTGGTAATATGTGGCATATGGTGTTTTCTGCACATTTTCGCGTGGCACCTCATTGTCTGTGTGTTAGCGGGATGTGTCGCCACTATATCCTTCAAATACAAAAGGATATTTGCCATAATGTAGGCCAAAGGAATGAGTTCCCTTGATATATCTCAAAACACTATTGAGAGATTTCCAATGGGTCTTTTCGGGACAATTGGTGTATCTACTTCATGTTTGGACATGTGAAGTTCATGAGATACATCAAACTTCTGATGATATGAGAGTATTGTAATTGAGACACTAAAACTTTAGTCTCATTTTTAAACAAGGCCTTGAATGAATCATATGGAGTCTTAACATGTTTACGTGATGTGTACTCAAACCTCTCAAGTATCTTCTCAACATAGTGTGACTAAGAGAGAGTTATACTGTCACACCCACATCCCAAGATTACCACCAATTATGATATTAGGGCATAAGTTTGAGGATTATACTTAATACAAAGTTCACTCTCAACTTTTCCTTTTTATTTCCTTTATTTTAAAATCTTTATTTTCTCGCATTCAATCATAGAAACAAATTTTACAAGAGAATTAAACTTTTACTTCTCTAATATGATCTCAACATTAATGATACACATCCATACATTCATTCTGTTTCTCACACCTCCATATACATACGACATGATAATCAAATACATTCTCTCTTATTAAAGAAATAAAGATAGAAAACATTATTTACAACTCTCTCACATCTATACAAGGACGTAGAGTGACACGGACCGACCGAACTTAACTGATCTCATACATAACTTCTATGGTAGATCTACTCTGATGCATTGACCTTCTTCTAGTCCATGTGATTTCCCTTAAAATTGTGAGTAGAGGGGTGAGCCTACTAGCTCAGTGAATGAGTACTTTAAAGAAATAGTCTAAAACACTGATATAATTACAGATATACTTTTTGGCAACTGATATCAATTATAACAGTAGTAAGCTTTAAAGAGTCTAATCATTGACAATCGTAAATATGGCATAATACTCTAGATATCTACAAGAGTGAATCAATATATGAAATACTTGATTTATCATAAAGAGAACTAATAATTCAAAAATATACAAAGAGTAATTGAATAACTTCACACACTTATTTAACCTCTCATTCATCTTATTAGGCCTTGAACCCACTAAGGTGTACCACAACATGAAAAAGAATCACAACAAGCTACGATCTCACTATACAAGGCTTAGAAGCATGCCTGAGTTCCTAAGCCTATGTCTTGAGTAAGACCCCGTTTGCAGTGGGCCTCGACATGTTTGCCTCTCGGCAGCTAATGGGAGAAGCCAGATACATCAGACTCCACCTCTCAACCTGGGTACTCAGGTGGTGAGTCAAAGCCCTTAGGCTTATTGTGCATCAGTGGACCTACTAACCACTGATCACTCAACATTTTACAGAGGTACCACCGGCATCCCCAGTTGGTGTTGGGTACCACACAACTGTAAGGAGTTTGCCATACTGGTCAAGACCCCCGCACCCTACCGGTGCACTCCATCTTACCTCGATCTGGACTACCTCTAGTCGGGAAGTCGTTTCCTCCTCACAACGTGGGCCTCATACTATGATGATTCTACAGTGTTCAGGGCATCTACATGTCTATTTCACTCTTTAAATTCACAATTCAATCATCACATCAAAATATCTTTGTTCAGCTCTGTAAACCGTTCATTTCATAAACCATATGATAACATATACCACAACTGAACTGTTAAGCATCGCCATATCTCAAGCTGAGAAACATTGAAATCACAATACTTGTTTCACTGAACACCCTATCATTAGGGTTTCATTTACCTCATTCACTTATCACATAAATCACATAAGGATTGAGTACATCATAACATCATTCAATAAGAATTTCTCTCAATAGTTCACATATAATCGAATATATATATATGTATGTATATATATATATATATATATATATATATATATATATATATATATATATATATATATATATATATATATATGAAACCCTGTAATGATATGAACTAGGGTTTCCACCCTCCTTACTGATATATCAAACAAACATTATTATCATCGAATGAAATCCAAGATCTAATCTGACATATATGTAATAAGCACACAAATAAATAATCATTGTATCTAATGAGATTCAACTAGGAAAACTTATTTATTCAATTATACAAAAATTTTAGTCATAGCCAAAATCCCTAAATTTCAATATATTCATGTAACTCTTACCATTAATTTAAAAATTCTTATTTAGATGGATTGCAATTATTTCTAATATGATTTCATAGTCTGAAATTCATCATAACAGGTAAATAATCCATTTCTTATCAACTTACACAAGCTAGATCAAATAGACCATTTAGGGTTGTACTTGGATACTAATCAATTGAAAATTATTAATGATTTAACTGATTTTTGTACAATCTACTGTTTAAAGGAAGTGCCCACTCACCCTAAGGTGTGAAAACACCTTAAAAACGTAGCCCATCTATGAAGATCTCGAATCCATATCCAAATCCTAGCAAAATACGCAGTTTCTTCTTCCTGTTAACCCTAAATAGGGTCTGATGTTGGTAGAAGATGTGATTAGAGGTTAAACTAAACCTCCAAATCACCGGATCAAGGGTTTCTATCAAGGGGAACTGAAGAGAAGAAGGAATCCGCAGTTAAAACTACTTACCAAGTTGAATTTATAGCAACCCCTTTTGATTTCTGCTATTCTTCACGTTCTTCCCCAACAACGCCCCATAAATTGCACTCTAGGTCGCCCCCTTACAAAGAAAGATGTTTTGGATGATAGAGGATCGAATCACAGTTACAACACACTTTGTTTCATTGAAAACGGACAAGTATTGCTTGAGATAAGATCGTTTTACGATTGGCTGTTCTTGGCGGCGTCGACTGCGGTCGCGGTGTCAACGCAACGTCGGTTGCGGTTTACAATATATGCTTACTAAAAATGGCATAACTCATCATTTTAACTCCAATTTGGTTCATTCTTTTTTTATTCATAATTGAATTCTCTACAATCCTACCATATTATTTTGATAATATCATCAAATGAAAAATTATTTATTAATTATTTCATCCAATGTCATTAACTCTCTTCTTGCACACATGTATGGGTCAATGCTATGTTAACCCCAACTCGAATATTTATAGTATTGTTAAGTCATGATTATGAGTTTCCCAAACAAGTATTTAAGGTCACTAAGGTTAATATAAAACACAATATACAATATTACTAGCAAAAACATGTTAAGCATTAAGATTATCTTAAATCTCTAGGATTACCAGCAAAGTTAGGAACAGGTCGTAACAATTCTTCCCCTCTAATAAAAATTTCATCTTGAAATTTATAAAAGAGGAAAAGATACTTATTCAACATCTCTGATTCTAATTTTCAAGTAACTTTTTCTATACATGATTCCTCTGAAAAACCTTTACTAGGGGTATCTCTCTCCATTTAAGCTTTCAGATACCATGGTCTAGAATTTTATTTTCAACATTGAGTCATTTGTTCCTCTATAAATCACAACTTTTAAAAGATATAAAATGTGTGGAACATAATTTCTCATCTTATGATCACAAGGTACTATTCACTTGCCATTCATGAGACAACATTAGTCATCATACTATCAGAAGATATAAATCCTTTTTACAATATCAATGGGTATCAACCCTTATCAACACAAGAGGATTACACCTCATCCAGGGCTCAACCATGCCCAAAGGTCATTAAGACCATCATACTATTCTCTACAAGATCATCATTATCTTTCCATACCTTATAACAAGACTCAACAACATTACTTACATATAATACACCAGATCAACACAATATTGCATTAATGAGCTAAAAGATATTCATAAACAATCATAGCAGGAACCGAATTCCTTTGCACCTCGTAAAAAGGGAGATGCCATTGTGATCGCGGATAAAGCAGTGGCTAATGTGTACACATCTGCACCTGACTAGAAAGTCATTCAAAACTTGATCGAACAACCAACATTTATTGAAGAAGCAATAGAACATTTCTTTATTTCATCAACATATCAAAAATCTAGATATGATTTACCCTCATCATATTCATAATGCACATGTTTAGCATAAGAAAGTATCAACCATGTGGCTATGATAACCATCAATTAACATATTAAGATTATGATCATATTAGGAGGTTGTTCCACAATCATTCCATCATATAAGAATGTTAAACATGAATACTCATTTTTATCTATTTGTATTAGAGATTAGGTTCAACAAGATAAATTATATTAATGTTACTAATCATAACTTATATGCAAACCCTTACTCACAACATCCCCATTGGATCATGGATGCATAAAGTAAAGCATCACTATCACATTTCATACTATTCTCAAGTATGAACCCACACATAAATCAAGGTGTAACCATCATGTTAAAGCATACTAGGGTTTCAACAATAGTAACAAAGTCCTCCATGATTGTATTAGTCATTCAAGGACTGTTCATACCCAATTACCATCACTTAGTTATATTAGAGCTAGGTATAACAAGCTATACCTCATTACGGTTACATATCAATAAAATATGGTTATCATCCCTTCTATTCATATGAGTGTATAGGTAAGACTACCTTATTCAGGGTAACCCTCCATTTTTTCCATCATCATTCATCCCATATCACCATACCACAATTATACAATACTAAGATGGATTACTGGTATGAATGACTTAATCTATTAGACACCTTTAATTAACATATTTCTTGCACATGTACAACTGAAATCATATGTAAAACACATTTACATCCCTTAGTATACCTTCAACAAATTATACTTCTAAAGACAAATTCACATATTAATAAAAGCCATTGTTATCTCTTATCTCTTTCCTCATTCACTACTACTTACTTTTTTCTACTTATCCTTCTCATTTTAATCATGTAGATTGAACATCCCTAAAATTGAAGCATACAAGGTACGAATAGATTATTCATCATTCTTGCTATCACTACAAGAATTTATTTCATATCACACTTCACTCATATTGTATTCCTCCTTTTATTCAAAACACACCTCTTATATTTAAAATCTATTTCTTATCCTTTGCTCTAAATCATTTCCATATTGTTTATCTACCTTTCAGATTAGCTACCTTTAAACCCTGGATTACTATCAGTGCTAGTTTACTTCTTATAGTGCAAATTTCATGATCTTTTTTACAGAGATGCTAGTATTCAAGGTTAAATCACTAGTGACAACCCTTGAACTACTAAAAATCTAAACATTCTAGGGTTTGGTCCTTATCATTAGCATGACGTTATTGTGGCATGACTTTGCTCCCTTAATTTGAAAGTCAAACTTTGGATCTCACAAGTTTTACTAAAGTCTTCCTTATCTTATCAATTGAATTTCCTTTCTCTTACTTGGCCATTCAGATATATTATATTCTCAATTTACCCTTCTAGGGTTTCATCATCATATTGTATGTCATTATTACATTCACTAGATGTCTCTACCATGGTGGTTATGCATCATATATGATTCATTTGCTTATCACTTCATTCCCACATTACTTTAATTAAGGAATATATGAAACAGAAGATGATTCTGAGACTTAGAATTCTTATCTTCAAACATTCATTAATACATTTCTCATAAGTAAGTTTAATTAATTATCAACAAAGATACTTGACTAATTAGCACTTTCTTGAATCTCGCAACCTCTTTCTTTTATAATCTATATTAGTCCATTATGTTTCAAACCCTTCTTTACTTTCCATAATCCCCTTACCATATACACTATTCCACATGTCATCTTTAACTTCTAGTTTTCTCTTATGATCATGTTTCTTCTTTTATGTGTATGATCATGTATACCATGTTGCATATATTTCCTTTTATCCTTTTACTAATGTGAAGTTGAAATTCTAAATCAATAATCTCTCTACTAGTATCACCTCATGTTTAATACATTACATATCCTTCATTTTAAATCAGACGACTCATGCATGAATCAAACTTAGTATCTCCTTCAATCAAGTTTTTCCCTCTTTAATATTGTCTACCTTTGTAGGACTTATTCATTGGTTAAGCTACACTTTTGTTCTTCTTTTAGAAACTAGTTTGTTGTTCTATAGAGACATAGAATCCAAAGGAAGTAAGGATGAATGTATTAAACTTATTAATAAAGGTATACATTCCATGCTCTCAATTATATCATAACCCTCATTCCTTAATCAAGCTCATTATTTCCAACATTTCTCTTTGCTTGAACTAAGTTTCTTATCCTAGTTTTATGATTTACATGCTCATCTAGTTCTCTTCACTTTAACTCTTCTAAAGACTCTTCACTTCTATGTACTTATCACATACTTAACTCTTTTCTTCTATTTTCTCTTTGCTTTGGAGTACAAAAAAACATTGTACTCGGTTATATAATCCATTCCTCATGATTGATTCTTACTATCTTGGCCCCTTACATACTTTTCTCATATCTTTTCCATATTTCATATTTTGAGTTCATATAATACTAATAATTAAACTTAATCTGAACCTTATGTCATGTTCCTCTATTCCCAATTAAGGGTTTCTCATATGAGGCCCCAAAGTTGGATCTCAGATATCAGTTCCAACTGATTCTTAGTTATCCTAGTCTTTCCCTTATACTTCAAAATCTAAAGTATATACATTCATACTAGAATTTGGATATAATCTATCCAGAATTTACTCTTGTTATGTTACTAATAGGAGTCATTAGATCCCAGTAATGCATCCTGCCATTCGGACCAGGCTGAACCTGTAGTCCTGAAGCCAAGAGCTACTCAGGATTACTCAACTCCTATTCATCTCAAATGTGTGGAAGAAAACTTATCCAATTAAGAAAGATCATTCAAAGATCATTTCTTGTCTACTTGATACAATGAATGTAATCAATAAATGCTACAACTACATAGTGTACAACAAATCTTAAAGACCCATATATATTTCAAAATACTAAATATCTGAATTCAAACATATCAGAGCTTTTCGATTAATCTCCAATAAAACAACAATATGAAATGAAAGTTCTGTCTCATTATATATTTATGCTCTTAATTCATGTTGCTTATCTTGTTACTAATCCTAATATTTCTAGGGTTCCTCTCTAGACCATCCTTCCATTGTATACCTGGCCAGGGTATACATGAAAGAATAGACATAGTAGCTTGATACTGGTTGATCCAAGTACTCAGATACCGGGCCATGATATCCAAATACTCAAATCCCCATGGCTAACATCATAACATCTCCTATCTGCCACACTTATGACTCTAACTTACTAACTTAATGGTCCCTGATAACTCAGCCTAAGCTCTGATACCGAACTTGTCATGCCCACATCCCATTATTACCACCAATCATAAGATTAGGACGTAAGTTTGAGGATTATACTTAATACACAGTTCACTCCCGACTTTTCCTTTTTATTTCCTTTATTTCAAAATCTTTGTTTTCTCACATTCAATCATATAAATAAACTTTACAAGAGAATTAAACTTTTATTTCTCTAATATGATCTCAACATTAATGATATACATCCATACATTCATTCTGTTTGTCACACCTCCATGTACATACGACATGATAATCAAATACATTCTCTCTTATTAAAGAAATAAAGATACAAAACATTATTTACAACTCTCTCACATCTATACAAGGACCTAGAGTGACATGGACCGACTGAACTTAACTGATCTCATACATAACTCCTGTGGTAGATCTACTCTGATGCATTGACCTTCTTCAAGTCCATGTGATTTCCCTAAAAATTGTGAGTAGAGGGGTGAGCCTACTCGCTCAATGAATGAGTACTTCAAAGAAACAGTCTAAAGTACGGATATAATTACAGATATACTTTTGAGAAATTGATATCAATTATAACAGTAGTAAGATTTAAAGAGTCTAATCATTGACAATCATAAATATGACATAATACTCAAGATATTTACAAGAGTGAATCAATATATGAAATGCTTGATTGATCATAAAGAGAACTAATAATTCAGAAACATACAAAGAGTAATTGAATAACTACAAACACTTGTTTAACCTCTCATTCAACTTATTATGCCCTGAACCCACATGAGGTGTACCACAACATGTGAAAGAATCGTAAAAAGCTACGATCTCACTGTACAAGGCTTAGAAGCATGCCTAGGTTCCTAAGCCTATGTCTTGAGTAAGACCCCGTCTGCAGTGGGCCTCAACATGTCTTCCTCTCGGCGACTAATGGGAGCATCCAGATATATCAAACTCCACCTCTCAACCTGGGTACTCATGCGGTGAGTCAAAGCCCTCAGACTTATTGTGCATCAGTGGACCTAATGACTACTGATCACTCAACATGTTACACAGGTACGACTGGCATCCCCGATTGGTGTTGGGTACCACACAACTGTAAGGAGTCTTCCCTACTGGTCAAGACCCCCACACCCTACTGGTGCGTGTGAGCTTACCACAATTTGGACTACCTCCGGTCAGGAAGCCATTTCCTCCTCACAGCACATGCCTCATCTTGTGAGGATTCTACAATGTTCAGGGCATCTACATGTCTATTTCACTCTTTAAATTCACAATTCAATCATCACATCAACATATCTTTGTTCAACTTTGTAAACCGTTCATTTCATAAACCATCTGATAACATATACCACAATTGAACTGTTAAGCATCACCACATCTCAAGATGAGAAACATTGAAATCACAATACTTGTTTCGCTGAACACCCTATCATTAGGGTTTCATTTACCTCATTCACTTATCACATAACTCGCATAAGGATTGAATACATCATAACATCATTCAATAAGAATTGCTTTGAATAGTTCACATATAATCGAATATATATATATATATATATATATATATATATATATATATATATATATATATATATATATATATATATATATGAAACCCTGTAATGATCTGAACTAGGGTTTCCACCCTCCTTACTGATATATCAAGCAAACATTATTATCATCGAATGAAATCCAAGATATAATCTGACATATATATAATAAGCACACAAATAAATAATCATTTGTATCTAAAGAAATTCAACTAGGCAAACTTCTTTATTCAATTATACAACAATTTTAGTCGTAGCCAAAATCCCTAAATTTTAGTAAATTCATGTAACTCTTACAATTACTTTAATAATTCTTATTTAGATGGATTGTAGTCATTTCTAATGTGATTTCATAATATGAAATTCATCATAATAGATAAATAATCCATTTCTTATCAACTTGGACAAGCTAGATCAAACAACCCATTTAGGGTTGTACTTGCATACTAATCAATTGGAAATTATTAATGATTTAACCGATTTTCATGCAATTTACTATTTAAAGGAAGTACCCACTCACCCTAGAGTGTGAAAACACCTTAAAAAGGTAGCCCATCTTTGAAGATCTCGAATCCATATCCAAATCCTAGCAAAATCCACAGTTTCATCTTCCTTTTAACCCTAAATGGGATCTGCTATTGGTAGAAGACAAGATTAGAGGTTAAAACAAACCTCTAAATCACTAGATAAATGGTTTCAATCTAGTGGAAGTGAATAGAAGAAGGAATCCATGGTTAAAACTACTTACCAAGTCAAATTTATAGCAACCCCTTTAGATTTCTACTGTTCTTCACATTCTTTCCCAAAAATAGCCCCAGCAATCGCCCTCCAGATCACTCTCTCACAAAGCAAGATGGCTGGGATGATAGAGGATAGAATCTTGGTTCCAACACACTTTGTTTTGTTGAAAATGGATAAGTATTGCTCGAGATAAGATCATTTTACAATTGGCTGTTCTTGGCGGCGTCGCCCGCGGTCGCGGTGTCGACGCAACGTCGGTCGCGGTTTACAGTATATGCTTACTAAAAATTACATAACTCACTCATTTTAACTCCTATTTGGTTCTTTATTTTTTTTATTTATAATTGAATTTTATACAATATTACCATATTATTTTGATAATATCATCAAATAAAAACCATTTATCAATTATTTCCTACAATGTCATTATCTCTCTTCTTGCACACATGTATGGGTCAATGCTATGTTAACCCCAACTTGAATCTTTATATTATGCTTAAGTCATGATTATAAGTTGACAAAATAAGTATTTAAGGTCACTAGGTTAATATAAAGCACAACATAGGATATTACTAGCAAAAACATGATAAGCATTAAGATTATGTTAAATCTCTAGGATTACCAGCAAAGCTAGGAACAGGTCATAACATATACCATCAATAGACCTTGTAATTTTAAACCTTAAAATCATATCAACGACACTCATATCTTTTATTTCAAACATACTACATAATAATGACTTTGTCTCATTTACTACTTTCATATTAGAATAAAAAAGCCGAATATCGTCAACATATAAGCATAACAAAATGAATCCATCATTGATGACTTTACAGTAGAGACACTTATCAAATTCATTAGAAATAAAGACAAATAATGATATCACAAAATCAAAATCCTCACGCCATTTCTTAGGGGCTTGTTTTAAGCCATATAATGACTTAAAAAATTTACACACTTTGTACTCATTCTAACAACCCACAAATCCCTCAGGTTGTTCCATATATATCTCTTCCTAAAGATCACCATGTAAGAACCTGGTCCTCACATCCATTTGATGGATACATAGATTATAAATGGAAGCCAATGCTATAAGCACTTCGATTGTGGTCATGGAAACATGGAATTATGCATCAAAATAATCTATTTCTTCCCTCTGTGTATAACCCTTAGCAACTAACCTAGCCTTATACTTATTGATTGTCTCATCTGCATTAAGTTTCTTCTTAAATATCCATTTGCAACCAACTGCAAAACAACCAGGAGGCAAATCCACCAATTTTCAAGTTCCATTCGAGAGAATTGATTGGATTTCATCATTAGCTGGTTCTTTCTAAAACATAGCTTCTGGAGATTCCATAGTTTGTTTGAAAGTTATAGGATCATCCTCAACATAGGAAGTGAGAGACTCACTTCAAAAGTCCTTAGATGTCCTGGGCCATTTACTTATCCTTGGTTCAACCATTTCTTCAGAATCATAAGATTTAGAAATAGCTTCTTCTGAGTCGACCCCCATATTTTTCATCCTTTCCACATGCTCAGGAATGGAACCTGTGGTGAATGGATCCCCTTGAGATACTTCATTGGGCACATCGAATTTCATGGGAAACACATCCTTAAAGAATGTAGCATCACAAAATTTCACAATTGTATTGACCTCAATGTCTGAGATATCAGATTTTACAATCAAGAATCTATACACATAACTTCTCTACGTACCCCAAGAATATGACACCAATCATTTTATGTCTCAATTTCTTCCTGTATTTAGGGACAAGTACCTTAGCAAGACACCCTCACACTCAAATATATTTGAGACTCAGTTTTCTCCCTCTCCATAACTAAAATATACTACTTTCTACATGTTTATGAGAAACTCTATTTAGAATATAGCAAATTGTATTCAAAGCTTCCCCCCATATAAAGTTAGGTAGACATGAGGTTTGGAGTAAAGAATTGACCATATCTATAAGGGTTCGGTTTTTACGTTCAACTATTCCATCACACTATGGTGAATACAGAGTGGTAACCTCATGTACTATACCAAGCAATTGACAAAATTCCAAAAACAAGTTCGAGGTGTATTCTCCTCCTCTATCTGACCTTAATCGTTTAAGTACTTTTCCAGTTTGAGTTTCAACTTCTTTCTTATAAATTTTAAATATATCAAATGCCACATCTTTACTTCTAAGTAAAAAGATAACAATATCTACTAGCATCATCAATAAAAATTATGAAATAATACTTTTAATCTCTAGTAGCAATCCCATTGAATTCATAGATAGTAGTATGCACTAAATCTAATATTGTCAAATTCCTATTCACATAATGAAAAGGTTTCCAAGGTAATTTATCTTGAATACAGATTTCACATTTATTTTTTCTAATGTCAGATTTAGGAATTAAATTTAGATTCATCATATGCTTCATTGAGGCAACATTAACATGTCCCAAACATGAATACCAAATATAAAATGATACAAGATTCATGTATACAAAACTATTGTCATTCAAATTTAAAATGGAATTTGAAATATGTTCAACAAGAATCTTAAATAAATTTTCCACATTACATAAATATCCTTTTCCCAAAAATAAAGAATCATGAAGGTGTGTAATAATAGCCTTATTACCTTTGCAGTCTATTCTAAAACATTCCCTAACTAAAATTACGTCACTAAGGATATTGCGTCGAATGGTTGGAACGTGTCTGACTCTATGAAATTTTAGAATCTCCCCCCTAGGTAACTTCAAGAAAACCCGTCCTTCGCCTTTGATTTCTACAGAGATGGAATCACCCAAAGTCACGGAACAACCTCTTCAGGCCTCGTAAGACACAAATAGGAATTTATCAGCACAATCATGTACATTAGCCCCAGTGCCAATTATCCAATAAAGTGGTTCAAAAATAGAAATGATTTCAGGTTTTATAGAAACATACCCATCATTGAGGTTCAAGGATGCAATCATCATATTGACTAAAACCTTCTTAGTTGTAGATGTGACATCTTTCTTTGCCTTCTTTGATGGACAATCCTTGTTCTAGTGGCCAACATATCCACAAGTTCAACAAAGTTTGTTCTTCAGTTTCTTTTGGATCTTGGCCTTAGGTTTATGCATATTATTTGTTTTTATATCTTTACTTTTAGAGTAGTAAAATTGACACTAGGGTTTGCATCAATTGAAAAACACTAGGGGGGTGAATAGAGTTTTTAAATATTTTAACAATTATTTAACTCAAACAACCACAATTGAAAATGGAAGAAGGAGACAAGTGTTTAGAGTGGTTCCAACCTTAGCAAATACTAAGGTTGTCAGTCCACTACCCGGTTGCTTACCCAACTGGGATTTTGAAAGTATTAATTTTATTACCTTCACAAGGATTTACACAAAATACAATACTTTCTTACACCCCTTGAATAGCCTTCACTTGAAGTAGATCCACCAACCCGAGGTAGCCTTCTTGAAGTAACTCCAAGCTCCCCCTTGAAGTAGCCTTCCTCTTTAGAAGTAACCTCCCGTTGCACCAGCCTTCTTGAAGTAGTTCAAGGTCCCCTTCTTCACCAAGAAGATCTTCCAACCTCTCCAATCCGCAACCTCCAACCTAGGAGTAGCAAGGAGAGTACAAACAATAATAGTGAACAAGAAAGGAAAATGGAAATTACAACTTATCCTTTGAAGCACAAGGCTTGATTTGCCTAGATCAAGCGTGTAGATCTCCTAACCAATGTGTATGGAATGTGATTGCTGTGGATTAGGAGATGATAGCCTATAGGACACGAAATTTGAGCTAGGAGAGGAAGTAGCCAATTGCCAATATGCTTAATTGCTCACAAACAGATTGCTCAATGTAAATGTATCCTCAAAGATTGCTCAAGTGTGTAATCAAGTGAATTTAGGTGTCCTAAGGCATGTCCTATTTATAGGAATGTCCTACAAGTGCTTAAGGACGTTCTAGACACTTTCTAGGGGTTTCTAAGTGCTTAACTATCCGTTAGATATAAGTTAGTTGCTTTAACAACGGCTAATTAATTAATTCTGCAGTTGCTGTCAGAGACCATCTCGGTCGAGAAATGGTCGACCGAGACACCTACTCGGTCGAGAGATTGTCGACCGACAGGCTCTCTGGATCAAGTGTATGCAACGTTTATCTCCAACTGCCAACTACCTTGTCAGATATGTCTAACGGCTACTTGGGTCTTTCTCTGTCGAGAAGTTTGTCGACCGAGAGTGTCTCGGTCAAGGATTTTGTCGACCGAGATGGACCCTGTTTCAATGTTTCAAATGAAGACATTAAGTGTGTGTATGAGTGTGCATATGTGACACTATTGAAGGGGATGACCTATCTAAATGTGGTGTTTATCTAGGGAAGATCTAACGCTTGATTTACATGAAGTCTAAGTACTTGTACATTATATATTTGTACAAGTTTACAATTGATTACATTTCATGACATTTACAATCATTCAAGCATATAGATTCCCTAGTGCTTTGTCATCCACCTTATTCCTGCAACACTCAAGTAGCACGTTAAATTAACAAGAATGAAATGTTTGTCATTATCAAAACAAAGGGATTTACAGATGTCCATTTAGCCAACAATCTCCCCCTTTTTGAAGATGACAAACATTTCCTAAATATAAAATAAGAAAGTATAAAAACATGTGAGTTTCATACCTGAAGATTACCTTTGTAAATTTCTTCTCTTGTTTGTAAAATGTGTGCTTATTATTCCCCATGAATTATGAAACATGAAATCCAATTCTTTAGGGAATATAGAAACTCTCAATGTAAAGCCAAGAGTTTTTGAAACTCATTGATTGAGTTTTGCACAAATATTAAGTTTTATATTTATTTCTCCCCCTTTGTCATTTCAAAAAGATATCCATTTAAGAACAAATATTGTATGAAAAGTATTGCTCCCCCTTAAATACATATTTGTTTTTTAATAGATGGTCAATTTAGCCACAATTTTAAATTTCAGGTATTTCCAAAGATGTCATCCTTTTTTATTTATGACATATTTATTACTCCCCTTACTTTGTATGCTCTACTAGAATAGTCTTATAAGCCATATTAAAATGATGCCATAGAGGAATATCCAATATAATCAGTAAAGATAACCAATTCATTTGAATCATGGAATTTTTACAATCATGCAAAGATAACAATTTCATGTAAAGATAACCATTTTATTACAATCATGAAAATATAATCATTTCATTACAAATAATACAACGGACACTCCAAATCTAACTGGAAAGACTTAAGTATTACATCAATATCAGGGTCTTTTCCAAGAAATGGCTCAGTTCCATAATATTGGACTAAAGTTTGCCACTCCAAAGCACCTGTCTTGGTTAAAGCATATGCTTCCAAGAAGGTAGGAACACGATCAAAGCGGAAATGAGCAGCAATGTCTTGTAATTGTATTGAGGAGAACTGAGTATGTGTGAGATTTGTAGATGGTGGAGGTGGAGGTTGGTAGTAGTTGTAAGATGGATTATATGGGTTGAGCATGCCAGGATTTAAAGAATAAGGATACTCATCTGGTTGATTTGGAGAGAGGGTTTGCATCCTTTGATTTAGGTAGGTCATGGCATGGTGGTTATAGTCTAATTGTCTGCTTAGATGATATTGTGACCCAGCAACATAGGTTAGGGTGTTTTGGATGGGATCATAGGATGGGTTGGTAGGAGGAGGTGGTGGTGGTATATCTTGAGTAGATGTCTCACCTTCCGTCCTGGCCCTCTTGTGACCAAAATCAATTCCCATTTTCTCTATTGTGTTTTTGCTTATTTTTTGTGGTCTTCTTTCCCATGTGTATCCCATATCCTCAATTTGTGTTTTAAGAAAGTGTTGAGTGATTTGGCATACAAAATCAGCATATGGGGGATTGCCAGAAAACTCAAGCATGCTCTTAAGGATTATGCGGATAAAATTTATAGGAATACGTTTGATAATGGCATAAATTAAACACATGAGAAAAATAGGGACTTTAGACTTGTTTGCTCTAGGATGTATGTTTGTGGAAACAATAAGATTGACAATCCTAGCTGCAGGTTTGAGATTTATGGCATAGTAGGTACCCCTATCTTCGTGACAAGTAGTATTAGATTGAAAAATGGCTCGTTTAATGTCACTAAGACTGACAGTATTATCACCTTGGGAAAATGTATTGAGTGGATTTCCAGTTGTGAGGTCAAGAGTGTCTTGATATTCATCTAAGTCGATGTTGAGCATGTCAAGAATATCCTCTTCAGTAAATCGAAAGCTATGCCCATTGACCATAGAGTAGAATAAGTTATTTTCATTTTTAGAATGGGAGATTAGGTTTGCATAGAACTCATTTACCACTTTTGAAGAGTAGGAAGGGAAGGAAGGGTTAAGAAATTCTTTCAAATTTTGCACCTCAAAAAGATCCTCCAGGTCGACGATGCTGAGGAAGTCCATGACGTCAACCGGTCGTCGTGGAAGAGGAGTTTTGGAGGAGAGCCTGAGATAGCGATCACCAGCATCTGCGTCGACGAAGGGGATGTCGTTGATGATCGTCAATGGAGGAGTAGCCGCCCTTCCTTTCTTGTTAGCAACTTTCTTCTTTCCACGTGTAGAGGATGAAGCCATTTCTTTGCTTTAAGGTGGAGAAGAAGCAAGAAAGTCTTGGGGATGAAGAAGCTAAAGGATTGCACAAGAATGCACTAGAGAGAAGCTATGGAAGTAAGAATATGAGAGTGTGTAATAATGACCCATTTTTTATCCTTTTTATAGCAATCCAGTGACCAGGTCGGTCGAAAATTTGTCGACCGATCGACCGCAATGGTCATATCCCAGACGCGCCACTTGCCCCCCCCCAACGGTCGACTGATGGGTTGCAACAGTCATAAAATGGTCGGATTGCAACAGTCATATCCCAACGGTCAATTCTCGGTCGAACAATTGTCGACCGACATCGGCTCGGTCGAATAATTGTCGACCGGAAGTGTATCTGATGTAATTTTTACTTGAGGTCTGTCGGTCGAAAGAGATAGGAAGACCGAGATGTTTTCGGTCGAAGAATTCGTTGACCGACAGACTTTCTGTGAATGAATTTTAACCTGATTTTTAAATGTAAATGATAGACTGATTTTGTAGAGCATATATATATTTTCTAAGGGAGTAATATTGTGATTTTTATTACCAATATTTTGTGATCATAAATTAATTTTTCTTTTGATCACAATTTTTATATAGAAAATGATATTCAAATAAGTATTGTGCCAAACTTATTTTAGGTCGACTTTGACTACGACCATAGCGCCCCTTGGTCAAATTTCATTTCAACCAAGAGGCAAATTTGTAGATTTCCAAATTGAGCATTCATATATCTGCATGTAACTTGATTTGATATCAATTTGAAGCATTTTAACTGATATTTAAGAAAAATATTCGTCCTTGATTTTCCTAGAAGACTTTGTTGTAGATATATAAATATCAAATGAAAACACAATTAATATCTCAAGTCTTTTAAAATTGCCAATTGAGAAATTTGTATGTTATAACATTGTGCTCTTGCAAGCATTAGGGTTCTTGTTCTAAGAAACATATTACCAATAAATCATTTTGCTTGCCTATGCATTATCAATGCATACAATTATCATTATCTATTCGTGCTAACATATCATCTTCTTTATGAGCTGAAAACATATCTATGATGTAAGCATATAATGATAATTCCACAATGATTGTGTTTATTTGAACTAGATGTCAAAACACATAATTTCTACATGGGTAGACCAGAAAATATGAACAGAGATTTCTTTTTATCAAACTAAGCATAATTTTAGTTTTAACTTATTTAGAGAATCAATCAAAATGTATTCATCAAATTTATTTCAGTTTTGACAACAGTGACTGGATCGGTTGATCATTTGTCGACCGACTATTATTCTCGGTCGACAGATTCTTGACCGAGAATGGTTCTGCATTATTTCAGAATTTGTTTTTAGTATATATCCCAGTTAGATGTTTTGGATACTTGAACTAATTTGTTATGCTACTATGTTGAGTTGAGATAGACATAGAAATAATCAACTAAGGTCCTTGGTCATATCTCAACTTAATTCCGTGCATTTAGTTTGGAGGTTTTGGAACCCAAACTAACTCGACATCCTTTTTCTGATAAGGACATGAAAAGGAATAGTGACCAAGGTGCCAACAATAATGACAACATATAGAATCAACCTCATATCTCTTTCTATGATTTTGGTCTAGGTTGTTCTTGGTTATATTTGTATTTGTGCCTTTAGGTATATATATAGATTGATGTGCTTGTGTCTTTCTCCAACTAGGTTTATGATAAAATTTTCCCTTAGGCTTGTAACCTAGTCCTCTCCTTCCAACTTGATGGTAGGAATCATTTAAGATTTGATCAAGAATACCATTATTATTTAGACTACTAACTTTTTGTTGTAACTTAGCAATCTCATCTATTCTCTTCTTGATATCTATCTTTGCTTGATCTAGATTAGATGATAATGAATTTCTTTCTTTCACGATAGTATCATAATCTAGATGTGAGCACAAAACAAGTTGTTTTTGAAGATCGTTCACTTGAGTTTGCAAATTTAACTTTTCTAGAGAAAGAAGATTGCAATTTGCTTCTACAGATTTTAGCTTGATATTATGATCTTCAATAACCTTTTTGAAATCTTCATTTTCAGATGTAAGAGCAAGAAGTTTAGCATGTAACTCATCATTTGCTTTATTAGATTTCTTTAATTTCTTCTTGCACTCAATATATTTATTATGTGTCTCTTCAAGACTAGCAACTAGCTCTTCATTAGATAAATCAAAAAGGCTTACCTCTTCTTCTTCTTCTTCACTTATTGTAGCAATAAGGCATTCTTTATGTGTATCTTCCTTCTTTGACCTCCACGGGCAACCAAGTGTTGTGTTGCTTGTTCCTAAGCACCAACTACAACTTGTTGAAGATTGCTCCATACTTTTCCTTTGTTTGCGGTTGTAGACACCACCACCCTTCATACTTCAAGACTCGATTAGAGCTCCTTGAAGCCTGCTCTGATACCAATTGAAAAACACTAGAGGGGGGTGAATAGAGTTTTTGAATATTTTAACAATTATTTAACTCAAACAACCACAATTGAAAATGGAAGAAGGAGACAAGTGTTTAGAGTGGTTCCAACCTTAGCAAATACTAAGGTTGTCAGTCCACTACCCGGTTGCTTACCCAACCGGGATTTTGAAAGTATTAATTTTATTACCTTCACAAGGATTTACACAAAATACAATACTTTCTTACACCCCTTGAACAGCCTTCACTTGAAGTAGATGCACCAACCCGAGGTAGCCTTCTTGAAGTAACTCCAAGCTCCCCCTTGAAGTAGCCTTCCTCTTTAGAAGTAACCTCCCGTTGCACTAGCCTTCTTGAAGTAGTTCAAGGTCCCCTTCTTCACCAAGAAGATCTTCCAACCTATCCAATCCGCAGCCTCCAACCTAGGAGTAGCAAGGAGAGTACAAATAATAATAGTGAACAAGAAAGGAAAATAGAAATTACAACTTATCCTTTAAAGCACAAGGCTTGATTTGCCTAGATCAAGCGTGTAGATCTCCTAACCAATGTGTATGGAATGTGATTGTTGTGGATTAGGAGATGATAGCCTATAGGACACGAAATTTGAGCTAGGAGAGGAAGTAGCCAATTGTCAATATGCTTAATTGCTCACAAACAGATTGCTCAATGTAAATGTATCCTCAAAAATTGATCAAGTGTGTAATCAAGTGAATTTAGGTGTCCTAAGGCATGTCCTATTTATAGGAATGTCCTACAAGTGCTTAAGGATGTTCTAGACACTTTCTAGGGGTTTCTAAGTGCTTAACTAGCCGTTAGATATAAGTTAGTTGTTTTAACAACGACTAATTAATTAATTCTGCAGTTGCTGTCAGAGACCATCTCGGTCAAGAAATGGTCGACCGAGACACCTACTCGGTCGAGAGATTGTCGACCAACAGGCTCTCTGGATCAAGTGTATGCAACGTTTATCTCCAACTGCCAACTACCTTGTCAGCTGTGTCTAACGGCTACTTGGGTCTTTCTCGGTCGAGAAGTTTGTCGACCGAGAGTGTCTCGGTCGAGGATTTTGTCGACCGAGATGGACCCTGTTTCAATGTTTCAAATGAAGACATTAAGTGTGTGTATGAGTGTGCATATGTGACACTATTGAAGGAGATGACCTATCTAAATGTGGTGTTTAGCTAGGGAAGATCTAACGCTTGATTTACATGAAGTCTAAGTACTTGTACATTATATATTTGTACAAGTTTACAATTGATTACATTTCATGACATTTACAATCATTCAAGCATATAGATTCCCTAGTGCTTTGTCATCCACCTTATTCCTGCAACACTCAAGTAGCACGTTAGATTAACAAGAATGAAATGTTTGTCATTATCAAAACAAAGGGATTTACAGATGTCCATTTAGCCAACATCAATAGGCACCTTGACAATCTTCTCCTCTTAAGTATTCTTCTTGTATGTTAATATTCCTCATTAGATTACTCATTGAAAAGTCTCCTTTGCGATGCTTACGAGTCATGCCAAATGATTCCCAGGACTTAGGGAACTTTTCTATGATGAACATTACAACAAACTTCTAAGAAAATTCTATCTTTGAATCTAATAGTTCATGACATACGAGATGAAAGTCATGTGTTAGATCAGAAACAGACTTACCCTCAACCATCTGAAATTTTAGAAATTTAGACACACTGTACTTTTCAACACCCTATTTTACAATACGAAAATTCTTTACAAGTGCTTCTGATAAAACTTTAGAAGTAGTGACAGGAGGCTTCGAGTATGAATCATATAGTTTAATATTTAAAGCAGATAGAACCAACCCTCAACACATCTTATCACCCTTCTTCCAGTTAGCGATTATATTTTCGTTATCAGGGAAGGAATCATCAAATTTAGGTTCATCCTCTTCTAGGTAATGATCGTAACCCACTATGTTTAGACAAATTTGTATCTGACTCTGTCAACGGGTAAAGTTGGTACTAGTAAATTTTTTAGGCATATTAGTAGTATTAATTTTATTTTCAGAACCAACATGACCAACCATTGTTAATTAATGACAGATTCTAATTTCTTTAAGAATGTTGTCAAATTTATATTTACGTCGTTACATGCAACAACAATAGGTGTCCGATCCAGATAAGAAGCAAAATAATAAACAATACATGAGAAAATAAAAGCAAAGTTAGGAACACAGACTAGATCATTCGTTGAAAAATGAATGTGTTACTTAAAGAAATCAGCAGCCCAAAATCTAGAAAGATAGGCGTCGTTCTTCTAGTCGATCGGTCACAAACCTGAAAAAGGTTGTGTCTCGTTCGTACTTGACAGCGTCCGGTTGCACTACCAGCGGCAACCCAATGACTGCAGGAACCACCGCTTGACAAATTGCGTCTCTAAGGTGGAGAAGGAAGAACTTACTACTCGTAGGAGAAGAAGTTCATATAGTAACTCAGAAGCAATGGCTGAAAGCTCTCCTTTAGGGTTTACAAAACATGAACGAAACGGTTGATGGCTGATGTTCGTTTGAGATGTATTTAATCCTAATGACTGGAGGCTTATTTATATTCTTACACACATCAAAATTATATTCCCATTAAGACGCAATCACTCAATCACTCTTATACACATTGCGGAAAAATCCGTTAGAAAAATACTTTCTAATTAGGATTAATAAATTCGTTCGGCACGGCCCAGATAGGCTGGCATGTGAGCCCGTGTGTGCGTGTGTGTTGTGGTCACAATATCCACCAAGGAGGTGAGCATACTCTCCCCTAGGACCCTTAGACACTATTGTCACTTATGATCTTACATATAAGGACTATGGAATTTTTAGGAGTGAGCAATGTGGGATACAACTTCTTCCCCATTTGTACTAGACACAAAACTATATTTTTCCCATGTACTAGCTGCACTACATCAGACTTAACCCATGCTATATATATAGCTTGTAGAGCCATATATCTAACACAAGTCAGGCGATCTGGAGCTGGACACCTTTACATGGTGTTGTTTGAAATGGAAATGAACCGCATTAGTAAAGACTCATATACAGGAGAGTGATCTCGTTTCTCTTCAGTCTTATTCATCAATCATTGTCCCCCTTCCACAGCGACGTAATTGTTTAAGGTCCCGTCTGAACGGCAACATTACAATCCTAATAGTCATGCAAAATTACTGGAATAGTTTATTAAAAGAATCATGTATTTTAGTCTAGTATATAAACAATAAAGAACTATGAAGTTCAGAATCTTACGATTAAAGGAGTCGCATGTCAAAGATGCAGTTTATCTAAATAGATACATCACCAAACCTAATATATTTAGTAAAGGCACCTCTTAAGGAAGAACAAAACCATAACTATGGTGTAGAATTCGATGTAGAGAACTGGAGCAGCTGCATGCCTCCTTCCTTTCTCTCTCTACCTTCTGTTCTTTCTTCTCCATTCTTTCTTGTCTTGGCGTCCATACAAACAACCAAGACAAGTAGAAAGCACAGCAGCATCTCTCCTTACTTCATGTTTGTGTGACTTGCTTTGTTCTTGCTTGCGGCTGGAACTTTAATCCCAAACGTCGTAATAACAAAGCCCTAGTGGGTCAACCCCACGTTTGGGTTGGAAGGCAGGATGCATGTCCAATAACTTCTCCCTCCGGTCTAAATGGAGAGCTGAAGTGTAATATGAAGGAAGTTTCTTTGTAGGAATTTATCTTGCCAGTATGTTAGTAAAACTAGCGTTGATGTGGATTTTCTTCATCTTCAACTGGTGTTTAGTGGTGACCTCGAATAACCAGTGACATCTCATATCAAGTTCATGATGCTCTAATTATCACCAAAAACATCGTACTCATCATGCATCAAATTTACTTCTTGCAAAATATATCTGAGGAAAACCATCTATTTCTTTGTTTTGCAAGATGTGATATACTTCATCTAAGTAGTAGATGAAACTATACACTTTTGCAACTCTGACAGCCAACTAATGCCCATGTACAAGTGAATAGAAAACCTCACGTAAACTACCCATGATGAATATGAGTTATCAAATCTTCATCACTGAGACATAACTGGTGGTGTGCCACTAAAGCATAAATAAGCATGGTATGTACTCCTCAAATATTATAGAATTCATTCACTACATATGCTCCTTTAAAAGGCCATATACAAGCATGCAAGTTACACCAACTACATGTACAATATTATATCGAGTACACACCATAGTATAGATAAGACTTCATATTGTAGAAGAGTTACACTACAACAAAATATAGTAAAGGTCGTGGCTGACCCTGACCAAAGATGATTGGATCCCTAATAACATTTGGTTGGACAATGCCTTGTCATCATTTTTGTTCCCTGAGTGCAGGCTTGGTTAGTAGAAAGTGTTGATCAGGGCCATCCATGAGCCTAAATATGTAAATTCCTTGAGCCTTTTACCCAAAAGGTACATGGGTATCGCCCTGGGTACAAATCTTTACTCAAGCCCCAAGGCGTTATGTATAAATTTTATATTTTTTTTCATAGATGTCCCTTTTATATCATTAAATGTGTTATTCTGGATGTATAATTAAAAAAATTCAAAAAAGACACACCATGACAAATCATATATTAATGTACCCATTTTCCAACACATACACATTTTTATGCGCAACTCAAAGTATACACAAAGGATCTTATTTAATAAAAAATAAATGGGTGGAACATCCACACAAAATTATGTCATGGTATTTTAGTGTTTCATTTATTTGATAAATTCCAATAAAGATCAAAATACTATGTTTGAAACAATTTCTAGTATGTGTCATCTTATAGAGTTTCTGGTTGATCAATTTCTCTATTGTTGTTTTTTCTTTCATCTATCATGGGGGTTGTTTCTAATCCCATCATTTCTTACACTATCAGGACTAATTATCCTAAATGAAAAGTCATACAAATTAAGTCTGAATTATACAAAATAAAATTATAAGTAAATTTTAGTATGTAACATGACTAATATTGCTAATTCAATCTAACATTTAAAATGTCCCAACATGCAAATAAGTTTAACATATATTACTATTTGGAATGAATTTATTACGGAAAATAATTAATATCTTTTCTATTCAAGTAGGGGCTAGAAAAGGTAAACAAGTAAATTATTCCAGCACAAGCTACAAGTTAGAAGCTATTTTTGCACTATAAGTAAATACACTATACATAATTGAGGCACACATTCATATAGGTTGTGAGATTCTTTATAGAAGTACAAATAAATAGAAAACAATAAATAGCGGTATGCAAAAATACATACATTTTTTAAACTTCAATGAGAAGCATGGATGTCTTTCATTTGTGTTATTATGGCTAGTAGGATATAAGCAAGGAGTAGAAAACATTTAATAAGCAGAACATAATCACATGAGACACCTTACACATAAAAGTACTCCATCTTTTGATAACATATTAAAAATTATCCTCTTAGACAAATAAATCATGGTTCGAATGCTAATGCCCTTATTTAAAATAGGCTATTATACAATTCAAGAAAGAAAGAATGAAAACTTCAAATAATAACAATATCACCAACTTGGTCCTTCTTGGAAATGATGAGTAAAAAAAAGGAAAAATAGAAATCCTTATTAAAAAAATAGATATTGATGAATAGTCAATGATGTATTATAAATTTAGAGTTGAGAGTACAAGAGTAATGTCTTCTTCCATCCTTGATTGCACTACAAATGAGCAAACATCACTATTGTGTAACTGTAATAGAAGGTCCTCTAAGTGCCGTAGTTGTCTCTATCTTCTTTATAGATTTTGCTAGAGTCGACAATCACGAGGGTATATATATATATATATATATATATATATATATATATATATATATATATATATATATATATATATATATATATATATATATATATATATATATATATATATATATATATATAATAAGTATAGATGAGGAAAAATATGAGTATGTATAGTATTTATAAGTACATGTTACGTAAGAAGGATATGCAACACTATAGTGGGTATTGTGGCACAAAGTTATCCATATTTTATCATAGTTAAAAGCTAAATCTGTTCCTTTCTTACTTAAATTTCCATAGAGTGATGTCAATAGGTTGTAACATTAACAAATAACAACAAAATTTTGTGTGCAAAATAAAAATTTATTGATTCAAATATCTATATGAGTCTTTGATAAGGACATTCTTGTATGGTCACAAAATTAACGTAAACTTGATGAATCTACAAAGATGATGCTAAATTAATTATCAAATGCCAATGAGAAACATCCGAATTTTCTGAGAGGTGTTTAATGTGTGGAAGGGAATATCGGAAAACTGCTTCCCAATCTTTCTTCTCACCCATCAAGCATGGTTAGGAGGAATAAGAGGTATAAGAGCAATGGATGAGGCCGTTAGTCCTTTAAAAAAATCGAAACAAAATTTACTTTTGTTAGATTGTAAGAGAAGATCGCCCCGAGGAGAAAGGAATTATCGTTGTGTAAAGTAATCTATAGTTTTTCACCATTCACTTCATCATTAGTCCTAGTTATGAAAGAGTACGTGCTGCACATTTGTTCTTTGAACCTATTATTGTCTAATGTCGAGGATATTAAGGCTATATGCAATGTTCAAATTGAATTCTTGAAGGGAATAATAGTTCTTAATTGAATAAGAACACCATTTGGCATCTACATAGGTACCAGATCCTATTGATAAATAGGAGACAAAAGACTAGATGGCATTGTCCTCCATAATGGAAGACATGATACTAGGACATTTATAGTGTGGGGTATGTCCCATGTGTCAATCATATCCTTTTGTCAATTACTTTATTTCATCAATTCAAGTTTCTTGCAATTGTGTTTCCCTCATACTTGCTCCCCAAGCAACTTAAGGAAAGAATTTTGTAAAAGATTTACTGATTCAACAGTATCCAAATTATCTCATGCTCTCTTCTCCTTCTCTCCATGCTCTGCCTAACATACCTAGAATAGTGATGATTTTAGTGTAAGAGAAATGGAATCCGCTGTAGCTATACACTAACTTGGGAAGGTGCATGGTCATTTGATGAATTAGGATGGAGAAGAAATTTTGATGCACATGTATCCTAGTAATGCTATTGAGACAAACACTATAAATAGAAGAAGAGGAAGGCCTAAATTAACATGGGATGGGCTTATAAAGAGAGATTTTGAATCTCTACATCTCAACCAGAATATGGTCCATGATAGAGCTGAATGGAAATGAAGGATCCATGTAGCCGACCCCAACATAGTTGGAATTGAGGCTTAGATGATGATGATGATGATGATGATGATGATGTATCCTAGCATCACTAGGAGTGTTGTCTTAGAGAAGGAAGTTTATATGATTTCCAAGAAGCATCATTAGGTTAGCACCGTGTGAGGTTTCTTGCGGCATACACACGAGACAACTAAGGCAAAGAATTAAAATATAGTTAGATAAAGGAATTGTTTGGGGGAAATATCAGATTGTTGGAGTGAAAACGCCAACAAATGCTAGAAGATTGAAAAAAGAAATAGTGAACTCCAACTGATAAATAAATAATCAGGTCATATCCAAATAAAATAATTATCTAATCAATATGCAAATGGTAAGGAATATGTGAGACATGGTTAAGGTTAGGCTAGAGGATTAATTATGAACTAGTCAAGGATGTTGCCCCTGACTACATAGCCTTGACCCTTATAGTGTTTAATTGTAGTGTAGGGTATGTGATCCATGTCTTGCTTTTCCTTCTAAGTAGACAAATTATCCCCTAATCGGTCCAAAGTTACTAGCTAAGGGAGATTAAATTGGATAATGTACCTTCTCTCTTCATTTTGTACTTCTCTTGTATATGCTCTACATATTTTTCTTAAGACAATGAAATTTTCTTTGCTTTTCTTTCCTAATGTCTATGTGAAGAATCTATCTGGTTGGTCCCTAATCTTTCATGTTAAAATAATGAAACAATTCCCTTTTAAGCTTGGCAATAATTGGAGCATCTTTGCCAACAACCAACATATCATAAACACACAATAAGAGAATGATGACATTGTTGACTAAAAACCTCCTAAAATAAACACAACAATCTATCTTTATCCTATGCTAACCTTACTTTAGCATTAAAGAATCAAAAGTTTTGCATCACTGTCTTGATGTCTAGTTCAAAGTGTGGAGGATTTTATTCAACCTACACATTTTTTTTTGTCTTTGTATTTCATTACAAGTATTCACCTTATTTTATGTAGATTTATTCTTCGATATCACCATGGAAGAAGGTTTTATTCACATCAAGCTACTCAATATTAAGGTGCAAGGTGGTTGTCAAGCCCAAAATAGTGTGGGTGAAAGTTAAATTCACCACTACGAACATATGTCATCAAACTCAAGACTTCAACTTTTTCCCAAAGCCTTTCACCATAAGTCTGGCTCTATATCTCATAGTTTTCATTCCCATCTTTCATTAGTTGAAGACCTAGTTATTCTTTAGTTTTGTTTACCTTTACGAAGCTGGAATAAATCAAATGTATCATTTTTCTTCAACGAGTACATTTCATCTTGAGTTTCATTTGGATATATATTGTCTTCCTAGTGAAAACTTTCTTCCGCAAACATGTGAAAATTGACTTTTTTAAATCAAATTATCTAGTCTACATCCTTTTATCTTTGGATGACCTTCTCATTTGTGGCTCTTTTGGATATGCATGTAAAGATTATTCCCCATGCTAATGAGCCTCCTAGTCATAATACGATATCCATCAAGATCATTGTCTATCATTTCATCATGAGGGATCTCATCATCCTCAATCTATTGTGCACCAATATTTTTTTGGACTGAAGAAGGGACTGACATATCAACTACAATATCTCTATTGCATTCTCAAACTTTAGCGTCATAGTATCACATTACATCAGGTCCTCCAAGGATATCACATCTCTACATCTGATCATTTTCTTATTTTTCTAGGTCCCATAGCATGCAACCAAACTGCTCATCACCATAACCAAGAAAAATACAAGGAATGAATCTTTAGGCTTCTGTCTCTACTCCTTGGGAACATGTGCAAATGCCTTGATCCCTAGAAATACAAGGTGAAAGTAGTAAATTGGACTCCATGTCATGCACTCTTTGGAGTATCAAAATCCAAAAACATTGATGGTGACATGGTATGAGTAACAAGAAACTTCACATCCTTTGCCCAGAACTCCTTAGATAACTTAGAATTCTTCATCTTGCATATGAATTTATCCATAAGGCTTTTATTAATTCTTTCAGCCAAATTTTTTTCTTGTGCGGTACCTAAAATAGTCTTCTCATGTAGAATACAATATCCCATTTTGTAAGATCTACACGAGCTAGAAGTCTACCCACCTATACTATTAGAATGTGGACACTATCTTTGTACCTATATCCCTTACAACCATGGCATGGAATTCCTTAAAAGTATCACACACCATATCTTTCCTATGCAAGAAATAGGACCATATCTTTCTAGATACATCATCAATACAAATCATAAATAAATATGTTTCCATCTAAGGAGTGGACTTCCATAGGACTAAAAATGTCAAAATAAATTAAGTATAAAATATTAGACTCCTTCTCAGAGTGTGAGATAAGTTGGAGCCTTGTTTCTTTGAAAATATAAAACTTTCACATGGAATAATAATTTTATTTCTCCACAAGGACCAATTTTTTCTTTTCCAGTATAAGTAGTTCTTTCTCACTCATGTGCCCAAGCTATATGTGACACCAATTAGAATAACTAGATCTATCCACAACATTGAACTGATAATACAAAGATTTATATACAAAGCACGTCAAACGTTTCCTTTGGCCACAACCAGATATATTGGTGACATTTTCTTTTATATCACCTAAGTGATATTGATATTTCTACATATCCAATCCATATGCATAAATGATTTCTCTAAACAATAGTCAGAATATGTCTTTAATTCTTCATCAAAATGACTATGCTACATCAATTTTGGAAAGATAAGATAGTGGTTAGTAATTGCACTAAAACAAAAGCTACAAGTAGATATTTATAATTGTGATAACTATTTAGATAGAATTAATGAGATTACAAACAAGACATATTAAGGACTAAGAAATCCTCTTAAAATGCTACATTGGACAAACTAATGGCATTCAATTTCTAACTATGTAATACCATAAAGTATAAGCACAACTTGATATAATAATAATATTATATACTTAAATCTGACATTACACATTTTTCTCAGGACTTTTCTTTAGTTGTATTTAATCTTAATAATATGTGTAATTGATTTGTACATGTTAATTTGGCACTTTGCATTCATTTAGTTAAACCAACAACTTGGTTTTAGATGACTAAATGTATTGACATAGTCCATCAATCTCAAATCCATTTGAAAGTATATGCATAACTAGACAATCTAGGTCAAGAAATAGTTCGTTTACATGCTAAAAAACAAAGCGAAGTTGTGGAGAAAACATGTATATCACTAATTTTATGGAATATGTTATTTTTTCATGAATTAGTTACTTAATATACATATGATAAGTATAAAATATAAGAGATGTTAGAACTTAGAGAATAAATTCATATTCATTCCCATCTTGTATAAGTTAGACTTTGTACCTCTTCTAAAAGTTATTTAAAAATAATGACATTACCAAGTTATTACAAACTTATGTAACATACATATCAACACATAGATACATATAATAGTGTATGTATATATTTAGCTGAAAAGGAGTGGCTCAAGTGGTCAAGCTCGACGTCTCCTAACAAAGGGACTCAGGTTCAAATCCCAGCTTCCGTCTTGATTTATCACCCTCCCGGACGTTCAGACACCATCATGGGCATGGAAGAGGGGGAGAGAATGCCTCCCTTAATCCCATATATATATAGGGCCCATCTTTATTGCCCGCACGGGTAGCTACCCGCCCACCCTTCCGATAATTTTTTTTCAAATTTTTTTTTTCGAAATTGTAGAGGACTATTTTGTCTAGCTCTCCAAAAAATTTGAGCCAAAAATAATATCATTTGCCCCTCCAAAATCAAAAAGCCCGTCCTTATATATATCTACTGTATATTTTGTACACAGTTACTTTTTTGGCCAGCAGAGTTACTTTTTTGACACCATAGTTACTTTTTTTACAGCAGAGTTACTTTCTTAGCTAGGAGAGTTACTTTTTTGGCTGCAGGGTAGCGAAAATCAATGCTACCCGTGCGGACAATGAATGAACACCCATATATATATATATATATATATATATATATATATATATATATATATATATATATATATATATATATATATAAGTCACTGTGTTCTATATACAAAACATAGAAAATCAAGGATAAGTGTATAAATTAGTAGGAAAATGCAAAAATGACCAAATTTGACTCCACTCAAGGGTATTGAAAGCACAAGAAGCATTGGCAAAAACATATTTGAAAATCCGATTATGAATGGAGGTGGTGTTAGGAACACCCAAATATCATATGAAAAAAATACTACTACAGAATATGATAGACTGACACAATGCATTATTCCTTTAAGTTTCATCGAATAGATGAAATATATTTTATATATGAGGATCTGGATTTTCATGGATACATTCAGATGTTGCACCAATTCTTTAAAGTCGTTATTTGAATTCTTTCTTCTAGTGGCGTTGCACCAATTAATGCTACAACTCGGCTTGATCTTGAGTCCAGGCATCCTCAACTTGTGCCTCCATTGGTGCCTCCATCCTCAAAGTTGACTTCTTCTTTAGTTGTTTCTTATTGTAATATGGTTGAAGATGCTATCTTGTCCTTTAATAAAGGCATAACTTGTTCCATGATGGCTTTCACATGCAACACTTCTTGGATGGCTTTGCACTGCTGGTGTCCAGCAAGGTGACTGACTTGGGCCACTTATTTTCTCATTGGCTCTTCACCCCTTGACTCTGCAACTAAAGGATGCATTTCATCATGACTTATTATCTTTCTACCTTGATGATGGAACTCTCATCGGTTACACTATTGAAGTGTCGAAGACCTTATACCTATTGCAAGATTTTGGGCCCAAGTTTTAGACTTCATCTCAATATAAGAAAAATAGAAATCTTTTGGCCTTCTGATGACCCTAGACAGGCTCCAGGTTATGGCTTATTTCCTCCTAACATTTCTCAACCTATGAGGGGCGTGAAGCTTCTTGGTGGCCTAGTTTCCAATGATCCTAGTTTTGCATTGGATTTATTCAGGAAGTGTGTGGCTAAATCTCTGGTTAGGATGGACCTCCTTGCCTCACTTTATGATTCACAAAGTGAACTTCTCATTCTTTATTCTTGTGTTGGTATTACAAAGCTAATATTTGCTCTTCTAACAACACCACCTGGATTTGTTTCTTTTACCTTAGAAGACTTCCACTGTGGACTATGTCGTTTCCTTTCATTCATTGTTGTTGGTTAAAGTCAAGGTTTTGATGATTTAAAATGGCATCTTTCCACCCTACCGATGCATCTTAGAGAGCAAGGTATTACATCTAACCATGATGTGGGAAACTATGCCTATGTTGCTTCTCGAATTCACACTATAAAGCTTCAAGATCATATTCTTCATGATGTTTTTCCTATTCCTATTGAGGAAACTTTTGACACTACCTTTGCTTCCACTTGTGAGATTCTGTAGTGATTTTGCTGGTCCAAGTTGTCTTGTACTACTTCTACCACCCCTAAGACACTATCTCTTTTGGAAGATGCCTACAACAACATGGTCTTCCAACACTTCAAGACGTCAACATTATCTCAATGACAAATGGCTGTTTTGGCTTCCCTATAGGTTGACCATGCACAAGATTTTCTTCTTGATATTCCTAATGAAGGTCTTCAATTATGTATGACACTGGTTGAGTATTGAGCCATTCTATGTTGTTGGTTGATGATTCCTCTATATCATAGTAATGAGGTTTTCCCCCTCAGTCATTCTGTCAATCTTGATTCATTTGTTGACCATGCAGTACTTTGTTGCATCCTTCTAGGATCCAAGTTCCGTCGTGATGTCATTTGTGATGCACTCTTTGACATTGTTATTTGTGTCGGTATAAAAGCCTTGAAAAAAGCTCCAATAGCCTTTCTAGAGACACACAGTGATGGCCTCCATGTCTGGAGACCTACTGAGATTTTTATTCGATTGGACCAATGGAAAGCACACTTGTGTTAATCTTAATTTTGTCTCTCCATTCACTGGAAAAGGTTTTAATATTTCACGAAAGGCCAGGAAGCTTCTGATGAGGCCACACATAATGTTCATAAACATGGGGTTGTGTGTGATGCTAACCATCATCATTTCCTCCCCTTTGCCTTTGTTATCTGTGGTGTGCTTATTGATGACTTAATTTCCCTCTTATGACCCATACACCATATCATAAATAGGAATGTGATGATGCCATCAGTTACTTATTCATATTTTGTCTTTAGATCATTGGGTTTTGCCATACAAAAAGGATTGTCAACCCAATTTTTAGTCCTTTTACTTCTGATTTTGAATTAGTGGGATCACCATTCATAGAAAGGATAAGATTAACACCAATCAATCATCTGGAATTAAGGTATCATGAACAAGGATTATTGGTTGTATATGGAAAATCATGTGTCCCATCGAGGATCATGGATCCATAGAAGGTGTTCTAGATTTTCTTTCTTTGCTCCTCTATGTGACTCTATTTCTTACCCTATTCACATTTGATTCTCTCACAAATTATTGCCTTAAATAACAAAAGGTGGAGGTAGAAGTGGATTGTATGAAAGTCAATAGATTGCGACTCATTAAGATATGTTCTATTATATCAAGAGTCTACAATCCTGAAATAGTTATGAAGGTTCTTGATTTAGAATGATTACCCCATCTCTCTATTATTAGATGTCTGCATAATATATGCCAATGGTGTGAAATGGAGGATGAACTAATTTTAGGTCTAGAATCACAATCCACAAATGGTAAATGTGGAGAGTCACCCATGTAGGATAGGAGTTTAATGCTAAGTTTCTACTGAATATATGACTTGGAATGTAAGTGCATGATGCCTACAAAATATAAGAATTAAAATGGGACGATTCAGTAACTTCCATGGCCATGACCTCGAGTGAAGGGACAATTTTTGGGTCGCTGTTCCATAATATGGCCTCTATTGAAGAGAATAAAATGAATGCAAGAAGGCTTTTCCTTTAGCATTAGGCTTATACTCTAATGTACATTGTAAAAAATAAGCGTGATGAATGAAAATGTGAGGTTTGTGTACTTTGTGCATGTTTTATTGTTAAGAATCATGAAGTTGAAAAAATCATTGAAAACAACAAAAAATACTCCACATTTCCTACGAGTAGATCTCGTTCACAAAAATGTATTAAAAAGAGGGTGTGTGAGGTATACCTTATCGTTGAGTAGGTCCAACGATGTCCTCCTCGCTTGGTGGTGTGAAACACAGACTGATCTCAAATATGTCCTCCAAACATAGTCACACGACACATGCGTCTGTATGAAGTCTATGTGGATGAATTGGAACTCCTTGTCACATTGTTGGATCTAGAGGGAAGGAGAATGCTTTTTCTTGGTTACATTCTAGCATCACAGTCGTTATCCTTCTCTCTCTCTCTCTCTTAAGTATGATGATGGCTATGATTCATGTACAAGAGCTTGTCTAATGATCCGTCTGGCATGCACCTTTAAATAGGAGAGGAAAGGAAGTTGGGTTTCCAAAAATCATAGGAAAAGAAAGGTTGCAACTGCGTTTAAAGCAAGCCGCTATAGACAAACAAACACTTAAAATATATTGAAATCAATTCATAAATTAGTTAATCAACTAACCACATTAATCAATTACCTAGTTCTTCATCACTCAACTGTTGAACTCTAATTGATTGCTCGAGATTATCTAGTTGACTTATCATATAAGTCAACAATTTAAATCTAATTAATTGTCACAAACCTTTTATCCCATTAACATAAAATATATTTCAATATTATTTGATTACCTAAAGATTTTAGTCATCAATTTCACTTGGAACATTACAATCATGTCCATAATTATTCTCCTATTACAATCTATACTATGTGTGTGACCCTATAGGAGATGTTCATAACCAAATTATGAGTTCACAAGAAATTATTAGTGTCTAGCAAGCCTTCATTTCCACCTAAGTAACTAGAGAAGTTGTAGAATAACTTTCACCTAGTATTGTGACTGATTTTATAGTGATTGTATAATACCTATGTCTCTAATATCTAAATTGAATTCAAGGAATGAAAAAATCATACTCTTAATGTGCAATATGTGTTCCTTGATCTAGAGTATACTATTTTAGATACACATTAGCTCAATATCATATATTTACTCACATGATCATGGCCATTCATTTCATAGTCTCACTCATCAAGTGGTTGGGATATCATTCGAATGTGAGGGACAAATCCCATGTACGTGACAAGAATCTAAATTCATCACAATGCACCTAATAACTACTTGAATAGTAACCCTTTTCAAGGTCAATTTGAGTAGTGTTAAAGCACATTAAAAAACATGCAATCATTGTAGTGACTTCAAGTCTAAGGACCACAATCACCACTTTCACATCGAGGTTTGATTATGACCGTCATTATTGGATTCCATGTATCAAAATCAAAGTGGGTCAGTCTTGTACACTTGTTCATAACAAGTACGTATGTGTTTGATTTGATATCTGATATCATTACTGATGAGACATAGTCATCAATCAAAACAGATACTAGTCTTGATATATTATTATTGTCCTAATATCCACAATAATATATGACTATGGACTAATACAAGAATGAATACTCTTAACATACACATGGTCTCATGTTTAGGTCCTCAACGTAAATTCACATGTTATTGATTTATACATTCTTAGGACATTATTTTATTATTCATTATCTCATATTCAAACAAACATAATAATCAGAATTGCCTCTATCAACAATCAAATAAATTATGAGATGTGTAATTAGAAACACCATATGATTGGCTTTCAGGGCATATCACCAACACTTGGATCATAAAGTAAAGACATTTATTAGAATATGATCCCATTAATGAAAAAGATACCTATTAAGGTCATGATCCATGACCCAACTGAGGTTTCCTACATGATAAATGGTTTTTTAGAAGAATAAGGGATCTAGTTTAAGGATTTGGTTCGAGACCCAAAAAATTTATCATTAAGGATGGTCTGGTTAAAGTTCATAGTCCAGTATTGTATGAGGTTGTTTCATTGAAGTTGAAATAGTTTAAGTTCATTGTCTGAGATCCTATAGTATAGTTTAAGGTCGTGATCTAGGAACTAATGGTACAACTCAAGATCATTATACATGACCTGAAATGAAGTAGATGATGCCTACATGTAATAGAACATTCCATTTTAGATGGTATATATTCGGATCTAATAATGAGATATCAAAATTTAAAGTTTGGTTAAGATTAAAAATATTTGAAATCAAGACATAGTGGGGATCTCAATCCAAGATTCAAGATCCATAACATCATTAGGCCTAAGATATAGCAATAGATTTATTTTCTATATAACAATGTGTTTTCTAAATCTTAAGGAATGAGTTGGGATCTTCACATTTTAATGATATTTTTATTTATTCTTATTTTCATATATAATTACTATTTCTAGAAGGTTTCTAGAAATTCAGCTAAATCTCAAAGGAACTATTTTGCATTTTTTACAAAAACTTTGTTTAAGGGGGAAAGAGGGGTTCTATTGGTATATATATATGCCCATAGAGCCATCCAGAGCTATTCCATGGAGTTAGATATGAATAAATAAATTAATGTGATTATTTGGTTAATTAATTAATTAATGCTTGAATATTCTAATTAATCTATGAGCATTTTAATTAATGATGTGTTTCTGTTTACTGATGGGTTTAGGAAACCCTACTTCCTCTCATCTCCTATTTAAAGGGGCTTGACAGCCGATATCTATATAAGATATTGAGAGAGGCTTTTTAGTTTACGCTCACGTACGTAAACCCTAGCCATCACCGTCCTCCGGAGAGAAAGAAGAGCACCACGACCCTAGCACGCCGTCGCACAGAGATGACTCCTTCCCTTCATCTTAAGAAGCATGACGCGGAGTTCCAGTCCATCCACGTGGATGAAGTAGAGATGCAGACATTGAGGCGCCTATGTTCAAAGGATATCTATGGCCATTAGTACGTGCTACGAGCGGCGTACATCACCACATGTAAGAAACCCCGCCAGATCATCCTACGCTGCTCTCATCAAACGGGAGAGAAGTTTTGTCTATGTAGGCCAACAATGTTGCACACCATCGTTCCGCGGGACATCGTCAGACTTGCTCTGCGATAAGGTATATCCCATAAATACTCTTTCCAAATACGATGTTTTCGACGAGATCCTATTTTTGGTTGCGTGGAATTTTTTTTGTTGCTTCCGCCGCACATGTTTTCTCCAGAAAACTCAATAGTGGTATCAGAGTAGCGTCAATCTATGGCATATTTGGATTCATTTTTATATGATCGAATCATTGTATACTATTTTCTGTGTTTCATACAATGCGAATTAAAATTGATAATGTGCAAATCTAAACCTTACTGCACAACGGGGTCCCCGCACAGGGGCGCTGCCCTTGTGTACCCCACATAGTTTGCTTAGGAGTCAAAAATTTAGTTAATGGGGAATGTCCCGCATTAAAAGTACAACAATTTTAATATGTATATATATACCTATGATATCATACACATCACCTTTAAAATTTGTTTTATGAGGTGAATGCATGCACGGTTATGGCCTAGTATCCCCTTTTGTGAATTTTGTGAATGAATGTGGATGTCAATCTTGTGGATATGTTTTTTTGTGAATGCTATGGATGTATAATGGTTGTACATGGATCCTTTGTATAAAGTATTCAACTTGCATGTCGAGCCTCAACTCTTATTTCAAAGTGTAATTAATTCTTTCCCTTTATATTTGTACTCATATGATGTAATGGAGATAGAATTAGTTTTAGTCTTTGTAAACTTGATGTAAGGATGCAACTTGAAGATCCAACTCCAAGTAGTGTCCATGGAGAAGCACCATCAAGATCTAATTCCAAGAAGCAACCTGAAGATCCAAATCCAAGGAGTGTCCATGGGGAAGTAATAGGAAGATCCAATTCCAAGAAGAAACTTGAAGTTTCAACCTCACGGAGCATCCATGAAGTTGTTCATTGTAATGTTGATCCTTATAGGTTGATTCACATGTGTTATTGCATGAGATGCATAAGACCAGAGGTGGACCATAATCCTTTCTTGCTCCAAAGGATTACAATAGTATGGCCATAACCGATGTATTTGTGCTTGTGATTACATGTCTATCATTTTTGGTTGTGGATATAGTAGTATATGATACATACTATAAGTATGTGGTGTTTGGATATGTATATGTATTAAAAAAACCTCTCAATTAATAATATTAAGTTTTAGTTGCCTTCCATAAAACAACACACATGAAAAGCTTGATCGACTATGTGTGGGCATGCCTCCGTGTGGTACACTGTCTATCTCGTGGAAGTGTGATGGTGGGTGTGTGGGTTTGCCTCCACAGGGTGCACATTCATCGTGTTTCTTGGTTGGACTTAACTAGGGAACCTTGATAGGATCAAGTACCTAGAGGCACATAGATGCATCATTGCAAGGACTTGTGCATGATCATCTATCCAAGAATTTCATATGATACAATTGGATAAAGTTGCCTACCTTAGTATTTGATCTTTGACGCTGACGTTGGCTGGGCATTGATCCAATAATTTTGGAACTTAACTCACTAGAAGGTTGTATGCTACAATCTTCCAAGTTGATAGTGAGGGCTCTCAATTTGAATAAAATAGTGGTAGCGTAATTAGTTAAAGGCCTAATGAATCTCGTTTATCAAATCTTTGCAAGTCAAAATGTTTTGGACTAAATGCAAACGTTTTATTTTGTAGAAATCAAATGGCAAACAACACTCACACTTTCTCATTGCGACCGGTCCTTGAGAAGGAAAACTTACCAGAACCAACTTTCAAAACTGGTTTAGGATGTTGAGAATTGTTCTCACACATGAGCGTAAGCTCTATGTCCTTGAAACACCAGATCCAGCGGAACCCACCTCAAATGTGCCCAAGGCTGAAAAGGATGCTTACAAGAAGCACATTGATGATGTCGTGGATGTCATGTGCCTGATGTTGTGCTCAATGAACTACGAGTTGCAAGAGCAGCATGAGAACATGAATGTCATGGAGATGGTAACACATCTCAAGAACATTTATCAACATCAAGCAAGATAGGAGAGATATGATGTCTCTATGGCTTTGTTCAAGAGAAAGATGAAAGAGGGAGACTTAGTTGGCACCCATATACTCACTTTGATTGGGTACGTGGAAAGCCTATCCAAACTGGGATTTCCCCTAGGTCAAGAGTTGGCCACTGATGTGATTCTACAATTGTTGCCTGAGTCATATAGTCATTTTGTCATGAACTACAACATGAACACTCTTGACAAGCCGTTGCCAGAATTGTTGGGCATGTTGAGGACAGCTGAAGCACACATGAAGAAAGACAAGCCCAAGTCTGTGATGATGATCAACAATATAAAAGGAAAGTCAAAATAAAAAGGCAAGGCTAAGAAAGTTTCTAAAGACGGGCAGCAGCCAAAGTCATCCATGTTCAAAGCTAAAGGTGGGATCTCCAAAGAAGGCAGTTGTCAGCATTATCATCAGGCTAGACATTAGAAAAGAAACTATCCTCTCTACCTGGAGGAACTGAGGAAGAAGAAGCAGGGGATAGAGATCTTCACTTAAGGTATATATGTTATTGAGATAAACTTAAATACTTCTTCATCATGGGTACTAGATATTGGATGTCGACCTCACATATGTTCAAATATGCAGGATTTGATAAGAGGTAAGCATTTACAAAATGGCCAAGTTGAGCTGCGGGTCGCTAATGGAGCTAGAGTTGTTGCCACCACAATTAAAGTTATTAGTTCATCTTTGTCTATGGGCCTTTTAATAGAATTATAGAATTGCTATTATGTAACTGCCATTAATAGAAATATTATTTCTGTATCTTGTATGGGCATGAGTGGATTTAAATTTCACATTAAGAATGGAATGATTTCTATTTCAAAAGATGAGATCTTTTATGGAATTGCCCCTATGTCTTATGGTATCTACTTGTTAGAATTGAGACTAGCATATAAACCGTTAATACTAAAAGGCTAAAACTTGACAAATCAAACAAAACATACTTATGACATTGTCGTCTTGGGCACATAAATGAGAAGCGCTTATCTAGACTACATAAGGATGGTTATCTAGACTCTTTTGATTTTGAATCATTAAAGACATGTGAGGCATGTTTATTAGGGAAGATGACCAAGAATCCTTTCACTAGACACAGTGAGAGAGCCAGTGATCTGCTAGGGCTCATACATACTAATGTATGTGGACCTTTTAGATCAAATGCTAGAGGAGGCTATCAATACTTCATTACCTTCACTGATGACTTCAATAGGTAAGGCTATGTATATCTTATAAAACGCAAGTCAGAAACTCTTGAAATGTTCAAGACTTTCATGAATGAAGTAGAGAAGCAACTTGGTAAGAGTATTAAAGCACTTCATTTAGATCAAGGTGGCAAATACTTAAGCCAAGAGTTTGAGGACCTTCTGAGAGACCGTGGTATTGTATCACAATGGACTCCACCTGGTACTCCATAACATAATAGTGTGTGGGAAAGAAGAAATCGTACATTATTAGACATGGTATGATCAATGATGAGTTCAACCAAACTTCCAATATCGTTCTGGGGATATGCTTTTGAAACCGCAACATTTACAATTAACCGCATACCTTCCAAATCGGTTCAAAAGACACCATATGAGATATGAAATGGGATCGTCCCAATTTGTCTATGTTAAAGATTTGGGGATGTGAAGCTTATGTTAGGAAACAATTTCCTGAAAAGCTTGGACCCAAATATGAAAAATGCTATTTTGTTGGATACCCTAAGGAAACTCGGGGATACTACTTCTACACACCAACTGACAACAAAGTGTTTGTTGCTAGGATTTCTATATTTCTTGAAAAGGAATTTATTTCCAAAGGAATCAGTGGGAGGAATGTAGAGCTTGAAGAAGTTTGAGACCAACAAGAAAGCAGAGAACTTGAGGAGGTACATAAGGAACATGAAGACTCACAAATTGTTATGGAATTTCAAGTTCCAAATGTAACACAGGAACCTCATAACTCTAGTAGGACATGACTTAAGCCTGAGAGATTTGGATTTCTCATGACTCAAGACAATGACGAATTGGGCATAGAAGATGGGCCAACTTCCTATCTAGAAGCTACTAAGGGACCAGAATATGAGAAATGGCATGAAGCCATGAGATCTGAGATGGAATCCATGTACACCAACAAGGTATGGACCTTGGTGGATCCACCAAAAGGGGTAAAACCCATAGGGTGCAAGTGGGTCTTCAAGAAGAAGACCGACATGGATGGAAATGTTCAAACCTATAAAGGTAGATTGGTTGCGAAAGGATTCCATCAAATTCAAGGTGTTGATTATGATGAGACCTTCTCACCAGTTTCCATGGTTAAATCCATTAGTATCATGCTTGCCATTGTAGTTTATCATGACTAAAAATAGCATTCCTTAACGAGAATTTACTCGAGGATGTGTACATGATACAACCTGAGGGTTTTATCAATCCAAAAGAAGCCAATAAAGTTTGTAAGCTACAAAGGTCAATCTATGGATTGAAGCTAGCATATCAGAGCTGAAATCTATGTTTTGATGAAGTAGTCAAAAAGTTTGGCTTTAGTCAAAATGAAGATGAACCTTGTGTTTACAAAAAGGGTTAGTGGGAGCACAATCGTATTTCTCATATTGTATGTGGATGACATACTATTGATGGGAAATGATATCCCTACTCTTTAGATAGTAAAAGGTTGGCTGGGGAAGACCTTCTCGATGAAGGATTTAGGCGAATCATCCTATATACTAGGAATCAAAATCTATAGAGATAGATTTAGAAGGCTTCTAGGCCTAAGCCAGAGAACATACATTGACAAGGTACTAAAGAGGTTTAGCATGGATGGTTCTAAGAGAGGTAAGTTGACCATGTGCCATGGGGTTATGATCTCTAAAGCCCAATGTCTTAGTTCATGTAATGAATGGGTGCACATGAGTAAGATTCCATATGGATCAGCAATTGGATCTGTCATGTACATGATGTTATGTACTTGTCTTGATGTGTTGTATACTTTGAGCATGACGAGCCGGTATCATTCAGATCCAGGTGAATGTCACTGAACAGCCGTAAAGAACATCCTAAAGTACTTGAGAAGGACTAAGATTCAATTCTTGGTATATGGTGGTGAGGAAGAGCTCATGGTAAAGGGTTACACCGATGCTAGCTTCCAAACTGACAAAGATGACTATAGATTGCAACCTGGATTTGAGTTTTGCCTGAACAACGGAGCTGTGAGCTGGAAGAGTTCCAAGAAAGAGACGGTTGTGGATTCTACAAAAGAGGCCGAATATATTTCTGCATCTAATGCTGCAAAGGAAGTTGTGTGGATCAAGAAGTTCATTTCTGAACTTGGAGCGGTTCCAAGCACTGTTGATGCAATTGATTTTTTTTGTGACAACAACGGAGCAATTGCACATGCTAAAGAACCAAGATCGCACCAACGTTCCAAACATATTCTATGACGGTTCCATCTCATATGAGAGATCGTACATCGAGGGGATGTGAAGATTTGCATAATACCTACAAAAAGCAATGTGGCTGACCCACTCATAAAAGCACTTTCACAGTAGAAACATGACAGACATGTTCGATCACTTGGATTGAGATTCATGAGTGATTGGGTATAAGTGCAAGTGGGAATATATTGGTATGTATGCCCATAGGAACTATCATTTGATGATTTTAATGTGATACTATGTAAATGATTTGTAATACTACATTGATCATATCAATAAATGAAAGTTTCCAATCTATATGTTTGTGTTTTATATTGTGAGATGACCAAAAAATTTATAGATGTATATATAATAATATACTCAATGATATATGTCTTTGGGTTGATGACCTGAATAGTGAGATCAAATGTATGCTAAGAGTATGTGTTCTTGTTATGTCCCTAATCGGTTATTATTATGGAAATATCCATAGAAATCAATAATACATAAGATTAGAATGTATGTTGGTTGATAGAAGAATCTCATTATCCATGATATGGAGATATCAAACCAAATAAATAGATACTTGTTAGAGAATAGTGTATCAGACAAACCCACCTTGAGAGTGACATGTGGATACCATGATTGGTATTTAGAGTCACATCTCATAATGATGGTGGTGATTGTGGTTCTTAGACCTGAAGTCACTACACTTATCGCATGATGTTCGGTGTACATTGACATCATCCACTGTGGTCCTGAATAAGGATTTCCATAAATATGGTGCTTGGGTGCACTATGACACATGGGGATGACTGTGAGTGATGTAGATGGAATTTGTCCTTCCTACGGGAGGTTGATATTCTGGCCACTTGATAAGCGAGACTGAGAAATGCATGGCCATGCTGATGTGAGTCAATATGTGATATGGAGATTACATATATCTCAGACAGTCTACTCTAGTTCAAGGAACACAGATTGCACGTTGAAGAGGATAACACTTCCATGACTCGAGTTTAATCTAGATATTAGCGAAAAAGGAACTATACAATCACTATAACACCAATCATGAATGATATAGGTTAAGTTGTTCTCCAACTTCTCTAATTACTTGGGTGGCAATGAAGTCTTTCTAGATACCAATCATTGCTTGTAAAATCATAATATGATTATAGATATCACTGCCAATGTAATTTGGAGCCTACTGGGTCATACACATAGAATTTGTTGGAATAGGACTATAATTTTTGGATTTGATTGGAATTGCTCCGAATCACATTGATTACTAAAATGTTTATGTAATCCATTAGAATAATATTGGAGTGACTGGCTCTAAGTGCAAGTGGGAGTCTTTTGGTATATATATGCCCATGGAGCCATCCCGATCTATTGCATGGAGTCAGATATTGATTAATCAATTAATGTGATTATTTGGTTAATTAATTAATTCTAAAATATTCAATTAATGCATGAGCATTTTAATTAATGCAATGTTTCTATTTAATGATGGGTTTAGGAAACCCTACTTCCACTTGTCTCCCATTTAAAGGGGCTTGACGGCCGATATCTATATAAGATATTGAGAGAGGCTTTTTAGTTTATGCTCACATATGTAAACCCTAGCCGTCACCGTCCTCAGGAGAGAAAGGAGAGCACTACGATTCTAGCATGCCAATGCACAGAGATGACTCCTTCCCGCCAACTTAGGAGCACGACTTGGAGTTTCAGTCCATCCGCGTGGATGAAGTAGAGACGCAGACACTGAGACATCTGTGTTTGGAGGATATCTATGACCATCCAGATGCGCTACGAGTGGCATACATCACTCAATGAAAGAAATGCTACCAGATCTTCCTACGACACACTCATGAAATGGGAGAAAAGTTCCATCCATGAAGACAATCAATGTTGCACACCATCGTGTAGCGGGACATGGTCAGACTTGCTCCGTGATAAGGTATATCATGCAAACACTCTTTCTGAATACGCTACTGTCGATGAGATCCCCTTTTGGGTTGCATGGATTTTTTTTGTTGCTTCCGCCGCACATGTTTTCTCAACAAAACCCAACAGGATCATCAGGCATCACCTTCATTTCTTAACATTTCAAGTAGCACAGGCGGTCGAGAGCTCACGCTCAAGTAGGCAACATAAGCAGTGATGGATGTAGAGAGAAAGAAAGACATAAATATGCATCCAATAGGTAAGAGGTGTTGAAGAAACCTACATTACATGGAGGTGCTTTGACTGGGGTGGATGAACTACTATTTGTTGGGGGCTAGGTGACATATTCTGCATTTTCAAGGCATTTTTTTCCCACCTTCTATCTACATTGAGAAGGTATATCTTTCTATTTCTAGCATTTATTTTGTCATTTGGATCTCTCTAAAGTGATATCTAGTTTTTATTTCATGGTATTCTTTGTATTTTGTAGGTTAAAGATAGAAAGATCATGTTATGAGTTGCGACTTTCACTTTAATATTGTTTTTGTGAGCATAAAGTGTTTGGTTGCATTTGGTTCAACTTGTAGGAAAAGTTGAAGTCATTGTGACTTAGGTTGTATGACTCTATATGGAATCTTATTGATTACGTAGCTGAGGGGATGTACATGTTACTTAGGACTATCCATACTATCTTGGAAGAGTAGGATGCCCATGATGATGATGTGTGAGTTGAGGCATATTCTAGGTTTGTTTTGATTTTTGTTCATTCAACTGTATTTCCCTCAAACTGGGAGATTTTGATCATTTTTCTCTAAAAAATCATATGTTGGTTTGGATAATATTCAAAAAGATCTTCTTCACCCTGAGGACTTGGTTGAATTTCCAAGTGCATTGTGGATGAACTATAATCATCAAGGGTGTAGAATGGGCTATGAGGTATAGATTGAATTGTTTCCATGTTTTCCATTTTATATTGATGAATCCCAATCAGGCTTTGATTTCCTTTTTCTTGGCAACTGTGATGCTTTCCTTCATTTTCTACCTTTTATTTTTGGGGATTGGGGGTGAAAAATGTTCCTTTAAGAGATCGTTGGAATGAAGTGTGATGTTTGTATATGGAACTAGATTTAGAGGTAGCTTTGTTAGAAAATACCAGTTTTAGTGATTTTGGCGTGGAATTGTATCTATGAGCTTGGCATCCCTCTGTTTGAGCATTATTCAATGATTCTAGTACTTTTCACTTTTTGTTTGGTGAGTTAGGAACCACCCGTACAAAATTTACCAGGATTACTAATTATCATTTGGTGGCATCCTCATTAGCAACTCGCTAGAAAGAAGGCATTGATGATTTAAATGCATTATCAAGTTGTTTATAGTACCCAACTGAGGAAGGCATGACTTCAAAGTACAAAGTCAAGCACACTTGACTACACAAGGTTTTCTTTAAGAAGGGTATGATGGAGTGTGCATTCTCCCCACTTTGCCACTCTGTATGTTGGTATTCCTCTATTTTTGCTTGTCATCTATTGTCTTTTTGAAAGCAGTGTTGGGAATAGAGGAGTGAATGGATGAATAGAGGCAATATTAGATGGTTCTCCTTTCTGATAGATACAAAGGCAATTCCTTATTTTGACTGGGGTTAAGGCATATATTCCTACATGTTGACTTGTATGAGGAGATGCCTTTTTGGTCTCTTCTCTTTAAATGGAAGTGTTTTATCCACAAAGTGTTGTGGATACTTTTTTGGTCTACTAGAGGTATATCTCTTGTATTTTCCCTTGTTCTCAAAGTGTCCTAGGAGGGCAATTTCTCAACTGATGTGTAGTTTAATACAAGGTTTGATGGAATGCAGATGGACATGTTATAGATGGTGTATTGGATTTTTTAGATAGAGTCATACACTTGTTAGATTGTTTTCTTTAACTCACTTAATCTATAGGTTGTGATGACCAACCTACAAAATCCATCACCTTGCAAATTGATACAAAACATAAGTAGACTTAGAGTGGCCCTAAAAGCATCATCTCATAGACCCAAAGTTGGAGTTAGTCACACAGATCTAAGTAACCAATCCACCCAGGAAGCCAACAGCTGTTAGAGCCTAGAGGGGAAGCACTCGTAGTTAGTCAGAACATGGGGAGCAAAATAGGGTCAGACATCGATCGAGGAGTGGACTGCATTCATCCTATGTCCAAAAACTCCCAATAATGAGTCCACCAGTGGATCACACTAGCTCGGTAGTAAGGATGTATGGTCCCCACAGTGTTTTATGATTGATTTTTCTTGTATCAAATTTGCATCTTTTGGGATGTGAGCACCTTTCACGTAGTAGACCTCATACCCAGAGTGTCCTATGGGTTAACTTATATTCTCCTATACCCACCTATCTCTACAGATCCATTAAAAATAGATTCCTTATTAACAATGGACAAATGATTCATAGAGAATGGTTGATGCAGAGGTAAGCATAGCACTCTATGATACCATATTCTTCATATATTTGTGCTTTTATGTAGATCTTTGTTTGTTTGTTCTATCCAAATCAAATTCATGGTCTTATGCACTCATAGGACTTGGATATGTGGAGGATCCAATTTGAGCCACTGGTTGGAAGTGTTCTTTATATGTGAGAGTATGCCCCTCGTCAATGGGAAGGAGATTGTCACAATCCTTTTGACCCTCTCCATGGGTTGATTCCATCTGGTATTGGGATTAATCAATCATTGTGAGACATGTTGGGCAGCCATGCAAACTGTGTTGTCTCTCTAGAGTGGTATTACCATTGTGGTCAACCGCTATTGTTCACTCCATAGGATAATCGATGCTCAACATGTGTTCCACGAGTGAGAGTTATCTTTACTTATTTGTACAGTTTGTAATTCTTTACTTTGCCAAAGTAACTTGATGTGTGCTTTCTATTGGGTCCAAATGATTGATTATGATTCTATTGAGAATCTAGGTGATGCGAACCATGAGTTTTGATGTCAACCTCTCCCTTGAGAATAGTACCTTTGGGAGAATCCTTCCCCTTGGAAGATAGATATTCATTTTAAACTTGGATGAGGAATTGGACTTGTGGTGTCCACATATTTCTTGTGGGACAAGGTGTTTGTGGCTACTTATCATTGGAGGAACATTGCATTCTATGAGAGAATACTATTGGGAATTATGTCATCTTGTAAAGTGTGTGAATCTTGTATGGATTGCTTCTGAATGGTTATAAGTATAGCATGATCACCTCACTATTCTGCATCTTTTTTCTTTTGAGGTTATATAATCATGGAAGGTTAGTAGAAAATGAAGTTTCCCTTTCAAGAGGGCCTCCAATTTACCTATGCTAACTGTGACTCTTGATAACAAATTTTACAAATATGGTGATAGTAGAGTTTTTATTCTTTAGCATGACTTGACATATTCTCCACTTGTGTTTCGTCCCCATCTCCAGGGAGTTGTTTTCAATAATTGTACCTTTCTAGGATCCCCTTGGAAACCACTTTGGAGATGTCGTGTGACTCCCAATTTGGAGAAATCGCCAAGATTACTCATCTACCTTTGTATGATCATTGGTTGACTGTCCTGAATAATTCAAGCTGGACCAGTGAGCATGTTGATCTATTTGGTGCAAAGCAATCCCGAGCTACTTATTGATTTATTGAGGGTGTTCACATTTTCAAGTTGGTTCCTCTCTAGTAGTCTTTCAAGAGTGAAGAATGTAAGAGTGGACAGTTACTAGATATGCCTTGTCTGCGGACTTTGACCATCCTAATTGAAGTATTGCTCTTTGGAGAGATGGTTGGTCAATGTGATAGTGGCAATAGAGGGAATCATAGGTGCATAGTGAGAATGTTGTTCCCTTGATCTTGGACAAGTTGTATCTATTCCTGAATGAGGCCAATATAACTAAAAAATTGTAAGTCTTTCATATATATCTTGTGATATGCATTGATCCTCATGAGTTTGAGGAGTACTCAAATTGACATCATATTCTTGCTTAGGAATATCTGATGAAGTGCATCATGATATGTGACCCTTTTCAATGGCATGGGGAATTGGCGTTGTGGCTCTCTTATGTGACACATGAAGATGTGTGTTGGCATTAGATGAGAATCCATCTTGACACATACTCTTATGATATAGAGGAGTGTGTCTTTGAATGGTTGATTCTTCATTTAGAGTTGCATAAGTGTATTGCGTATTACCTGATATTTCTACTGAGGCAACTTGGACATGGCTAGTGTGTTATGACATCGAGGATATTTCCTCCATCTTTTACATGTTACATATTGATTCATGTAAGTTCTAGGAGATAGTTGTGGAAATGGGGATTTATCATCAGAAGATGACCCTAGAAGTGTTTACTATTAGAAAGGATTTATTTATGGAGCACTTATACTGGATATCATCACCCTTTTTGGGAGTTATGACTTTCTCTCCTAAGGGAGAGATGAGTAGTCCTATGAGACAATTCTCACTTTGTATAACATTTTTTGCCTTTTATATGTTTTTTTTTGGAACAAGGTGTTATTATAGTTTGTAATTCTTTATAAGAAATACTTTTTAATTTAATGAAAAGAAAATTTCGAACAGTAGTTATAATCCATGGCGTGTCAAACCAGCTTCTGGTAATCCCTCCATGATATGTGTAGTACCTCGGATAGTAGGTTCATAACCCAGATAGTTTTGAGATTTTTTCTGCTAAAAGTTCTCGTTGTAAGTCAGGTGATCTAGGTTTTTCTAGATTTATTGGCTTGCATGTTTGGAGTATTGGGTACAGTTGTGTAAGTTAAGTATTTTAAAGGGATTGAGAGGTTACCTATGTTTGTGTTACCATTTCTGTCCCTTTCCATTATCGGAGTTAGAGTGTTGGGATTCAAAGCATTTTAAGCTTTTCACATGTTTTCTAATTCTACTTGTATGTGGTCCCTCTGTTTGAATGTTTGTAGCATGTTCTTCCTCAAGAGGGTATTTTTTCTAGGGAATAATATGGATTTGGTCTCTTCATGGATGTGCTAGGGGCTGAATCTATGTCATGTAATGGGCATGCAAGAGGAAACTCGATACCCAATCTGGTGAAGGTGTCATGTGGAAGAGACACCCTAGTGGGATCTACTCTTGACATGCTTTAGTCTATAAGTTGATCACAAGAATGTATTTGGCTTGTTGGGATGCCATTGCAACAACTGAAGTAACTTTGAGGTGTATCCACAAATGGTAGGACTTTTGATTTAATTTTATTTTGAGAAACTTGTTTAAACAATGATCCTCAAGGACTATGTATGGGACTTTGAGTTATGTGGGACAAAAGGAACATGATTTTCCTAGTGAAGGTTTTCCCGGATTGTGATTCCAAGGTTGGTCCATAAGAAGTTTGGTTCAACATCCTTTCAATGGATCACAGATAGTCATAGGGGATCTTGACCTCTACTCCATTCAACTAAACTTTTATATATTTCTATTCCCTAGGAAGATGCCAACCTCAACATAATGATTAGGTGAGTCCCCATCCTATATGGGTGTCAAGATATCTTTGACCTTCTAGATCAAGTTTAACTCACCTCTAGCGGCTCATAGATTTACCAAACCTCATATTCACAGTTAACACATAATGACCATTAATGGATGTTCTCATCATTGCCTTGTATTATAGTCACAATTATACCTATGGGGCTTCTTTTTACACAAGTTGAAACCATGATTATTTTTTGTAATATAGTTATGATTGGTATTTTTTAAATGTGAACTAAAGTTGGAAAACATAGGGTCCTCGAGATAATGGATGTGTTCCTTCTATCATTGGCAATGTAGTTACCTGACTGCTTCAATTGTACACGAGATACATGGTGGTGTATATATGTATTTTTTAGGTGCATTTTAAAATGTGAAAATTTCTCTCGTACAATGACCCTTTAATGTGGCTTGATGTTGGTGACTCTTGTATATCAGTAGTAGTAGTATTTGATGAGGCATGCATGGGTGTGGTAGAGATGAACATTTCTATCCATGTCACTAAAATGTAGTCTGACCCAATTGTAAAAGTGAATCCTGTGTAGGGTGCTCCTATTTAGGATGTAACTTGTTCCTAGTATCAACGTTCTACATGACACGGGGTGCCACATTTCACTTTTTGGAATTATAGGGATAGACCCTCATATCAAATGCTTGAGCTACTCTGAATTGATATCAATGTGTGATGCAGATCTCTCATTCGTCGTTCCTCAAGTGTGTTGAGGTAGTATTTATGGCATTGGACCACTCGACCTCGGTAATTTATGCTTCTTGTAGTATTTAGAGGGATGTGATGTTTACCTCACTAGTAGGAATCATTCCCTACCATATACAAGTGAGTATGGTGTGGCTACTATAGAAGTTCCGATAGATGATCGATAGTCCCACACAACCATTGGAAATTGCTCATGCCACTTGTCATGTGACTTGATCATCTTCTTGAGGATCTCCATTAGGTTCTTGTTTGTAGCCTCTAAAACTCAATTCATATAGGGATGATATGGCAACGCTCAATGATGTTTGATTCCTGAGGAGCTCAGATACTCCTGGATAAATTTGGAATGAAGTTTGCACCCTTTCTAGAGAGAACTTTGTGTGATATTCCATACCTACATATGATGTTTTCCTAGAACTTGACCAATTTTTGAGCTAAAGCATTGATGATGGAGATGTCAAAAACCAATTTGGTGAAGTAGTCAACTGTGACTAGGGTGAAATGATTTTTGTTAGGATGTATGTTTCTAATCAAGTTAATTACCCAAGTAGAGAAAGGCATGACATGTGCATGTTGCATAGATGTTTAGCTGGTGCATAGATGTAGTCTACATGTATTTAAAAGAATGGTCATTTGTGTACATATTTGCACCAATCAATATTTGTGGTGCTCTAGCAGTAACATAGAAACTGTATCTTCTTTGCAAGCATGACCACACTCATGTGTGTGCCATTTGATCCTCCATGGACCTCCTTCATGAGAGTTTTGGCCTCCGTATTTTTAACACACCTGAACAAATTTTTATTGTATATCTACAATAAATGTATCCCACTCCTAAGATGTATTGCATGACTTGTCATTTAAGCACTAGTTTTCCTATTTTGGAGAGGTTTTAAGTGAGTACATGGTTCTCGAGATATGATTTGATGTCATGGGACAATGTATTTTTCTTCATTATCTACTCCATTATCTATGATATTGCAACAAGTCATATTCGAGTTTGTTTCCACTTTAAGGGAGAAGCTTTGGTCACATTGGATGCCAATACATGAATCACGTGTAACCAAAGCAACAATAGAAGAAGTGTGCTCTCCTTTCATGAAGTTGAAGGAGATTTTATTAAAATATGTGGAAAGAGAGCATAAATATTCTTTATAAGGAATTATATTTTAATGAGGAGTCCTCTAGTTGTTCTTTACTTGTGGAGTCATGAGGAGGGAATCACCATAAACTTGAAGGTGATGTGCCCCTTGTTGCTTGGAAAGCTAGAGGAGGGAATCACCATAGACTTGAAGGTGATGTGCCCCTTGTTGCTTGGCAAGCTAGAGTCCCCGAATGCATGCTTCATATTCAGACACACTATTGGGCACATAACTCAAGTCTTGTAATGCTCCCCTCCTCCTATCATTCTCATTATAGGAGGACCAGAGAGGCTAGAGACATTATCTAATACTTTAGGGATCCATATTTTCTAGTAACTAACCATTAATCATAAATAACTTCAAAACAAGGTATTGTTTACCAAAGTAGAAAGATAGCCCCCCTAAAAAGGAATTGTAACTCCTACAAAAATGGAGAAATTCAAAGTCCTCACAAGTCATCCTTTAATAGGCATCTATTCACTATGTGGAACTTGAAGGACCACTCTAAACTCGACCCCTTTGTGATTGTGGATCAGATGGAGAAAATCATCCATGAGTTTGGATCTGAGGGAATAATGATGTTTGGTGAGCTGATCATTCTGATGTCCTTATCTGAAAACTCTTACTCATGAGGTTGTTCCTCTAGGAGTGAGAATTCCACCAGATGATGTGTTAAGGGTTGTTCTTGAGTATCTTCATCAGTTCATAAGTGATGTTGGATTCCAACAACATCACTTTCCAATTTTTGCATCGTCTGGTGAGGGTGGGTCTTTCACACAAGTCATAGTGTGGGTGATTTCTTGCAATAAGTTGGAGTAAGTCATTAGATAGTGATGGAAACTTTTTTTACCATAACCCAAATCCAATAAATCCTTTTCAACTATTGTGCATTGGCCTTAGTGTCATTAGACTTCTTGGATAGATAATACATGGTATGCTTAACTTTGACCATTGACTAGCTCAGAACCTCTCTAATCAATATTTCACAAATTTATAGTCAAAGGGTGAAAGGGTATAATGGCACCACAAACTTTCAAATTGGTTTCCTGCAATATAATCATTGAGAATTTGTAGTGCCTCTTCACATTGTTCATTCCATCTATAGTTAGAACTTTCTTCAATAACTTAAAATTGACTTATATATGGAACTGAGCTTGGAAATGAAGTGGCAAATATTTTGAAAATGAGTAATCATGCCTCATATCTCCTTTTTCATCTCTGGTGAAGTCATTTCATTGATGTTGAAGTCCTATCATAGGTTGACTTTGATTCCTCTTTGATTGGTGGTGTACCACCAGATGTAACTCTAAAGGTACATTTTGACATATTGAGACATGTAGATAATCAAAGTAGTCATTGAAAAATATTCTCTAGGGTAATGGTGTGGTTTTAGGGATTCTTAAATTTGTAAATCATGCCATCCACATTAGCTCTCAACCTATATATTCATAATGTCATGTAAGTGGGCAACAATCTCTCTTTCACAGGTGGTGCCAACACATTTTAGGCTAAAAATCATGACTCAGTAGATGAAATCTTCCCATTTTGTAGTGAAGTTGGTCTTTCCATTGTCCTCCTTAGCCATATTTATTTAATAATAGGCAACAAAACCATCCATAAATCTTACGAGTGCATGGACATCTATGTAGTCGAGTATTACATCAAAGTGTTGTAGACAAAATTCATCTTTGGGAGATGATTTGTTGAGACCATGATAGTCCAGACACATTCATATATTGGCATCTTTGTTTGCGACATGTATAATTGTGGCAAGCCAAGTGAGATAATTGATTGGCTCTAGAAACCAGTATTGTGTTTCTTATTAACCTCCACTTTTAGATGTTGAGGCTCCATTTGGGTCATAGTGTTCTACCTTTCATCTTTATTGGGTGGATTTATGGATTATAGGTAATCTACGAACTATGATATACTCTTCTAATCATGTCATGCTTGAGTAATGCTAAGATAATACATTAGTGTATTTGTGTTGGAATTATGTGAGTTGGTTCTGGATTTTTTGAGGTAGATGTGCTCCAATTTTTGATATGCAGAGCTCTAGGCTAGATCTGAGGTTAACTCTCTCCATCACATCCTAATTGTTAAAGGGCTCATGCTCCATTGACGTGTAGTTCAAGATGGGAACAACTTCAATTAGCATCATTGCTGTTATAGATTTATGTTGCTTAACAGTCTTCCAACTCCTATAAGGAAATAGTGTCTTTGATTCCTTTTTCTTATTTTCTTCATTTTTTTAATCTTTTTTAATTTCTTTGGTGGCAGGTAAAACCATTATGGAGCATGGAGAAACAACCATTCTAAGATCTGCACAATGTTAGAGTGTCATTCTTCTAATGGTATTTTTTTGGGAACTGAAGGTGTCTTTGACTTTAGCATTTTTTTCTCCTCCATGTGCAATTTTGGATTTCAACTATGCTTCACATAGGGTGTATGAATCATTTCAAACATTATGTGGTGTCTTCTTTAATGATGGCATTGATCCCTTGTCTCTCAAACATTTTTTAGGTGTCATCATTTTCCTTATATGGAGCCCCATAATCTTCCTGCATGTCCTCATCATTCCACTCCTTGGAGTTAGTTAGATATGGTGATTTGGGAATGGTCATTTATGTTGTGAAGTAGGCTAGATAGTACAAAATCCCCATCTCTTCAAGCTTTTGGTCAGTGCCTTATTCCATATTATCACCATTTATTTCTTCATCTTGGTCATTCGAAGGACACATATAGTCTTCCTTTCAACTCCATTCATTTGAGTTGATTGACATGGTAGGTCTACCATAGGTATGACTATAGATTTAAAAGAAACTTTGTATGGATGGTGATACTCGTCGTTTTGCAATATCAATCACTAAGATGGTTAATCTAAGAGTTTAAACTTTTTTTACTTCCAGTTTTAAGGGTAGTATAGAAGGGTCGATCCCACAGGACAACTATTTAGAGATTGTTCTTAGAACCCAAAAATTGAAGAACTTTATTATTTGTTTTTGGTATTTTTCTTTTTATTAAAGCAGAAAGTAAAGTCCAGTTGGGGGTTTGAATGATTACACTAATGCAATAAGAAAGGCACTTAACAAGAATAAACATACACAAATAAAAAGATTGTTAACACAAGCAAAACTATATGAATGGAAGACTAAGGATTAAAGCAACAAAGGATGCGATGATTAAATCAATAGAAGGAAATCGAGGCTCGTAGGGATTTTCACCACCTTAGCCTAGGTGATAACAACTAAATCTTAAACGACGATTTGATGAAGGCTTGCGAATTAAAAACTCACAAAAGAGAAACTCCACATGAGCCCATCGGTCTTGGTGCTCATGCTTCCTAGTTTATCATCCTAAAAGACGAAAATCCACGGTCATATCAAAACGTCTATGTAATTAATTTTATTGTTCTAAATCCGGATTTCCGTGGTCATATCCATTTGGATTAACATGCGATCCGAAGATCAATCATTCAATTAAAATCGATTACCATCTAATCATTTAAGAAGAAGTCGTTAAAACTATGGATAAGGGGTTATTCCCCTTGCCCCGATAAAAGACTACTCACACATGGAGAAATGGGAGACAAAGGAAGAAAGAAATGAAGCCATAGTCTAGCCCAGAAATCAGGAGATTAATCCTTATGCTAGAGACGATGAAATGGCTTAGTTCTTTGTTCCTTGCTCCAGAAATAAAGAACGGAAGGAAGGAGATTAAAACTAAGGCAGAGAGAAAAGACAAGAACAAGAATGAAAGAGCTATGCTTGAACCAAACCTACTTTATTGCATAATATGAGAATGATTACAAGATTAATTGCTGCAGAACTCCAAAATACAAGAAATCCAAGATGATCTTGGGAGGAAGAAGTGCCCTTCCTTTTATAGGAGAAGGAGGGGTAGGCTATCCAAAAAAAGAGGGGAAAAAAAGAGAGGGAGCTATCCTTTTGAATTTTCAAGATTTGGTCAATAGGAATTTGATAGACTTTAATTGTCTTGACCATGTAACTCTTTCTTCAATGTAGATTCCCGCAGAAGCGATTTCGAACGCATTTTTGGGCCAGTCAAAAATTCATAAGCGGCCCGAAAATATATTTTTCCTGTAGATAATTGAATTATCTTTCCAACGCATACTTGTACAATAAATTCCGCCTTAGGATGTGAGAGTTATACCAATTTTGGTGAAAGATATATACTGAAATCAGACTCTGCGGGAAAACGTAATGCTACTTTCACTGGTTAATTGCGTAGTCAAATAAATACCAAAATTGCCGCAAAATATGTCTTTTTTATAACCAATAAAATTCTCTTTTCATTCCATAATTTATCTTGAAATTCCGCCTTTAGACGCAAAAGATATGGCTATTTTGGTGACGAGTATCTCAGACACTGCGGGAATATTTGAAAGCCTCATATCTTCATCTTTTATTTTCTCGATTTACTTAGATAATTCCTGAAAATTAAGAAAAATATCATAAGTGTTTAGAAAAAGTATATCAAGAAGATGAAAGTGCTATTTATTTTTGAATGAGCTAAAATTAACAGAAAAAGTCCTAATTAATTATTCTAAATAAAGCAAAAATAAGAGATGAATATGCATTCATCAGAGGGATAATCATTTTTGAGAATCTTGTGTTGTTCTGGGTGGTCCATATGCCACCTAGAATTTCAATATGAGGGTGATTTCCTCGATGCTAGTAAGTACCATGACAATTTTTCCAACCTTAATCATTAATCTCCTGAATGATGTAAGGTATCATCATAGGTCTAATGGACCTAGAAGTTTCTATTGTAGGCTCCATTTTAGAGAAAATGTAGGGAAATTACAGTAAGAACCCTTGCACTTAGGGCCTAAGTCTAATATTTAAAGTACCTAGAGTTGACACTCTTCATTAATGCGTATTTGATGAGTTCCATATTAAAACCTAGGAAATACATTAGATATCTAAGGTAGCCTCAATTTTTCACATCATTTGGAGTGGGCCATCGAGAGGCTAGTTCCTAGTAGGGTGTCCTATTAATAAGTGGGGTTGACAATAGGATAGGTCATTGAACCCAAACCCCATCTATTTTGGTTGTTGAGGAATATGTAATATATCTGTATGACCCTATTGTTTGGGTCCTAGGCCTCAGTCTGGGTGCATATTCATCTCATGTAATCTTTAAGCAAATTGTGCCTAGACATATTTTAGATGGTTCCTTCTACATCATCATGGTAGTACACAAAAAATAGATGTGACATGAAGAATCTCGGATATAAGACAAAGTTTGTCTTCCTTTGTACATGCTATGGTAATTCTTGGGTTATATGCATGGACATTGATAATTGCATGCCATAACTAATTTATAAGCTTTTCATGTAATGTTGACAAGACGACAAGACCACCCTATTCTAATGGATCCATGGTTTTCCAAAGAGAAGGTTGAAATATGGGCATAAACTGAGAAAGTTTGTGGGCCGATCTGAATTTCAAACATGGTTTCTCCTAGGGCATCTTTTAGTGACCATAAAAGGAAGTTTCGTTCTTGATTGTGTGTTTTGGGTCAAAGGGGTCTATTTCCAGAGTGATCAGTGTCTGGATGAGGCATATGTTAAGGCATTATCCTTTGTCAATGAAGAATGAAGGGATCTTGAGACCTCTCTATATAATTGTGATAAGCAGCGTCTTGTTATAGTTTCCCCTTCAGGAATTTTTCCCAAATAAGAATATCAGGAGTGGAGTTGTGATGTGTTTGAAGATGTCTTTCCAATGGCTCAACATTAACCTCTTTGGATGTGTAGCCTTCCTCAAGGGTATTCATCATAACTTCTCAATGTGATGTAGTTTTGTATCATTCTACCAATGATATTTCTCCTTCAGGCTAGTTCAAGAACTCAATGGCTTCTTCTCCTTAAAGACTAGTTTCTTCAAATAGTTTAGGGATGGGAGGTACTCACTTTGGGTTGACTATTTTAATGAGGATTACCTTGGTATTTTCTATGGTTATCACTTTTGAAGCATTTGTAGGGACCCCTTTGTAGATATTAGTCTTTGTTTTCCCTTTATCCAGGAGTAGAGTAGTCTCGATCGAGGTGTCTAGGGTTACAACCTATATTGGTGTTGGGATAGGGCCCTCCTATTCATCTCCTATTCTTTTAGCTTGCACTAATATTAATTGTGTAGCCATTTTGGCCATAGCAAATCAAGGTATAATGGGAGGTGTGGTAATATCTAGTAAAAGTGCTTTGAAAACCCAAACCCATTAAAACATTTTGTCCTAAACGTACCCTTTGTATGAAGATTAGTCGTTGTATGTTTCTAGGGATCATAAGCTTCTTTTATTGTATAGTGGAAATGATAATTGGGGTTTTGACACAAATTATTGAGGGTTTACTTCAATGGTGGATTGTTCCCACAATAAGATCATTGACCATAGTGATGGTGGCCAAAACATTAGATGATGATGGTTTGTGCTCAACCATGACCATCTCAAGTTGTCCTGATTCAATTCGATCCAATAAATCATGATTGTGAGTGAGGCATGAGTTAGTTTTGTTCCATTTGGTGTGATGGTAATTGTAGTGGAGGTTGGCATTGCTCGGGAAAGGAGTAGGATGATCCTTTATAACTAGGAATTTTTAGGTTTGATGGATACTAGGTGAGATGGCATTGAGGAAAAATCTTAAAAGAGTCACCTTCCTTTTAGGCTTTGTTGTATCCTTAGTTGTTGCATCTATTGTTGTCACCTCTCCTTGTGGTGGAGGGTTATTAGTGACACGTTGTTGTACATGAGGCTAGAATGGAGGTGGTGCATACCCATGAAATCAATTGGACTGTTATTGATATTGTAGTGGCATGTATAGTGGTTGGATGTATTGGGTATTCAGTGGAACCATTTGGGCTTGTTGATGTTGTGGAGCAACCATAACACTATTGACTTGGAGTTGTTGAGTTTGAGCTAGAGCTACATGGATGGATATCTTTTTTTGTCTATATTTGTTTCCATAGAATGTAATTATAACTATTCACACCATAGAATCAACATTTTTGATCTTTGTCCACTTTGGTTCTTATCTATCATTGAAGACAAGGATGGAGTCCAAAAAGTGAGGCATATGTTCTGGAAGACCCATTAATTGAGGGACTATTCAATCTGGGATCCTACTCGAATCAGCATAGAGAATGTGTTGTATCATTTTGAGTAAAATAGAATGGTGAGTATAAGAAATGTTACCCTTATCACAGTGTTGATACCCTTCTTACCTATAATCTAATTGGGCCACATATTTCCTTCTGTATCTCAATGAAATAGGAGAAACCTTCATCTATCTTCTAATATAGCACCTCCACATCCTATTTTGTCGGGATTTGATCAAGTTTATAAGCATGTTGATCAATGAATTTCTCAACCAATTGCGTCCATGTGGTGGGTGTCATCAAGTCTTAGTTTTCATACCATGCAAGGGCAGGTCGTGACATGAATTGAGTGAAGCATCTGATTAGGATATTGTAATTGTGTTGTACCTATAGCATATCAGAGCAGTATGATCTGATGTGACTGAGTGGATGACTTTTCTCATTTCATTTGCAAAATTATAGCATGTTGATCTTATTAGGTAGGATATGGGAAATGATAGAAGTCCTTGAACGTCTTGAGTCTGTACTTCTTATCTTCTAAATTTTTGAAGATGGGATTACTACTAAAATGTTTAGTATAGGCTCCACTTTGCTTGTGTAACAATAGGTATCATCAGCAGTTTGATTATCATTTGTGGCACCATTTATACCGGTGGTGGGAACCCATATGGTTCATCCATGTACATATATTACAAGGTTGGTGGTGGAAGATATAACATGTGATTGTTGACAAATACTCCCTTCACATTCCAATGATTTACATGGTGAACATCCCCGAAAGTGTTGTCCTTTTTGATGGATTTTTCCTCTCCAATAATATCAAGTTTGTATTCCTTCTTCTCCTCTTTGTTTTCATCGTTAAGGACCATAATGGATGGTGTCTATTTAGGAGGTTTTAGTACCACACCAACATTTATATGAGGTAGATATTGGTATAGCCTAGGCTGAATATACGCAGTTGATGTGCATTGGGGTTCCATATGGTGTGTGAAAAAGAATGTGATGTCAAACTTGTATACTGGGTGCCTTGGATTCAAGATCTCAGTTGATACATGCCTTCCTAATGTTTGAAGTTATATTGATGCATGTAAGTAATTTTTACCAGATACTCTGGATTTATTTTGGCAAGATCTCTAGGTATGTTGAGATTTTTGGCATCTGTGTAGTCTCTTTAATCTTCTCTCCTTCAAAAAGTTTGCCTTTCTTGTTATGACTAGTGCCTCCTTTAGCACCTACTTTGAATGCTTATCTATTCCACCTAATTTGGATATTGCAATTGACCAATTTTATGATTGAGTGAAGTATGGACTTTTTTTGTTACCATGATGATGAAAAATTTAGGTCATCTTGGTGTAAACATGAGGTTTTGTGCATAATATACAAATAGCATGCATCAAGGTAAAGATTTATGCACACAATTAACATGCAAACTAGTAAATTTACTTCCCAATTAGAAGAGTCAAAAAGTTTCATCCTTTTTCTTATGTAGTCCTTTGAATGGAAGGCCCCAATAAATGGAATTTAGGGATATATGATGGATTAGTTGTGAAATGCCTCTAGCGCAGGAAGGATAGAAGGATTCTTACAACTGTGACATGAGATGTTCCTAAAATAACCATGATGACATGGGATGCGTTGGTTTTTGGTAAAGGGTGGTGAAGTTTGGATGATTTCTTGGGACGAGGTGACCCATCTAGGAATGGTGACTATGGTTGGGTATATGTGTATTTCTTCATATTGTATGATATGTCTATCTTCTCAAGGAAGGCTTCACAAGAGTTTATTCGATAAAGAGAAATATTGGGAATCATGCAATTATTTAGAGTTACAGTAGCCTATTCTACACAAATGACTATATCTAGTTAACCACCTGCTCTTAGAGTGTAATAAATCCATAAAAGGATTTTGAGTTTTTCCAGATTCAAAATGATTCTATATCTCTCTAGTCCTTACTCAATCCAATTTGCTCTTCCTTGATCCACAATTGCATAAGGGAAAGGCAGGATGGTTTTCCCCTATAGTACCATCGAGTTGTCAAAGGAGTTCCATATATTTGCATATTTGAAATGTTAATATGATGTCCTGGACCCTTTTTGAACCTTCATCCTTAGGGAAAGGTAGAAAAGAAGAGTAAAAATAGTGAGGTCTTTTTAGGGTATACGAGACCCATGAATATGGTTTAAGGTCTTATTTCAGGACCATACAAACATGAAGATCATCTTAGGTGTGGTCAAGTCCTTAAGTCACGGTCCAAGATTATTGAATATGAAATGAAGATGGGTGTGATGGAAATTTTAAATCATGATACAGGAATATCATGAAATGAAAGTGAATGTAGGAAATGGCCCAATTCTATGTCATAGTCTGTACTGTGATCAGTTAGGAAAAGTTGGGTGGACCATGAGCTACTAGATAACATCTTTGTCAAGTTGGAAGATCCTTCAAATAATATATGATCTAGATGTATGATGCATGAGTTGATAGTTATTTAATATTTGTAAATTATGTCTAAGGTTGATGATTTAGTATCCTTACAATATAGTCATGAAGCTTTGTCTCAAAAGTATCAAGCTAAACTCAAAGGCCTTTATAGTAGGTAGTTATTGATCAAGCAAATAGGTATGTGTAAATATGAGCTTAAACATGTGTTTGAATAGTACAACTTTATTGTGTTGGGTTCCTAAAAGTACCATCTTGTAGGTAAAATTTGGAAGCCTTTCAGCAAAGTTGTAGGTTTAAAAAGTCAGTTTTTAGAATATCAAGGATACTTAAAGAGGTTATCTTGAATTGGGTGGACATTAAGAGGGCATCAAGTGTTTTATGTGTGAGTGGTGGATTCCTATTATGAGACTAAAAATGAGCTTCATTTTAGTGCGGGTCAAGCTAAAAGATCTTTAGAAAGGTTCCCAAGAGATACATATGCCTTGATCCTTAATTTCACAGCCTTCTAGCATGAAGTAGGACACCAAAAAGATGGAGATCAAAACTCAAGGTGAATTGATGTGTCGGTGTCAATTTCATCATCCAAACAGTAGGGTGTAGATATGAAATATTGCTAGGATGATATGATGGAAGCTTAGAATCCTATCAATGTAGTTTAAGTAATTTGGAAAGGCTTTTTTAGTGTGATCATTGCTTTGAAATGATTATTTCATGAGATCCTTATTTTAGAAAGAATTCAGAGGAAAGGATTAGTGTTTTAAGAATATAGTTGTTTTGAGAAGAATGTTGTTTAGAAAAGATTGTTTCGTGAGTTCTTTTTTGAAAATATTGTTGTTTTACAAAGGTTGTTTTATGATATTGTTGTTGTAAATCATAGGATGTTAGCAAACCATCAAAATCTAGGCAAGATGATATGCAATTTATAAGCTCATGAGATGAAGTAAGCAACAATACTAACATTTCAAAGCAAGAGACAATGTTATGACGCAAGTGTAGAAGACAAAACTTCCCATTTTTTCAACACATGAGTTTATTTGTCTTTTATGTCCTCACTCAAACATGGCTTGCATAGGAGGGGTTGGTAGTTAATTTCTCTATGGTGTTAAGGAAATCATCATGGGGGTAACCTAGTTTTTGCATATTTGAGTACAACTCACAATACAGATAGTGACTATGTCGGCCATCATTAGTCATGAGTGCTACTATCAGGATTGTCCTCAAGGTCTTTGAAAATTCAAAATTGCCCTAAAACACTGAAAAATAAACATTGAGCTTAAAGGGAAAACCTAAGAGGGAAGTGGGAGAAACCTTAAAAAGAAAGTGGGTGAACACTAAAAGGGAATTAGAGGAAACCCTATAAGGGAAGCAAATGAAACCCTTAAAGGAAAGTGGGGGTAACCCTTAAAGGAAAATGGAAAATATCTTAAAAGGGAATAGGAGGAAACCCTGAAAGGGAAGACAAGAAAAACTTAAAAGGAAAGAAGAGGGGAACTAAAGGTAAAAAATGACAATGAAGAGGAAAACCTAAGAAACAAAATAGTACGAAAAGAAAATTGAGAAAGTGAAAGGTGTAACTTGGATTATCTAGTATCCCCCAATGGATTTGCAAGACTATTTTACCCGTAAGAAAAAATCTTACAAGAGCTAGAATCATTGGTCATGGTAGAACTCATACAAAATAGATAGAAGAAAACTAAGGTTCATAGTCGCCAACATGTTTTATACACAAAACATGGAAATTGATGATAAGCATTTAACTCGGTGGGAAAATATAAAAAAAATCAAATTTTACTCTACCAGAGGGAGATTGAAAGCATGAAAAGTGTCACCAAAATAAGATTAGGAAATCATATGGCAAGTGGGAAAGGCGTTAGCCAATTGTCACACATGAAAATAATATTCCTATTTGTAAACCATAAATTCATTAAAAAGTGACGATATGGATGGTTACGAGAGAAAATGATCTTTGTTGGTGAATCTTTATTGACTAAGGATGGCCATGGCTTTCTCATCATCATCCCTACAGATTTCAACTTTAGTAAAGAGATTTCAATCGCCTCAAGATCAACCACAATAGAGATCCATCCCATGCAATTGGAATGAAAGGGTGTGGAAAATAGAGAGATAAGGACGATAACATAAGATTTAATGACATGCAAGATTTGTGCTTAACTAAGAAACCTATCGATAGGAATAAACAAATAGACTACATAGTAATACATCTAGGTGTAGAAGTTATGATCTCAGAGATATTAGATCATGAGGGATATGATTTAATTGATAAAATCATTCAAAAGATTCAAATTGACAATTGGGTCATCAAAAATAAGTAATTAGAATTATGACGTCCCATTATCAGAAAGCAAGATTACTCAAAATCAAAACATAGAATTATCAACTAACAAAGTACATTACCACAAAACATGGTAAATTAAAACCAATCTTGATATAACCATCTCAAGAAGAAACATATACATCAGAGTTCAAAAACTGTGTCACTTGTATCATATATCACACCATAAAGGTATACACATCCCTATATAGTGGCCATCTTGCCACAACCTAAAACTTGTTACAAGGATAACATGCACATGTACAACTATGGAATACGGTCAAAAACCTCATATCGATGTGCAGCATCTACAAAACTCCCCCAAGGACCTCAGAGTATAGGGTTGACACATAGGACTCTACTACAAAAATACTTCCAACATACCCGACCTTCAACAAGCACTAATATCCTTGTTGTTCTTCCTCCACCGCACTATCTTTACCATGTTGAACATGACCACCTAAAAGATGTGGAAACCCACAGGATGAGACCAACGTCCCAACGAGAGATATAACTCTCTGCCAACAACTATTGCTAACACAGATAGATTCAAACAACTTAAGCTTTATGAGAAGATTTAGCTAAATGTACAAAGAACTGATAACACAGATTATGAAGATTAAGTATCTACAACTGATCAGTAGAAAATCATATACCTTTAAAAGGAATATGAAGAACATGTATAAATGATAACATCTACGCAGTATAAGAGAAAATGCAAAGGGTAATGTGAGACCCCTAACATTGCTTAAAGTGTTGAACAATCTTAATTATCATAATCAATTTCTTATAACGCTAATATAACATTGTGATATGATTTGAAATCATAAGACAAGATTAAGTTTCAAATTTGGTCCAATTTGGAAACGGTTTGAGCAAGTTATGCAATTTTATGCACATTTTGGACTTCTCTACCATTTACCCAATTGAGAGGTTTTCTTTGCAATTTATCATTTGCATTATGTTCCTTGGATATTCTCTCATCATTCTTGAGCTTTTTGAGCCATGTAGTGCCTATTTAAATCTTGGATCGAAGGTGTTTTCCTCAAGGGTATTTTAGGGTTTACCCCTTCATGGATGAGCTACCTTTAGTAGATATCAACTAATAAATTATTTGATTGGCTTGGAAATTCGAAAAAGGAGAGATAAGGTCTATATGGATTGTGGGGGAGCTTCTTGTGTGTGTGCTTGTATATTCTTAATAGTTTAAGGCCATGGATACTTGGAAAGATACTAGAACTTCAACTTTTTCTTTTTCTCTATCTTAAAGTTTCATATACTTATCCCTAAGCACCCAAACAATCCATTTTCTCTCCACAACTTCCATACTTCTATGAACCTCATTCTCCCTCTATGTTTTTGTGAATTTCCTATCCAAGGAAGAAGAAAGAGGGGATCTTCTTGGAAAAAGAATCTAGAGTTGCAATTAACTTCTGTTTAGGGTTTAAAAATCTTCCTTCTAGTGATCTTCACATAAAAGAGTAAGAATCCCCTTATTTCCTCCATTTATTTATTTTTTATCCTTCCCCCTACCTTTCTATAGGTCAGAACCTTACTGTTCCATGGTAGAAATTTCTCTAAAGCTCTAAAACCCTACCTTTCTTGCTCCTTATGCTTAGGGTTTGCTCATTTGATGAAGAAAGGTGCTAGATGGATGAGTTCACAACTTATGCCTGGATTTTCTATCCTACATGCTCATATTTTCTTCTTTTTGAGTGTTTATCTTCTAATTATAAGCAAGTTTTATAACTTTATCCACGTTTATTGCTTACCATAAGCTTGCTAGCTCATGTTCTTGCTTTTAAATGATGATCCATGCACTAAAAAACTATGCTTGACTTGGATTTTGATTTTTATAATGTTCCCTATTCTAAATTCAGTTCTAGATGAAGCTGTAATCATGTGTACATTATTACTAAGGTATAATATGACTTGGATCAGGTTGGTTTTACAACTGATGGTGCTAAATACCTATCAACTAATGGTCAATTTTAGGGTTTAAAACTGATTTCTTCAATACACACATGACTCACTAGTGGTACCATTGCAAAAACTGATGGTGTTGTCTTCATGACAACTGATGGTGGTGACCAAGGGATTCTAATTATGTTCACCCCTTAGGTCAGGTGTTGGCCTAATTATAAGCATATTGATTAACAACTAAGTACCCTAATGATGCTATCTATCAATGGTGATATTAGTTTGATATTTGACGTTGATTAGTGAATATAGTGCTAATCTAACAACCTATGGTGACTTAATGGTCACTAATGATGGTGGATCAAGTCTCCACAACCTATGCTGAGTTAATAATATAGTTGTAGCATCAATTAAGCCTTAGATCAATGGTTTCTAGGGTCACTTGATGCAATGGTCAGACCTATACTATAATTGATGGTTTTAACATATGAACTTGACCCAATGGTCAAGATCTAATGTTTATTCCTCAAATAAAGTGAAATGATGGCTAATGTAATATTTTGGTCCTAATAATGTGATTTATATGGTTTCCTTTATATGATCAACTTAAGGAGCTTATTTGTTGACAATGGATGGCTTGTTTTAAATGAACAGTCGATTGTGGGTTTTACCCTACTCTCAACAGAAACCATATTGTTTTTAATCAAAGGATGTATAGGGTTAAATGGTAACTTTTATAGATCACATCTGAATAACATCATAGATGATTCATTCAAGGTGTTTACTTATGTAAATGACCAATGGCTTTACCTTTTCAACATTTCATGGTTAGAAGTTGATGCCTTGATAGTCCCATTGTTTTGGGTGACGTTTGTAGTGTAATATCATGATTCTAATGATGAGAATTTGATGGTTCAATGCTTTAGACTTGTAGTCTTACCCTTTCCCTCGTATTTTTATGATTTATAATCACCATGATGAATTAATGGGTAACCCTAATGAGGTATAGCTTGTTATACCTAACTTTAATATAACTACATGATGGTAATTGGGTACAAATAGTCCTTGAATGATTAACATAATAATGGAGTACTATTATGGAATAAGAAGTACCCCCCAAAGTAGATACATGAGGTTGAGCAACAACATTCTCTCTACTATTACAATTGAGACATATTGTATGACTATAGTGAAGGCAATCCATAATGAAAACCACGGTAGAGGATGTGAGCGAGAAGTGTTTAATGAGATAGTAGAAATATCCTACTTGCTTACTAGTTTTAGTATATTTTTTATGAACATATATGGAAATAGATTTGTGCATATCAAAGCATTCAAAGCATAATATCTAGGTTATGTTAGTTCAGAGTGTAAACTTTGAGGAAAAGATGCTTACATTAGCAGCTTTAGACATGAATAAAATGTGATGCAAGGGATTTTAGTATTAAAAATGTAACAACATTACTATGTTAATCCTATGTTTGTTTCTTATAATGTTTGTCAAAAAAGCATTAAGAAATATGTTGAAAAAGAATTTAAAATGTTCACAAAGCCATGAAAGAAGATCCAAGGGAATAGTAAGGGAAAAAATTATAGGAGGACCAAATACAAAATGTCAGATAACTAGCTAATATTCAACTATTCTTTACTTATTATAAATACACACATGGGTTGGCATCACATTCATACATGATTATATGATCAACAACCATAACCCCCACCTAAAACCTATCACTTCATACAAAAGATGAGTCTTTTTCTAGAATTTTGAGTAGTTACAGAGGAAGAAACACAACCATTAGTAAGGTAAACCACCAAACAAACTCGGGGAACAACAATCTTGCCTGATAACTATCAGTGAAATGCACAATGGGAGCATCTTAATGATCAATATAAGGAATAAGAGAGTAGGCATAAGGGAGAACATATCAATAACTATTCTTAATGGCATGGAAAGTCAAAGAGATGAACATCAAGAATGGCTTAAGACATATTTATCATAACACACCAAGCCCTCTGTTCACACAATACAACTCAAATATGTAATATTAACAAACGAGATCATTGTACACATTCATAAATATATGCAAAAACATAATGATGTTTGGATTATAAAACCAAGAACAACAAAGATTGTTTTATTAACTACTATATTATCAAAAAAGATTAGAAAATGTCAAAGATAATACATTGAACCTAGACCATATTTTTAAGACTAGGTTGTCCTACAAAAACACATTTTCAAGTATGCATGTATGGTCTCCATATCCTCTCTTATATTTTGTGATAAATTGTTTATATGCATTCTAGGACATATTTGAGGTTGAGAAACACATTGGATATTCAAAGGGTTTCCTTTTCTTTATAATTTCTTACCTAAAAACAAAAAACCAATAAGGAAAGCTATGAGAGGTTCTGCATCATGAGATAAATATATATTCTTTCTTTATATATCCATGATTATTTTGATAAATGAGTTGTTCCTTATTAGGTGGGAAACATTCCATTTTTACTTGGGGTTTCCCACTTGTTCATTAATTGCTTTATCTTTCTATGATGAGATTACATTTCAAAGCATAAAATTATACACTTACACTTTATGTACCTACAAACCGATGTGTCTAGCAAATGGATGCCAAAACTCATGTTGGACATCATGATGAGGAACATTGGTTTCAGTAAAGGTATAGACACAAAGCAACATTGGATGTCCAAACAACATAAGGACACCTATAAAGAGTGGGACATGAGAGGGATACTAGTTCTCACTATGAAGAATAAACCCATAAGAATCCAAACATATTGCCATGTATTAAGTGAAGGAAGCATTAAATTTACCTCCCAAATTGTATCTACCATAGAGCATAATGATAAAGCAGTCAAAACATAACTATTTACAAAGTTACAATACATGCCATACACAATTGTTCCTGTAACATACTGAATCTCAGGGTCTTCCCTGCAATTTACCCATTCTTGAGCTTTTCTTTGCCTTTTAGTCCATTTGGACCTTTTCCATAAATTTTCCATCCTTTTGGATCATTTTTGGACTCCTTGTGCAATTTGAGCACAATCTGAGGTTGAAATCACTATTTACCCTCATTGATGTAAATTGAGGGGTGTTTGCACAAATAACCCACATTAGGAGATAAGTTAGGGTTAATGTTGTATTTTGGTCATTAATGGGATAATATAGTAGATTATATTTATTTGGAGCTTTTTGGATAAATATATTATTATTAATATGTATTTGAGTTCATATATGTGTAATTAACCTTTATTGTTTCTCTCTCCTCGAAATATGATTTTAATTCATATTAATATGTTATTTTGTTGAGAAATGATTATTTGTACCCTAATGTGTTTTATACCTCGAGATTACTCACATGTTTCTCATTAATAGACTTTTCATATAATTCCTTGATTTTAATATATTATTATACTCTTTTATGAGTTATATATTTTTTTAATGGCCATATTATGTATTAAACGAGATTCTAATTATATAGCATCGTTCTATATGTTAATATGAGCATATGGTTAAATTTTGGTGGCTTTTGGAGTTGTTTTGACCCTTCAAATCCTTTTTATTAGCTTTCAATATAGTATAACTATAATGCATGAATCGATGTCATTTATTCATCAGTAACGCTAAGGTTCGGAGTTATTTAATTTGTCACGCGCCCCTTGGAAGCGATCCAACGGCCACGATCTGACCCGCTCCGATCTGGCGGCTCCCCCACTTTCTCCTTCCTGCAGCCGCTCACGGGTCAGGGAACAGTCCCGACCCCTTGCTTGCTCAGTTCCGTTCTCCCACTCCTCTCCACCGATTCATGTGATTCTTCGCCCGTTGTCTTCGTCGCGTCTCCCCGAGTCCAACATGCTATCACTTGACACCTACCTCTCACTAGTCATGAAATGCCCAAACCTGACGACCTGCCTCTCTCCACCTCTGTGTCGCAGAGGCGAATGGAGTTCTCCTCCGACCTATTTAAGGGGTCGTCGAGCACCCTTAGGCCTCGAGTTTACCCCCTCTCCCTCCAATTTCTTCCCGTCTGCCCTCAGTCACCCCAACCTGCTCAAAGTGTAGCTCCGGCAACGGCGGCCGAGAACTCGTCCTCCCAACCATTTCGGTCCAATAGCTTGAGCGGTAACCTTCCTGGACCCTCGATCTTTCCTTTTTCCGTCTCGTTTGGCACCGAGAAGCTTCGTTTTTCCCGGTCCTATAGGGCCGCCATAGAGCTACCGTCGAGCTCCGTCGGCGCCTGTCGTTTTCGGCTCTGTTGCTCCTCCGACCTCACCGCCGCCGCCTTTCGATTCGCCTTGACTCCTCGGTTGCATTGGTGGCTTTACCCGCGGAATTCCTCCCCTCGTTCACCGGTTTTGACCTCAGTTGGTGATCCCCTGTTCTCGACCCTCGTTGGCTTGTTTTCTTGGGTTCTGGGGTCTTCACGCTTTGGCGATGGAAGCTCCACCTTCGCCGGACCTCAGGGGTCCTTTTTGCTTATTCCTTGTGTGAGGATTGGCCCTGTGAGGCAAGCTGTGCGAGGAGCCTGAGCTCCTGGGTGCCTGCTCGCGCCATGACCGTGGCTGGAAGAAGCCAGGTCATGGAATGACCAAGAGGGTCACGCACGAGCAATGTAATAATTTCCTTGGCTGGGGTACCATCGTCTTTTCACCCCCCAGTTTCTTCTTTCTATTGCAAAGCAATTGATTTTTGCAAATGACTGATATGCCCTCGTCTTTTTATTTGATTGATTTTGTGAGCAAGGGTAGGTCAGTCTTTTCTCCTATTATTTACATCGATTTGTATTTCGATTTAAATACCTGTCACACTATGGTTTTCCTAATTTCTGATTGGTCAGGTTTACTTAATTCGTAGTAAATCGATCCTTTATCAGAAAAATATGAATAAATAGTCGATGGAAAGGATTTTTAACGTAGAATTCGATTTTGTGGTTTTTGAGACCTGATTCTCAAGGATTTTCCGAAGTTTACTTTGAATGGCATTTTTAATATGTAATTGTTTTAAAATACATAATTAATTCATTTTAACTCTGTTTTATATAATAAGATATGTTTTCTTAATCAGGAGATTATGAGTAATCGTTTGGACTTGGTTTTGAGCTCTAAATCATAGTTTTGTAAAATTAGGGTTTTTTCTATGTTTATGTCTTTATATATATTAATGCATGTGTTATGTTTATAACTAGGATATTATATGGATGGATTGCTATCTGTTTGGTGGTTATGATGGTAATGTATATATCTAAGGTATGTGAAACCTATTTCAGTATGTGCATCCTATTCTAGTATGTGGACTCTATTCATAAATGTGATGGTAAATGTGCAATACACCTACTCTCAGTTGGGAACTTTTCCAACCCCACACTCATGTTTGTGCTAGCCTTGTTATCCCTCTAATTACATTTATTGGCTCTTTACTTAGATTATGCCATTATGGCTTAATCATTGGAATCATTCTTCTACATATGTTGCCTCCTTTAATTGGAATTGTTTTAATCTTGTGATTGATCTTGTTGCTCATTTGAGTGTAATTCCTTAATCTTGTTATTTGACTATGTGGATCATCCTTTTGAGATATTTGGAAACATTGAATAATGTTGTTCCTTGTTGACTCCTTTATTTGTTGGAATTCTTGTATAATGATGTTGCCTATGATGGCATGATGATTGAGATTATTTATTTGGGTTTTATTCCCAATGCTTGTTGAATCTTGTTATATACTTTTCACTATGCTGCCAAGTGAATATTTATGCATGATATAGTTATTGGCCAATTGACAATGTAGTGTACATGAGTACAAACCACCCACAGGGCACTGAGGTTTTAGTCCTCCTTCCGGGCACTGGGGTTTTAGTCCCCCTGCCAATTTTATATATTAGGCACTGGGGTTTTATTCCCCCTGCCACTTTTTAGGCACTGGGGTTTTAGTCCCCCTGCCATTGGTGAGGTCCGGTAGGTGCCTCACCCTACATTGATAGGACGTTGTGTCATAATTTATATTCATGCAAATGTGATAATTGTTGATATTTAAATGTGGCCGTTTCTCTCTCTCATATTCATATATTTGTCTCATCTCTTTGGAAATCTCTTCTTGTGGAGAATCTTTTATGTTGCAAAGCTTTTATTATTATTTGTCCTATTCCTTTTTATTAACACATACCTTTTATCTTTCTCTTGCTGGATGACCCCAACCATCCAGGTTAGGATCAGAGTGCGCATGGAAGCTTGGTGAACCCAAGGCTAAGGATAGGATAAGAAGATGAAGAACTTATAGTATATGATCATAGTTGCCTATATGTTTTAAATAGTTTGTTTGGAGACAATGTTGTATTAGTCTAAGTCTTCCTCTACCTAGATCCTTGTAGTTGCTTGTACAAAGTTGTACTCCCATTTGGGAAATTTGTAACGTACTCTTTATACATTTTTGAATAATGTCAAGATTTAATTCTTCCGCTGCCATACTTTTGGTGTTTTTGTTTATCATGATTTTAGTAGAGACTGAGGGTCTTTACAGCATGGTATCAGAGCATCAAGGTAGTCGGATTCTTGACTAGTTCAAAATTGTCTCCTAGATAGAACCCTTATATTATATAGTTTCCCTATAGTAAGTTTTTCACCTTAGAGTTGACCTATAAAGAATGTTTGATTTAGGATCATAATAATTTCTTATTGGAAATAAAATTTGTCAACTTTTTGGTGAAATATCTATTGAGTAGCTATTAGAGCAAGAAGTTGAAAGTGATGGTGTCTAGAAAGGGTTAGAGCTTGGGGGCTGGCAATATTTTCCTCCGCCCCACTAGCTTGGTAACGAGGACTCCTGAGCTCATATGACCTGGCCTGGCCTGATCTGAAACGGACAGCTCGAAATAGTCTACCTTTAGACATTACCTTATTGTTGAATAACTTTTATAACCCTTATATGATGATTTGATTTCTTTTCTCAAACAAAAATAATCTAGTAATCCCTAAGTATCTTATATGAGCCTTAGATTACCATGTTAGGGTTAAGTGTACCCTAGGCTATATCTTGAATTGGAAGGTAGAGTTTAGTAAGACTTTCATGTTGGATCTTATACCTTTAAGATAGTTTGACTTAGTCAACCTTTTGAGTGGAAAGGTAGTGTTAGTACCTTGTTAGATTTTGGGGTTGTTGATTTCGAGGACGAAATCCTCTTTAGGGGGTTGGAATCCCTCAATGCCTTGAAATCAAGAAACTCTAACTCCTTAGACACGGGAATAGAAAGCTTATGTGTTTAGAGTTTAATAAACCTAATATGTTTGTAATTCATCTTGTTTGCTTATGGATAAGTCATATAATTCTCATGATTGAACCTTAATATACTCTTGATGCACATAATCATTAATTGTTCATATGTGGATACACATAGCTTGGGTTTGGTCACCCTAATGATAAAATATGTAATGGTAAAATACACCCTAAGGATGCCTTGATATGTAAGGGTCATGTTGACCTAAACCCTAGGATGTAATCATCTAGCCTTGACAATACATATATACCCTTCATGCCTTTAGTGACATTAGGTGTAATCACATGATATACCTTAATGCATGTAAATGGATTGTAATCCCTTAATCATAGTTGTGACCTAATTATCCACACATGTTAGGCATAGCACCTCGTTGACTAAAATACATCTCATTGATCATCTTATTGGTTTATGAATCAAATCAGTAATAGGATAATGAGTAATTAGATTCATATAATGTGAGGTTAATTCATAGTAATTAGTGTTGTGAGAGAATATGATTAGTGATGTCATGGATATGAGTATGTTAGATGTTGTGACCATATGTTCCTTGGAGATAAGCCATATACCCTTAGACCTGTTATTAGGGTAATAATTGGTTGGATGATATTATATGGCATAATCCCACATGATGTAGTTGTTGGGTAATAATGTTGAGTTATTTAGGTTTTGACCTAATACATTAATTGTTGTTAGGAATGGTTTAGTATAAATGGCTTAGTAAACCCTAATTGTGCTTAAAACCCTTAATGAGGGAGATACCCATGATATATAGTTGAGATATAATTGTTTTGTAATAAAATGTGGCACAAGTGTTAGTATTATAGATATGCTGCCTTTTCATGATAGAGTTTATGTAACAAGATGTTAGTTTGAGTTTGATAAAAGGCTATAGGTTTTGTGAAAACCTTAGTAACACCTGACTTATGTAGATTTTATGTAGTACCCTAGATTAAGGGTTATAACCTAGTTGTTTATGGTTGGGATGTTACACACTCACACTCTCTTTCCTCTTGTTGTGATTTCGGGGACGAAATCCTCTTTAAGGGGTGGTGTGCTGTAACATACTGAATCTCAGGGTCTTCCCTGCAATTTACCCATTCTTGAGCTTTTCTTTGCCTTTTAGTCCATTTGGACCTTTTCCATAAATTTTCCATCCTTTTGGATCATTTTTGGACTCCTTGTGCAATTTGAGCACAATCTGAGGTTGAAATCACTATTTACCCTCATTGATGTAAATTGAGGGGTGTTTGCACAAATAACCCACATTAGGAGATAAGTTAGGGTTAATGTTGTATTTTGGTCATTAATGGGATAATATAGTAGATTATATTTATTTGGAGCTTTTTGGATAAATATATTATTATTAATATGTATTTGAGTTCATATATGTGTAATTAACCTTTATTGTTTCTCTCTCCTTGAAATATGATTTTAATTCATATTAATATTTTATTTTGTTGAGAAATGATTATTTGTACCCTAATGTGTTTTATACCTCGAGATTACTCACATGTTTCTCATTAATAGACTTTTCATATAATTCCTTGATTTTAATATATTATTATACTCTTTTATGAGTTATATATTTTTTTAATGGCCATATTATGTATTAAACGAGATTCTAATTATATAGCATCGTTCTATATGTTAATATGAGCATATGGTTAAATTTTGGTGGCTTTTGGAGTTGTTTTGACCCTTCAAATCCTTTTTATTAGCTTTTAATATAGTATAACTATAATGCATGAATCGATGTCATTTATTCATCAGTAACGCTAAGGTTCGGAGTTATTTAATTTGTCACGCGCCCCTTGGAAGCGATCCAACGGCCACGATCTGACCCGCTCCGATCTGGCGGCTCCCCCACTTTCTCCTTCCTCCAGCCGCTCACGGGTCAGGGAACAGTCCCGACCCCTTGCTTGCTCAGTTCCGTTCTCCCACTCCTCTCCACCGATTCATGTGATTCTTCGCCCGTTGTCTTCGTCGCGTCTCCCCGAGTCCAACATGCTATCACTTGACACCTACCTCTCACTAGTCATGAAATGCCCAAACCTGACGACCTGCCTCTCTCCACCTCTGTGTCGCAGAGGCGAATGGAGTTCTCCTCCGACCTATTTAAGGGGTCGTCGAGCACCCTTAGGCCTCGAGTTTACCCCCTCTCCCTCCAATTTCTTCCCGTCTGCCCTCAGTCACCCCAACCTGCTCAAAGTGTAGCTCCGGCAACGGCGGCCGAGAACTCATCCTCCCGACCATTTCGGTCCAATAGCTTGAGCGGTAACCTTCCTGGACCCTCGATCTTTCCTTTTTCCGTCTCGTTTGGCACCGAGAAGCTTCGTTTTTCCCGGTCCTATAGGGCCGCCATAGAGCTACCGTCGAGCTCCGTCGGCGCCTGTCGTTTTTCGGCTCTGTTGCTCCTCCGACCTCACCGCCGCCGCCTTTCGATTCGCCTTGACTCCTCGGTTGCATTGGTGGCTTTACCCGCGGAATTCCTCCCCTCGTTCAGCGGTTTTGACCTCAGTTGGTGATCCCCTGTTCTCGACCCTCGTTGGCTTGTTTTCTTGGGTTCTGGGGTCTTCACGCTTTGGCGATGGAAGCTCCACCTTCGCCGGACCTCAGGGGTCCTTTTTGCTTATTCCTTGTGTGAGGATTGGCCCTGTGAGGCAAGCTGGGCGAGGAGCCTGAGCTCCTGGGTGCCTGCTCGCGCCATGACCGTGGCTGGAAGAAGCCAGGTCATGGAATGACCAAGAGGGTCACGCACGAGCAATGTAATAATTTCCTTGGCTGGGGTACCATCGTCTTTTCACCCCCCAGTTTCTTCTTTCTATTGCAAAGCAATTGATTTTTGCAAATGACTGATATGCCCTCGTCTTTTTATTTGATTGATTTTGCGAGCAAGGGTAGGTCAGTCTTTTCTCCTGTTATTTACATCGATTTGTATTTCGATTTAAATACCTGTCACACTATGGTTTTCCTAATTTCTGATTGGTCAGGTTTACTTAATTCGTAGTAAATCGATCCTTTATCAGAAAAATATGAATAAATAGTCGATGGAAAGGATTTTTAACGTAGAATTCGATTTTGTGGTTTTTGAGACCTGATTCTCAAGGATTTTCCGAAGTTTACTTTGAATGGCATTTTTAATATGTAATTGTTTTAAAATACATAATTAATTCATTTTAACTCTGTTTTATATAATAAGATATGTTTTCTTAATCAGGAGATTATGAGTAATCGTTTGGACTTGGTTTTGAGCTCTAAATCATAGTTTTGTAAAATTAGGGTTTTTTCTATGTTTATGTCTTTATATATATTAATGCATGTGTTATGTTTATAACTAGGATATTATATGGATGGATTGCTATCTGTTTGGTGGTTATGATGGTAATGTATATATCTAAGGTATGTGAAACCTATTTCAGTATGTGCATCCTATTCTAGTATGTGGACTCTATTCATAAATGTGATGGTAAATGTGCAATACACCTACTCTCAGTTGGGAACTTTTCCAACCCCACACTCATGTTTGTGCTAGCCTTGTTATCCCTCTAATTACATTTATTGGCTCTTTACTTAGATTATGCCATTATGGCTTAATCATTGGAATCATTCTTCTACATATGTTGCCTCCTTTAATTGGAATTGTTTTAATCTTGTGATTGATCTTGTGGCTCATTTGAGTGTAATTCCTTAATCTTGTTATTTGACTATGTGGATCATCCTTTTGAGATATTTGGAAACATTGAATAATGTTGTTCCTTGTTGACTCCTTTATTTGTTGGAATTCTTGTATAATGATGTTGCCTATGATGGCATGATGATTGAGATTATTTATTTGGGTTTTATTCCCAATGCTTGTTGAATCTTGTTATATACTTTTCACTATGCTACCAAGTGAATATTTATGCATGATATAGTTATTGGCCAATTGACAATGTAGTGTACATGAGTACAAACCACCCACATGGCACTGAGGTTTTAGTCCTCCTGCCGGGCACTGGGGTTTTAGTCCCCCTGCCAATTTTATATATTAGGCACTGGGGTTTTATTCCCCCTGCCACTTTTTAGGCACGGGGTTTTAGTCCCCCTGCCATTGGTGAGGTCCGGTAGGTGCCTCACCCTACATTGATAGGACGTTGTGTCATAATTTATATTCATGCAAATGTGATAATTGTTGATATTTAAATGTGGCAGTTTCTCTCTCTCATATTCATATATTTGTCTCATCTCTTTGGAAATCTCTTCTTGTGGAGAATCTTTTATGTTGCAAAGCTTTTATTATTATTTGTCCTATTCCTTTTTATTAACACATACCTTTTATCTTTCTCTTGCTGGATGACCCCAACCATCCAGGTTAGGATCAGAGTGCGCATGGAAGCTTGGTGAACCCAAGGCTAAGGATAGGATAAGAAGATGAAGAACTTATAGTATATGATCATAGTTGCCTATATGTTTTAAATAGTTTGTTTGGAGACAATGTTGTATTAGTCTAAGTCTTCCTCTACCTAGATCCTTGTAGTTTCTTGTACAAAGTTGTACTCCCATTTGGGAAATTTGTAACGTACTCTTTATACATTTTTGAATAATGTCAAGATTTAATTCTTCCGCTGCCATACTTTTGGTGTTTTTGTTTATCATGATTTTAGTAGAGACTGAGGGTCTTTACAATTCCTCTCCATAAAGGTTGCACAACAAAAATAAAAAAGGTACCTCTTATCATGCACAAGACTAGTTGTAGAAGGAACATGGGCATCCCGAGCTATTCTCATTTACATATCATGTAGGTAATTTTATAGAGTCATAGTTCTCTAAATCACCTATACCTAGGTGTGTTGGGATGGAAACCCATAGAAAGGGGGTATGTGTCAGTAGTCTTTGTGTATGTGCATGAAACTAATAGTTGGACATCATAGTGGATTAAAAGTAGAAAAGGGTCTATTTCCATGAAAAAAGGGTCTATCATCATGTAGGTAAGTTCAAGAGAATACTTTAAAAAGGTATTGTACAAAAAATGAGGAAATGGAAGTATGGCATCAAATAACCCTTGTTTAAATCTTACCCAATAAATAACAACAATAATAACATTAGCATGAGTGTTACACTAAGTCATGAATCATAGGACTAAGACACCACAGGATCCTAAATCAGGAGGTAAGGGGGATTAAAACCGTAATACCCCAAGGGAAAGGGCGAATAAAACCCTGATACCCAATGTATAACGTGTGGGACACATGCCTAACTTGTATGGATATACAAAAATAATGCTACTGTAGGTTACTCATCTCATTAATGAGCATGTGTAATATGGTGCCAATATAAACTGATTCCATAATCAAAACATTCAAAGATATGAAATGTAAAGATAGTAAGTGTGGTCATAAATTCAATATAAAATATCAATTCAAAATTTCAACAGAAAATTTTGATTATATTTCATGAAGTTTGGGAAATTTGACAAGACGGAGTAACATTCAAAAGGTGCCTCATAATTGGAAATTGGTTTATAATCAATGAATGATCAAATAAAAAGAAGTATCACAAACATATGAGTCATCCCTAATCACTCCTTTCTTTACTTCTAAGGTCAGGCTCCCTTCTTTTTAAAACCTAGCTACAACATATGTAAATTTCGTTATTATTTATTCCATTAAATTCATTACACATAAAAGTGACCCTACTATAAATTCAAAACCAGGTCCTAAAACTCAATCCTTAAAAGCGGTCACAATCTACTAATTTAAAAAATGTAAACATATGCATTTTTCAAATCATTTGACATTTATTTATAATTTATACAAACTTAATTCATTATCAATTATGTATTATTAAAATGAAGACAAAAATACTCAGTTTTCTACCTCATCAACTCAATTAGTAACCAAGTGTGATTAGGAAAATTTTAAAATCTAAACTTCGATTCTTTCTATTAAGGTAGGGTCAAAATAATCAGAAAGACTCTATGGGGTGGAGGACAGACTTCCCGAAGGGACTGTCCCCTTCATCGTGCCATTGTAGCCCAACAAGAGCTTGGCTATAGAGGTATGATCACATATTGCAAGTCCTAGAACCCACCAAGCAAAGGTGGTGCATTCCTCATAACAATGCAGATACATGGAGTCCTTGCTTATAGTCTAGGACTGTCAAACTAGGGAGTTGTATTCCCTACAAATGAATAGGGGTTACAATGTTTGGCTGTGAGTGAAGAGAACCCATTTACATTTGGTTTGAGTTCGAGACACAATGAATAGAGGAGACAAAGACCAACATAGGAAATCAGGTTGCAAGTGGGATGCAAATATATACCAATGATCCTACACATAAACTAGACGAAGAAGGAAATTGAGTGACAATAGGAGTCAATTAAGACACTTGCGGTGTGGTCGATCTTGTTTGGAGAATTACCATTAAGGGTTAGGCATGCATAAAACAATAGAGGTCAACCAAAAGTAGCTAGCATTGATTGGAGGTTAAAAAGGAAATGTAAGGATCAAAATCCAAGAATAATGGAACATTAAAATATTCATCCAAAAAATACACTTTAAATCTCCTCCATGGTTCCACATTGTCTTTCTTAGCCTCCCTAAAGTTCAATGACACCAGGTTCCTTTCCAATAGAAGGTCATGGAGGAGGTGATGCAAGAGTCCATTGGTAGAATGAATGGACAAAAGTAATGACCCAAGTAGATAAGAGGATAAAATGAGGGAAGTCTAGATTGTTACCAAGTAGTTAATTGAACAAAGGTGAGGAATACCATTATGGATCCTTGGTGATTTCCAAAGAAGAAGATCAACTTTGGTCATGTACAAGAACATGTTGTATATCAATTGGTTACACAAAAAGGGGGATGTGTGTTGAGCCTAAGGCTTAAGGGTCCTCAAAGGGTGATGGGTAATAGTTAGAGAGGTCTGGGATTCATTTGTGAAGTAGCATGGATAGTGTGTCTATGTTGGGATTGCACATTTTACATTCAAGCCACCACTCCACGTGTGTAATGTCATCAAGGAAATGGAAGAACATGGGGAATGTCATGAAACTATTTATTACCCTAAATCCACACTCCTAATGGATACACAATCAAAGGTAAGTGGACTGGTGCGTCCTTCCTCACAATGGATCAAATAATGTATGTATGAATAAAACCCAAATAAACAACATAGATGACTTAAGGTATGAGACAACATGGAAAATCTAAAGAAACTAAATTAGTACCTAATATTAAGATCTTAGTCCCACACATCAACCATATGAACTCCATTTTCATGACATTAGATGATTCCACAAATGAGAGCAACATATTATAATATTAGAGTTGAAGCAATGATCATAGGAACAATCATAGTTTACATGTTACCTAAAATCATAAAATGGGTGTACATCAAAAAAATGGTGTTGGGTACACTATAAAACACATAAACTTCCAATTTTAAGAGAACATATATTCTTGGAGAAATTTAATGTATATCAATATAGAAAACAACAACATTAAATACTTTCTTATCAACATGCAAGAGTATTTTATATGAATTTCTATTATATTAAATAACATGATTTGGTCATTGACCAACTTCTTAAAGGAAGGCTCTGTGAGGGGCACTGAGGCTCAATGACTAAATATCACCTTGTTTCTACATTATTGAACTTAAGACTAAAATCATTGAGCTAACTCTATCTCAACATGCCCTTTTCCCTTACCTCAAAAATTTAGGTGAGAAGGTTTTTATAATGGAGAAGTTCAATTGTGTTGAAGTTTTGTTTAACATAGTTTAGTTAAGATCAAACATAGTAATCATAGGTATTTCTAGCACAGTTCTTGTTCCAAATAGAAAGGTTATTTCTGAGTCTCCGCAACTTCACATACAAACAAACATAGGACAACTTGTAACCTCAATTTTTCACAATTTTTAACAACATCAGTAAAATCTTATCTAACAGTTCAAGCATTTATGAATGTAAAAGAAGGAATAATCGTTATTTTCTTACCAATAACAAGAGAGAATTTTACAACCACTAATAATGTTAGGAACGAGATTTCCTTGATTTTCAGTTAAAGTATCCATTAAAATGTTATTATGAACTTTATCAATCTTTGAAGTGACAAATCTCAAGCCACCCTAATGATTATTCTAGGAAAAGAGGGGACCATGAGACAGAGTTCATACAAGATACACTTGAGCATAATATCATCAAATTCATTCATAGACTTATTTGTATAAGGGACTTTACCCATATTCTTGTCATTTCTTCTAACATCACTAAAGTCATCGAGAATAACCTAAGAATCCTACATAGATCTATGAATTATATAAATATCATGCTAAAGCCTAGTAATGGAAAAATCAGGATTGTAACCCTAGACAACATTGAGAAATAAGTCCTTATCTTCAACAAAGACTATAGATTGAACAAATTGATTTGACACATAGATCTTGTTAGAGCAAAATAACTTATCTCACAACATGAAAACTCTCCCTATTTGATATAGGGCTCTAGGGGGGGTGAATAGAGCTTCAAAATTCTCACAAGAATAGTTATACCTTCAAATTATATCCATTCAAAACAAAATCTAAATCTCAATTTGAAGTTCTATCTAAAAAAGCATAGCAAGGATGAGAGAGATTGAAACAAACACTTGGACAAGTTGGTTAGAGTGATTCCAATCTCCAAAATAGGAGATTGTCAATCCCCTACCTAGAGTGGTCAACCTCTAGGACTTTGCAACCCATGTTACTTATATTCCATTACTAGAGATACAAGAACACCACAGTACATCCAAGGACTTACCTATCTAAGCCAAGAGTCTTTCACCTACAGAAGGACTTACATACTTAATCAATATGTCTTCAGCCTTCACCAAGGATTTACCCACACTTGCATCATGTCTTTATCCTCACAGGAATTACCCACTCTTCTTGAATATTTCGCCTTATCCTTCTCCTTCACTTGAAAAATATCTTGACACCTTCTTCAACCTTTCAGAAGAACAACAACTCCTCCACTCGAAGAAGATCACTTCAGCCTTTGCTCTTTGAGAAAGGGGATAGGGAAGATGGAAAGATGGAGAGCTTTACAAGATAACATGGAGGTAGCTCTATTACAACATGCCTAACTGACTCATAATCATGAAATGCTTTGTAAATGAGAGAGATAAAGGGGCTCAAAGGGTTGTAGCACACTCAACTATAGAAAGGACCAATGATAGCATGAATGAAAAACCTTGGAATGAACTCCAAGAGGTCCTATTTATAGTTGGGGGTGTTCCTTTGTGTATGGGATCACTCAAGAATGCAAATAACCATTTTGCAACTTGCAACAGATCTATTTTCATTTCTAACAACTCTCCAATGGTTGGAATCATGTTATTTGTGTTTTTTGTACAATGCATTTTGTCGAGTTTCAATAAAGGTAACTCGACCAATCCACTAATCAACAAAGGCAATTTACAAACTATCGGTCGAGTTTGTCCTGGGAAACTCGATTGATCAGTCCAAATAAATTTTGGTTTGTGAGTTGGTAGGTCAATTTCTATGAGTTTACAATTCGACTGATTGATCCATTTTCAAAAATCCATCATTGATCGGTCAAGATCCAAACTTGACCAACAAAGTTGCTGGGACAATTTTTTCAGAATGATTTTTGAGTGATCAAACATTGGAATTAAGTGTCCTTGATTTTTTCTCTTCTTTGTTGCAAGTCATATCATCATTACAATTATTATAAAAATATTCTAAGATGGTTTGGAGTGATTTCCCAAATTGCACATTTGCATTGCTTTTGGCTTGAACTTGGACAAGCTAGGGCTTGTGGAATTTGATCCTTTTCATGTACCTAAAGCCTGAAATAAATCTTTGACAAACACATTAGATACATATGAATGGAATGGTTAAGTCATTATCAAAATATGGACAATGTATAACTCTCAAGTCAACACTCTCCCCCTTTTGACAATGATAAACCATTCCTCAACATATTGAAAAGGATATGTAAAGTTATACCTTAGCCTTGTGAATTGCAAGGGGATTCATAATTTTAACAATGTGAATTGATCCCCCTCAATCTATGCTCACTCTTACCTACATAGTTAGTTTTTCTACACAAAGTAATATAACATGTATACTACATGGCCCTGTAGCAAGTCACATGATAAAGCATATTCTTAGGTAAGAAAAGGAGTGGATAGACAATATAAACAATATGGTTGAGCTTCAAAACATTGAAATTCTCTCCCCCTTTTCACATTATCACAAAGTAAGGGGGTAGAAGAGCACAAAAATGAGTCTTTTCCAAGCACAACCAAAGACATGCAACCACAAGATAAAACATGCAACTACATAACACACATCAAACAGAGATGAGAGAGAAATAAGCAACTAGTGTCATAATCAAAATTTGGAAAGCATAACATTAACTCACATGATAGAACATATATAGAGTTATGATATAGAAGATTAAGATTACAACACATTGCATTTCTCAAAGCAACTACATGCCAAAATGATGAAAAGAACATGATGATATAAAATAGTATAGCTCAGATAATGTGCCCATACATTTTAAGTACAAAATAGTCTAGAAAGATATATGTGATCAACATCTAAAGGATAAAAACTAAAACATCTAAACATCTAGGATATCTAAGTCTAGAGGGTCATCATCATCATATCATCATTAAAAGCTTCATGCTCATAGTCATCATCTCCATCTAAATGTGCAATAGAAGCAACAACTTAAGCTTCATCACCAGATGCACCAACCAAGCCAAAATCAGAACCATCTGAACCATTATTGCCATCATAAGATACCTGCTCATCAGCAATAATAACTTCATCATCAACATGGTTAGGCATCTCCACATCGGCTGAAGGACCGAAACCACGATCGGGCCAGATGGCATTCTACTCAGCCCAAGACATACCAAGGTCATGCAACTCTTCGGCTTGAGGAAAAGTGGTAGCAGAGGTGCCAACTTATGCAAGTAAGGTATCTATGGGGCCAACAGGGAGATGTAGCACTCTAGGGGTAGATCCACCAACAACAGAGGGTGTAGAAGTGGAAGCAACATGTGGACGGGTAGGGTAGAAGTGATTATATGCATAGGATACATGATCACCACCTGGGTAGGGATGGTAGATAGAATAATTATGGGCATATGATATATTCATGGTAAACATGATATCATAGAGATCCTCATGCATATGCTCCTAATCTTGAAGGTTGTACACCTGTTGATGCATCATGTAACCCATGAGGGCTTCAATTGATACATTGAATGAGGCACGGGTAGGTCAGGATGGTTGAGGAGGTGGAGGTGCCTGGGTGGAGGTAGAGGCTCAAGGTGTGGTAGAAGAAGATGGAGGTAGGCTTTTCTTGATTGTGGTCTCATTGATACCGACTCCTTTTCTAGTAGGTTTGCAATGAATATCATGAAAAAGAGACTTCCCAGTGATAGATTGAAAGAGATCATGAATCAGGGCTGGGTAGGGAGGGTGGGTGGGTACCTCGGGTGTTTTTCCTGGAGTTGAATCTAGTCATATGGTGAACAACATATCTAGACCATTTGACTTCGATGTGCTTTAGAAGGAAAAACATAATCACTGATGTGTTCTCTGCAATTTCAATTTGATTTTTCTTGGGGTGAATATTGTAGTTGACTACCAGAGCGAGAATTTGGTTTCTAAGATCCAAAGTAGGGGAGGTTCAGATAGACTTATTCTTATCGAGAAACTGAGGCTTCTTAAAGAACTTATGTATGGCAAGGAGAGTGAGATCATATTACTTGTAGAAGGCCTCATGGTCTAGGAGGTCAAAATACTCAAGGTAATCTTTCCTCCATGTGTTGGTCACCTCAGTACCATTGAAAAACATATTCAAGGTATATTATGATATTTTGAACTTCTTATTGGCCATCATGGAAGTAAGAATTACTTGAGCATTAGGCGGGGGGGGGGGTACAAGAGTTTCATAATTCCATGAAAAATTTGCATAAAATTCATGAACGACCTTAGTTCTTGTGATGGAGTTGTTATATTATTGGCATTTGACACTCAAGGCTGATAGGTGGTAGTCATACTACAACTCAGCTACGTCATCTATGACCTTTTATCTATGCGTATGTGGCTCAAAAAAGGCACGAAAAATGGAAGGGGTTCCTAGGAATGGTCTCCTTGTGCCTATTTAGATCTTCATTAGAGACAAAGAAGGTATCATTAAAAGGAATGGGGAAAGAGTTGGATGAAGAGGATGGTTCCCCCGAAGGGGCGACTCTCTTTCTCCTATTGGAAGCCATGAAGGCGGAGAAAAGGAGATTGAGAGGTCAAAAATGAAGTAAACACCACCAAAAACCAACCAAACACCGAGGGCTGATGTGGAATAGAGATATGAAGGTCAAGCAAGGGTTGGCTAGAGATAGGAAAGGGAAGGCCAGTGCTAGGGTTGAGAGCTTGAGAGAGCTGGAGAAGGAAACAATTGTTTTTTCTCTAGATGAGAGGGAGAAAATTGGCCAAACCGTACTTAAGTTTTTCTCTAGCCCGACAATCGGTCAAGTTTTGTGAGATGGAAACTCGACCAAATGGATTTTTACAAAAGCCCTCAGCCACTGATCGGTCGATTTGCGAACTCGACCGATGGTCAACCTGATCCATCATTAGAAATTTTAATTTCTAGCCATTTGAGTTCTAATTAAATTTATTTTTTTGGTCCATTTTTCATTTTAAGCATACTAGGCACATAACTCATCATTAGGTGCTATTTAACGATAAAATAGGGTGTTTGCAAAAAATACCCAAATCAGGCAAAAAAAGGTAAAACAACATGAAAATTTAGCACTTTAGCAAGAAAGGGTGATCAAGATATAAGGAATGCATATAGGATACATAGAAACTAACTAGAGGGCATATCAGATTCATAAAAAGTAGTTATGAGAAATTTAGATCTAATAAAGTTAAATTTCTCTCTAGCTAGAGGATTAGGAAAAGTGTATACCAATTGATTTGCTGTATCCACATGTGTGATATAAATATCCTTCATGGCAATGTGATCATGAAGAAACTTGTAATGACCCTGACCTTCGTTATGAGTTAACCCTATTCTTTTTGGCTAAATAAGTTGCCTATAAAATTAATATAATCCTCTAAAGTGTTTTTTTATCAGGTAACAAACTTATGTTTCAAATTAGGTAATGTTTGAATAATGTTTGAGCAATGTTCTCATATTTTGGACCAAAATGCAATTTACCCTAGATGAGGGTATATATTGCAATTTTTCACATGTTGAAAGTGCCCTAAGTGATTTAGCATCATAAGAAAGAGAATTATTCTAGGTGGTGGATTGTGGAAAGCCTAAATTCCAATTTGAACTTGTTTGAATAATGTTAGTGCCTTGTGTACCAATTTTGGTATAAGTTGTAATTTACCCAAAATGTAGGGTTGATATGCAATTTACCACCTCTATAGTGTTACAAATCCCTCCGAGTATCATGTAGAGGAGAGATAAAGAAGGAGACACCATGATTGAATCATATTTGAGTATGATACTCTTGGTGATGAAAAGACCAAGAAAGTGTTGTATGTGAAACCCTAATTTGAGCTTATATCGGGTTGTAGGGTCCATATGGGAGTTCCTATTAGCCAAGGAGCCATAAAGGGGATCCCATATCGGTTTTTGAACTCTTGTCCTTATCCATGACGAGCTAAGAACCTCATAGAGGTGATCCATGATGAGTTAGATGTTCCTTGCAAAAGTTGTATCGGTTTGCATAATTTATGAGATAAAGATGAAATATCTTATCAAACAAGATAACTAATGGCCGAAATATCATCTCTAGATTATCCTCAAGTGTTTTGCATGTCAAGACAAATATGAGTGCATGCAAGGATAGGTGTCAACCATGCATGGACATGTGGCACCTAGTAGCTTAAAATGGTGACAAGATGTTTAATGGCCTTGTAAGCCATGTGAATAGTTGTTGCCTAGTGAGAGGTGACAAGATGTGTAATGGACTTGTGATCCATGTGAATAGTTGTTGTCTAGTGAGAGGTGACAAGATGTGTAATGGCCTTGTGATCCATGTGAATAGTTGTTTCCTAGTGAGAGGTGACAAGATGTGTAATGGCCTTGTGAGCCATGTGAATAGTTGTTGCCTAGTGAGAGGTGACAAGATGTGTAATGGCCTTGTGAGCCATCTGAATAGTTGTTGCCTAATGAGAGGTAACAAGATTTTTATAAAAAACTCATGATCTAGAGATTAATGTAAGAGATGATAATGTTCAAAATCAACCAAGCAACTGGGAAACCCTTAACATAATAATAATAATAAATGGTTATAGCCAAATAAGGGCTATAATATTTTTTGAATATGCTAAAATGAGATATGATGAATAATTGTATCACATAAAGGATGTGAATGTGTATGATGGTTTGACCGAGGGACAAGATGTGTAATGAACTTGTGAGCCATGTGAATAGTTGTTGCCTAGTGAGAGGTGACAAGATGTGTAATGGCCTTGTGAGCCATCTGAATAGTTGTTGCCTAGTGAGAGGTAACAAGATTTTTATAAAAAAACTCATGATCTAGAGATTAATGTAAGAGATGATAATGTTCAAAATCAACCAAGCAACTGGGAAACCCTTAACATAATAACAATAATAAATGGTTATAGCCAAATAAGGGCTATAGTATTTTTTTAATATGCTAAAATTAGATATGATGAATAATTGTATCACATAAAGGATGTGAATGTGTATGATGGTTCGACCGATGGATAATGCCTAGAAAATGTGATGTGGTGTTCAATGATGAGTTTAAGGGATTGATATCCCATGATGAAAGTGAAAGGGAAACATAAAGGTATTCCAACTCTTATGAAATCCTTAGCAATATGGCAATGATCTCACAGGGTTGGTATAATCCAATGTCTTGCTATACTCTCAAAATGATCTCACAGGGTTGGCATAGTCCAATGCCTGGATAAACTCACACGATTGGTACAATCCAATACCTGGTTGTGATCTCACAAGGTTGGTATAATCCAATGCCTGGTTGTACTCTCAAAATGATCTCATAGGGTTGGCATAGTCCAATGCATGGCTAAACTCACATGATTGGTACAATCCAATACCTGGCTGTGATATCACAAGGTTGGTATAATCTAATGCCTAGATGTACTCTCAAAATGATCTCATAAGGTTGGCATAGTCCAATGCCTGGATGAACTCACATGATTGGTACAATCCAATACCTGGCTGTGATCTCACAGCGTTGGTATAATCCAATGCTTGGTTGTACTCTCAAAATGATCTCATAGGGTTGGCATATTCCAATGCCTGGCTAAACTCACAAGATTGGTACTATCCAATACCTGGCTATGATCTCACAGGGTTAGCATAGTCCAATGCCTGGCTGAACTCTATTAGGATTGACATAGTCCAATGCCTGGCTGTGATATCAAGATTGGCATAGTTTAATACCTGGTTGTGATCTCTAGAATGGTATAATCCAATACTTAGCTAAACTCTTACAAAATCAATACCAAGTTAGCAAATTGGCTGAGGCTAACAGATAGAAATGAGAATGATTCATGGTCATCATACCATGATAATATTATCACATGATATGCTTGAGATGCTGGCATAATATGATGGGTAAAGGATATACATGTTGTGGCAACACATCCCACTATCACATAGACAACGAGGTGTTACGCAAAAACGTGCAAAAATCACCATAACCACAGATTACCAAAAACACAGGTTAAATAAAACTGATTGTAGAAAGTTGATAAACAGAGAAAGTATTACATTCAAGTCCACATCCTGTAGGGAAACATGTTGTATAAAACATTACAAAATCTTGGCACATGTCCACAGCTTAAGAGATCAGCTGTCCTGTTATTACACAAGTTCATCACCTGTTTATATGTACATAACGGCCCACATTTGGCCAGCAACAGGATATACAAAACATCAATAGCTGTACATCACGAAACAACGTCCAGACACCTCCAAGGACGTGAGAGTACATGGATAACTCTAGACTCTACTACAAGACAACCAAAACAACAACATATCCATCACTTTCCTTCTACTGCTCGTCTTGCTGCTCGGCCGCAACTCCATGACCACCACCACGTCTAGCTCGAACACCTAAAAATGGTGTAAACCAGTGGGGCGAGACACACAGTCCCAATGAGAAACATAACTCCCCTCCGAAACTATAAAACCAAAGGAAGATTAAGGCAACAATAGCAGGTAACTGATAAAAGGTATAACAAGAGCAATCTATATAAACAAGCTATTCGTACCATCATACTTACCAGGATGTACAGAAGGCATATACCAAAGTACTTCTTTATGGAACATGATTGACAAGATATGATTTATAAGATCTTACAACATATCAGAAGAAAAGTATAAGTAACTGCGGTATAACAAGATTAACTACACAAGCCAGGCCTCAACCAATGTTCTGTGTTTTTCCTTAAGTAGTAAATACTATACGGCTGGATTACATATTATTATGCCCTGAGGAAGTGAGCTGTACCGCTCAAATCCAACCTTCGGTTGCGAAACCCAAGCTGGTGCCATACAAGGTCAATGGAAGAGCCAGACTCCATGACCTCTCTGCCTCATGGTCAGTGAACGAGAACCAAAGCAGGACCGCAGTCTCATGCTTAAGTGGCCTTAGCCACAGGATCAGTTCCATAGGCTAGCCTTCCTCTAGCATGCCTCGGTACAGGTCACAGTGCTAGTATATGTGACCCACAACCTATTCACCGTGCTCTGAGCCATGAACGCATTCATGCTCTATCACTCTAAGCCATGGGCCTGTTCACCATGCTCTATATATATCCGAGTCTGCAACCACAACTGCACATGATTCCCTCTCTATTTTAGTCTAGGAGAAACCTCGCATATTCAACAATATGCGCTCCGGGTTAACCCGCAGGAGAACCCGTTTCACCATCACCAGCTCCTGACGATGATGGATCTATGTCCAGGGCAAACTACATGATATATTCCACTGTGATTAGTTTGTATCTTTTATGTGGATTGCAAGATTCAACCAAGTTGTATAACATGCAAACTATAACAAGAATAAACAACATGAAACTCAACATCATGCTTTTACTGTCATCCAAAAGGATCCAACATTACATGTCATCATTTGGCCTCTTGCCAATCACCTAGATCCACCTCAAGGATCATCACATTGCCATAGGATCTCAATCCCTCATCACATAGTGCCACTGCCTCTCAAGGCTTACAACATCACCATGGAATATCAATCCCAGCACTAGTCAAGCTCAGGTCCTCAGACCATCACATCATCAAGAGTAACCATCATGGCAATGTTATTTAAACATATATATACCTCATATCCCTTTACTTGGCTATGCATCACCTGCATGGTTAGTATGCATAATCTTCAAGGATTATCAGAAGAATCATATTATTCAACAAAGAGCAGTACTGATGATTATATGCTTTATAATACATGCCTCAACCTCTGACCATAGATATAGTTCATATCATCATGCAAAGCATCTTATATGCTTACCATTATCTCAACATTATTCATATCATTAAGATGATTACACACACACATATAGTCGGGGGCACTTTCTCCCTCTAGGGTTCTGCTCTTCCCTCTCTCTAGAAACCCTGGCGGCTACTGCTGGGGGGAGGATGCGCTGGTCAGCGTTTTCCTCCCCCTGGTGTTTCATCGTCTCTGCATGGCTTCGCGACGGTAGGTAGCTGCGGATCAAAGAGAATAGGTGCCCTCCTGGTTGCTCGTCCGAGGTAGCTCACGGCTTGGCAAAGGGGAAGGCGGGTTGAGCGTCTTGAAGATTGGATCCAGGTTGTTTGTGGCTTCTTCGACCTTGTCGACTCCTGCCATTTATAGGGACGGACGGAGGGCTGAGATAGAACACCTTCAAGGTGTTGGATGATATGCATGCTCACCCTTCAGGTGATTGTGGGGTGCTGCTGTGCAGACAAAAGCATTCGATGTATGCTTGCTAGAATCTCAAAGACATGGATGATAGCAGTGGAGGCTCCTACTTTATCGCTCCCGAGTTTACCAGATTGATGAAGTGATGATTTGGCTGCCCATGTTGCCACAATTTCAGAGATTGTGTTTATTGCCAGTGTCGGCATGTGTAGTTTGGATAGTCACCTCAGTTTCTCTATTTTATCTTGAGTTTGTATTGCGGGTTTGTCCTCTTCCTTTATCTAGGTAGAATGGCTACTATGTAGCTCGTGATATTTTGTTTCTCTGGTTGTTTGGATGTCTTCATCCAAGGTTGTAATGGGGGCGCAAACTCTTGTGTCCAAAGTTTTGGTAATACAGTAACACGCTTTTTGGACCGACCAAAAAAAAGATTACACACACATGTACTATCATGGTAAGATACATAGATGTAACCTACTATCAAAATTACCATCAATCATGCCAAGGTTTACTATCAAAAACTAACGTGATTCATTAACAAGAGCTAGCGCATAGATTTCCATGAGAGACAAGACCCTCACTAGAAGTGTCTACTACCCTCACCAAAAGTGGTGTCGGGCAGGGCACTCTCACCTATCGCCCAACCCTCAACACACAACGGGCAGCACATAGAGTATAATGTGCAATGCCATGCCGTGCAACAGCGCGTCAGATATATCGTGCACTCACCAATGTCGTGCACTGCGGTATCGTGTAACGCTTCGTCGGCATCCATGTGCAAAGTGCAACTCATACCTTGTCGTGCAATGGTGCGTTGTACCTCTCTGTGTCTTGCAATGACTAGGGTTACTACATGTTACTATACCAGGGATCATCCCTATGTCATGACACCCAACACCAGGCTAGCCACATAGCTCCATATCGTCAAAGGTATGATGGACACTAAGCTTCCACCTCATGTCAGGTGTATCGGGTAGCAAGGACCCATCGCTTTACCAACCTATCCATGACCCATCAGCCGACACAAGTCAAGGACCTGTTGTGTGACACTCGACACACAAAGGTCAGCAACCAAGAGCATGATGCCTGACACAACACCACCAACTAGCTAACAAGATCCACACTTCAACGCCCAACGACAACAAACCAACACACATGTATCGGGTAGGTTACACATCAAGGTGGGATGCCCGACACACACAGGGCAGAGACCAAGGGTGACGCCCGTCACATCTAGAACATGTGTCGTCCAAGGCTCAGGATCAAGAGGGATATCAGGCAGCACCTCCCCCAAGATCATGTTGGCCAAGATGCAACTCCACAAGATTGTCATCAACCTCAAGCACCAGGGCACCAAACCCTAATGGATCAAGAAGATGGCTCACCTCTCAACAACTAAGAGAGAGGGGTCTTGCACATCCCTAATCACCAATTGGGAAACACAAGGAACAACCCTAACAAGGTTTACAACCACCACAAAGCTCACCTTTCAAGTCCATGGTGAGAGGAGGGTGTTGCTCAAGCTACTAGAACACAAGCTCACCTCTCAACTTAAACGAGAGAGGAGTGTTGCCCATGATACTAGAACTCAAACTCACTCCTCTAGACCAAGGAGAGAGAGGAGTGTTTCTCACCAAGAGATCCTAGAACATAGGTTCGGCCAACAAGGTGCAACTAAGCAAGAAACAAAACTAACAACATACTTAGCCGATCATAAGCAACAAGAACATAGAAGATGGTAGTATAGAAGAGGGAGACTAAGGAACTAAATGGATCCTTAGCAAGGGAAAGGAAACACATATATAGAAGGGGATGGAGGAGAAACCAAGGTAGAGCAAAGCAAGGTGTCGCCCACCTAGGGACACTTGTCCATGTGCAAAGCCACCACTCTAACATGCCCTACACATATGTCTAAGGCCATTGCCTCATGCAAGCACCAAGCACCAAGTGTCCACTAGCGGTGACACAAACGAGGTCAAAGAAGGTCAAAGGGGACCAAGGGTGACACACCTCCATGCCATGGCCGACACACCCCCACCATGGCTGGCACAACCCTGGGCGACACACCACCAAGACGACACACACCTAGGTGACACACCTAGGTCGACACAAGCATGCTCTTACCCAACACAAGGTCCAAAGAAGCAAAGGCAAGGCACCACAAAGCACAACAAGCTCAACCAAGCCCAAAGGAACTCAAGCAATGAGCCCAAACCTTCCTTTCAACACTAGAGGAAGCAAGGAGAGGGAGGAACACCTCACAAGGTGACAAACTTGCCTACAAACCCTATACTTGGGTTAATTGCAAGTAGCACCTCCATCTCTCAACAAAGCACCAACAAACCCTAATCACCACCAAAGGTGATTAGCAAGCAACTAAGCACCAGGGTTAAGCAAAACAAACAGGATAAACCCTAAACGGAGGTCAGGGTCCTTACACATGTTCTTTCATATTCCTTATATAGTGAAGAGATGATTTACTGCTCTATTATAGATAGTTACAATGCTTTGAAAAGATGAGAAATATTTTAATATGCTTATCCACAGTGATTAATCTTGCTTAGTAATATAGAAGAACCTCTGCTCAGTTTAATACTATTTACTTATTATAATAACACTATTGGCAGAGAGTTATATCTCTCACTGGGACAATTGTCTCACCCTGTGGGATCCATATTTTTTTTAGGTGGACGTGCATGATGGGGTTGAGAACGTACTGTAGAGGAAGGACAAGAATAGTAGGGACATCAGTGATAGCTCAGGTTGAGTGTACTTGTAACATACCCAATTTTGTCTACTAAATATATGTTGAGTTATTTTACCTAAACTTAAACTTATTTGCAATGTTGTCTTTCATTTCAAACCCCAATCAGATATTTTGATTCAATATCATGGTCTTTGATAAATATTAGTATCCAATTCAAGTCCTTTTGTCAAAATGTATCTATTCTCCTCATTTGATAAAATATCTCCATGAAGTCCCTAAGTTAAATATCAATTATCATACTTTGGTATCATATGGTCCAATTTGATATTATAATTCCTAAATTATTTTCTAAGATATTGAACCCATCGGTTACTCTCAATTTGACCACTCTTTATTTGGAATCAATGGGAAATATTAATCATATAAGGAGAAATAGATTTTTCAATCAATCATGGGATAAATTGAGTAAGATATTCTACATTCATAAAGTGATGGCCCAATTGTCTTTAAGGCTTAGTCAAATAGAAGCTAAAGCCATAGTTAAATACTCGTTACGATCGACCTTGCAGTTTTGGAGTTATACAAGGAATAGTAATTAAGAAATTGACTAGTTTTATTAGTTTTGTTTCATAGTAAATGAGGTAACACCCCATCATCACCCATCTCCCACAAACCCTTGAGTTTCCCCTATAAATTTCCGATGCTTGCTCTGTGCACGTGAAAATGACCACCCTAAAGGAAGCATGCATTCCCTCTCCTCTTCCTCACCGATCTCCCTCTTCATAATAATGTTGTAAAAGGGTCTAAACCCTAGGAGGTTGGGTGCTTCTATGATGCGGTGTTGCAAATTGGAAAACAACTATGTCGTTACCCACATTCAGAAACCCAACCTCCATTTCATCTCTTCCTTGCCCCTCCTCATCAGCAAGCGCTCCATATAACCTCTTCATGAATTCCCTCGCCAGCAACATACCAGCATACCTCAAACTACCCAGAAATCTCGATGGCAACCTACCTTCGTTCCCCAAGTGTAGTTCCCCCATAATCACTAGCGTCGTCGAGCATCAAGCTCATCTGCATCGCCCTGACACCCCCTCACCTACTCATCACCATCGTCGAGCTAAACCCATCTTCCATCATGGCAACCTACAACGCCATGCATCACTGTAGTGACTTGCAATCGTTGGCATCATCACCACCGGCAGACTGCAGACCTGACAACATCACTTACAGACCATATCCCTACCCCCGCCAGCCTAGCCATTGCCTCCTCCTCCCTCTTGATACCAACCGGTGGTCTGCAACTCAGATCTGGGCACCTTTTCCCCAACCCCAAGCAACCTGCAGCCACAACGGTGCCTCACCAACAAATGGACTGCTGACGGCCACCGATCTGCTACAACAATGATTGACTCCTTCAAAGATCCGCAACACGGTAAACATGGTGCATGATCATGACATCCACCTGCAACTGAACCTACAACTCACCCCCTCAACCATAGATCACTATCAACCCTCAAGTAGCCAAGATCTACAATATCTAGCATGTCGAAGATCATCTTCCTGAACCCTTATCACCACGTCAACCCTATAGACTTCATCATAGAGTTGCAGACTTATGAAGATTGGTGATGCCACCGTCGCTCCACTGCCTCGCCACCTTCTCTTAACTATGCCAGTTATTAGAGGGCAACACATCTCCTCCCACTGGTTTATATTGTTCTGACCTGACCCTCAATCCATATCTTTAGACCAGTAGTCACCACAATGCCCTGACATGTCCTCACAACAACCTACAAATTAAAACACCTCGATGGCCATCAGGCAAAAGCCATCCACCATCTGCAACTCCACCATTACTTGATCCTGAAAAGGCAGAGGACAGCCAGCCAACACCATGACGCCCACCGCTCCAAACCTTGTACCCCATAATTGTTCTCCCACATGATCTAATCTATAGCCTACTACTTCTATGATGCCTCAAAACATCTGACATGCTGCTTCGTCTCCCTCAAAGGACAACTAATGGAAGAGCTTCAGGTTTGCACCAACAAGATCGAGAGCAAGCTAAACACAAAGGAGTTCAATCAGGAACTGGCCTATCTCACATGATATTGTAGATCATTCGTAACATATCCTTGAATAGGTTGGTCCTCTCATCTTTCTTTTTCAAATCCTGATAAATATATTTTGATGACTGAATATGAAGTATATTCAGTTGACTTGATGATAAATAGGGTACCTAAGACACGATATATAGTTGTTATAACAATGTACATCATTACTAACCCTAATATTACTATAGGCATAAAATATAGATAAGAGAATAAATGAATAGGAAAGTAGGTAATTGTAGTATATCCTAATGGGGTATATATAAACAATGATTTAGTCCATACCATAATGTTTGAAACCAAAAGTATGCATGTGATAATCTTGAAATGATAAATTATAATAATCTACATATGACTATATACATTAGTTTATATGTATATCAAAGATCCCAATAAACATAACTTTATTATATGGTAATAAAAAATAATATGGATAGACTCATAATGATAACATCGACATCCTAACATAAATAATAATTACTAGATTGATAAATTAAATCGGTCCATATTAGTGTATGTACTGACATAAACATACAATATATGTTAGTATGTTAATAATATAGATACTTGGTAAATGTTGTCATAATATTGTAAACACAACTATAGCTTTCCTATGAAGTCATACCCTACGTATGTATATCTAAATATACATGATATATGTTAGAAAGAGAAAACATTAGAAGAGTATTTGAACTATGAATAAAATATTAGAGAAAGATGTGTATGCTATAGTTAATTCTAGTACCTAGATGTGGTGTGAAGAAACATATATTTAGGATATATGAAATAAGTATTTATTTATTCACCTATGAGTATATGCGAGATTTAAACAATAAATATTCCTAATATGGGTATATTGGTATTTGAAGCTCTTGGTGAGAAAACAAAAATATATTAGTGTATAACTTAAAGAAAATATGATATACTTGAATATGCAATATTGATGATATGAAACTTAGTTATAAACTCTAGAGTGATGTTGATGGGAAAGTACAAACTGGTAATCTAATATGAAAAAAAACCCTAACTAAATAAGACAAATTGAACAACATTGATTCCAAGTCAAATGGTGACAAGATTATTATTCTTTGTAGCTACCTCTTCATAAATTCGTGGAGACACATTATGCTTATGCAATTCTTGGAGCCCTAAATAATTGAGGTACTATATTCTCTAACTTTATATTGAGTTATTAATTTCCCTCTTGAATTCCATGTACATTGTTCAATGGGGAATCCTATACTTTTATAAGCTTTTCCTACCTCTTTGAAAGTTTACCATCTCAGATTGATTATTGGTTGATTAGATTGAATATTGTAATAGCACTTCAATTGATCTATTTGGAGTTTTGACTCCCTGGACTTTGGTCCCATTGGGCTTTGGCCCCATAGAGCTTCTGTTCACTTGAGGTAGGGTACGTCCCACCACCCTGTACACAGGTGTAATGGATTAGTTGTCCCCTAGTCGACTGGTTAAAATAGCAATTAGGCTTCTGTGTCATTCTTTCATAGATGATTGAACACAAGGCACTTTAACCCTTGAAAGAAATGATATGATAGTGCTCAACCATAATATTCAAAAGTTTATTATTGCAAAATATTTTGATAAGTTGATATCTTGAACTGTTTTGAATAGCCTTCTGGAAGTTTGATCTTGAATTACAAACATTGAAATATTGTTATCCTTACTGTGATAAATTTAGTCCACCATATACTCCCTTCCTGAATTTGATATCACCTTGAATCATACTTAGAACCTACATTTTTCAAATAGCTTGATATAAGAATTTATTACCAGCTTTGTTGACCTTATTTTTTCCTTCAACGGGGTCCATGTGTGGTTTCGTTCCCTCTGGGAACTCATGGGCAGGTGGTAGATGGAAGAGCTTGAAGAGATGTGCACTGGGTAGTACTCCGTTGAAGACTAGATAGCAATGAATTTTATTCTTAAACTTGTAATCATATTTGTAAGCTTCCACGACTCTGATGTACAAGCATGATTGTAATAAAGATTGTTTATATTTTTGATATCATTTTGTATATATTCGACCGCAAAGATCGAGTCTTTACAACATGGTATCAGAGCTATAAATGGTCGAAACTCATGCATGTCTCATGGAATTAGGGTTAAGTTGGAACACCAATGGAGTAGTTAGAACTTAAAAAAATAGTCGATGATAAACCCTAGTTTAATTGGCCTAATTTCTAGGAAGTACACAGACTACAAGTAGGGAACACTAAGAGACTAGGTTGTGATGTACTTTAATCTATTAAGTCATCTAGCTCATCTCACTACCTTTTGGACTTCCCTAGGGATAGATTCACTTGAGCTATTATTGAGGAAGAATTGTGAATGATCCCCTTAGAACACTAAAAAAATCACTACCCTAGGTATATGAATGGGTAGAGTACCCTATATTTAACTTTAGGTTTTGACATACATTAATATTTGCATACACATATAGAATAAATAATTATCCTAAATCATACAATGTTAAGTATCATAATCACATTTGATAACTTTCATTTAGAACAGTATACATATCAGAGAGTGATGTAGCAACAAAAAAATCTCTAACAAAAAAAATAAATAGTATATTTTCCTTTATCAATGTGTAATTAACCTATTGAGAATATAAGTGGTAGAAAGCTATGACAATTGAAATCAATTGAACAATAGATCCATATAAGTAGGAAGTCAAGATTGCATTGGGTTAAGATGTAGTAAATAAAATGTTGAATTAACATATATACGATGAACTTGATATGTAAATTTTGTAATTTCCATGTACACTTAATACTTTAGAGAACGGATGTGACCTGGAATTGTAGAAAAATAAAGCCCTGTCTTACAAGAAAAATATGAAATTTCTTAACTCAACAAATTATTGCACAAATATGCAACCACAATATTAAAAAGAAATTGATCAAATATAATAAATAATATTTTAACAATTTATTGTTATGACCATGGAAAAATTATTAACTAGGGATAAAATTGTTCTGAATACAACATTAGATACATACAAATAGGACATAAAAAAAAGAGTCAAAATTTGGATCCAATTGGGGGATTAACGTGGATGAAGTATTGATAATTATATTTCGACCAATAAGCTTGTGGTGTAACTCAAACTTTTGATAATCATGGCCAAGGCTAACAATTCAAACATTTGAACTCTCATATTAGGATATGATATTAGAAGTCTTATCGACTAGTCATATTTAAGCACTAAATTCAACAATAGATATACTTTCTAAAATAGCATTTGCACCTAAATTAGTTCAGTAATTCCAAGAAAATTGTCAATGAATTGGTTTGTCAATCTCACTATGGAATAGGTTAGTCGGAAGGGAATTAGAGTTGTGTGGATGACAATTTGCAAATAAGGGTAGTATGATAGAAAACTAGAGCTTGAAGGGAACATAGTTGTCAATAAGGATAGGATTTTGGGGACGAAATCCCTTTTAAGGGTGGTAGTGTTGTAACATACCCAACTTTGGCTACTAAATATATGTTGAGTTATTTTACCCAAACTTAAACATATTTGCAATGTTGTCTTTCATTTCAAATCCAATCAGTTATTTTGATTCAATATCATGGTCTTTGATAAATATTAGTATCCAATTCTAGTCCTTTTGTCAAAATGTATCTATTGTCCTCATTTGATAAAATATCTCCATGAAGTCCCTAAGTTAAATATCAATTATCATACTTTGGTATCATATGGTCCAATTTGATATTATAATTCCTAAATTCTTTGCTTAGATATTGAACCCATCAATTACTCTCAATTTGATCATTGTTTATTTGGAATCAATGGGAAATATTAATCATATAAAGAGAAATAGATTGTTCAATCAATCATGGGATAAATTGAGTAAGATATGCTACATTCATAAATTGATGGCCCAATTGTCTTTAAGGCTTAGTCAAATAGAAGCTAAAGCCATAGTTAAATACTCGTTACAATCGACCTTGCAGTTTTAGAGTTATACAAGGAATAGTAATTAATAAATTGACTAGTTTTATTAGTTTTGTTTCTTAGTAAATGAGGTAAACCACATCATCACCCGTCTCCCACAAACCCTCGAGTTTCCCCTGTAAATTGCCGATGCTTTCTCCTTGCAAGTGAAAACGGCCACCCTAAAGGCATCATGTGTTCCCTCTCCTCTTCCTCGCCGATCTCCCTCTTCATAGTAACATTGTAAAAGGGTCTAAACCCTAGGAGGTTGGGCGCCACCATGATGTGGCATTGCAGATCGAAAAATAGCTATGTCGTTACCCACATTCAGAAATCCAACCTCCATTTCATACATTCCTTGCCCCTCCTCATCAGTAAGTGCTCCATGTAACCTCTTCGTGGATTCCCTCGCCAGCAACAGACCAACATACCTTTGACTACCCAGAAATCTCGATGGCAACCTACCTTCATTCCCCAGGTGCAGTTCCCCCATAATCACCAGCATCGTCGAGCATCAGGCTCATCTGCATCACCTTGACACCCCCTCACCTCCTCATCACCATCGTTGGTCTAAACCCATCTTCCATCATGGTAACCTACAATGCCATCCATCACTGCAGTGGCTTGCAATCATTGGCATCATCACCACCGACGGACTGCAGACCTAAGAACACCACTTACAGACCATATCCCTACCCCCAATAGCCTAGCCATTGCCTCCTCCTTCATCTTGATACCAACCGACAGTCTGCAACTCAGATCTAGGCACCTTTTCCCTGACCCCAAGCGGCCTGCAGCCACCACGCCGCCTCACCAACAAATGGACTGTTGATGTCTCCGATCTGCTACAACATCGATTGACTCCTTCAAAGATTCACAACACTATCAACGTGGTACATGATCACGACATCCATCTGCAACTGAACCTGCAACTCACCCCCTCAACCACAGATCATTGTCAACCCTCAGGCAACTAAGATCTACAACATCTAGCATGCCGAAGATCATCTTCCTCAACCCTTATCACCACATCAACCCTACAGACTTCATCATAGAGTTGCAGACCTATAAAGATTGGTGTTGCCACTGTCACGCCTCTGCCGCCCCACCTTCCCTTTCCTATGCAAGTTATTAGAGGGCAACACATCTCCTCCCACTAGTTTATATTGTTTTGACCTGACCCTCAAGCCATATCTTTAGACCAGCAGTCACCACAATGCCCTGACATGTCCTCACAACAACTTGCAAATTAAAACACCTCGATGGCCATCAGGCCAGAGCCGTCCACCATCTGCAACTCCACCATTACTTGGTCCTGACAAGGCAGAGGACAGCCAGCCAACACCATGACGCCCACCGCTCCAAAACTTGTGCCCCATAATTGTTCTCCCACATGATCTAATCTACAGCCTGCTACTTCTACGACAACTCAGAACATCTAACATGCTGCTTCGTCTCCCTCAAAGGACAACTAATGGAAGAGCTGCAGGTTTGCACCAACAAGATCGAGAGCAAGCTAAACAAAAAGGAGTTCAATCAGGAACTGGCCTATCTCACATGATATCGTAGATCATTCGTAACATATCCCTTAGTAGGTTGTTCCTCTCATCTCTCTTTTTCAAATCCGGATAAATATATTTTGATGACTGAATATGAAGTATATTCAGTTGACTTGATGATAAATAGGGTACCTAAGACACGATATATAGTTGTTATAACAACATACATCATTACTAACCCTAATATTACTATAGGCATAAAATATAGATAAGAGAATAAATGAATAGGAAAGTAGGTAATTGTAGTATATCCTAATGGGGTATATATAAAAAATGATTTAGTCCATACCATAATGTTTGAAACCAAAAGTATGCATGTGATAATCTTGAAATTATAAATTATAATAATCAACATATGACTATATACATTAGCTTATATGTATATCAAAGATCCCAATAAACATAACTTTATTATATGGTAATAAAAAACAATATGGAGTAGACTCATAATGATAACATCAACATCCTAACGTAAATAATAATTACTAGATTCATAAATTAAATCGTTCCATATTAGTGTATGTACTGACATAAGTATATGTATATGTTAGTATGTTACTAATAGAGATACTTGGTAAATGTTGTCATAATATTGTAAACACAACTATAGCCTTCCTATTAAGTCATACCCTAGGTATGTATATCTAAAAATATATCATATATGTTAGAAAGAGAAAATATAAGAAGAGTATTTGAATTATGAATAAAATATTAGAGAAAGAGGTGTATGCTATAGTTAATTCTAGTACCTAGATGTGGTGTGAAGAAACATATATTTAGGATACATAAAATAAGTATTTATTTATTCACCTATGAGTATATGTGAGATTTAAACTATAAATATTCCTAATATGGGTATATTGGCATTTGAACCTCTTGGTGAGAAAACAAAAATATATTAGGGTATAATTTAAAGCAAATATGATATACTTGAATATGAAACATTGATGATATGAAACGTAGTTATAAAATGTAGAGTGATGTTGATGGAAAAGTACAAAATGGTAATCTAATATGGAAAAAAAAAACCTAACTAAATAAGACAAATTGAACAACATTGATTCCAAGTCAAATGGTGACAAGATTATTATTCTTTGTAGCCACCTCTTCATAAATTCATGGAGACGCATTATGCTTATGCAATTCTTGGAGCCCTAAATAATTGAGGTACTATATTCTCTAACTTTATATTGAGTTATTAATTTGCCTCTTGATTTCCATGTACATTGTTCAATGGGGAATCCTATACTTTTATAAGCTTTTCCTGCCTCTTTGAAAGTTTACCATCTGAGATTGATTATTGGTTGATTAGATTGAATATTATAATAGCACTTTAATTGATCTATTTGGATTTTTGACTCCCTAGACTTTGGTCCCTTTGGGCTTCGGCCCCATAGAGCTTTGGCTCACTTGAGGTAGGGTACATCCCGCCGCCCTGTGCACAGGTGTAATGGATTAGTTGTCCCCCAGTCGACTGGTTAAAATAGCAATTAGGCTTCTGTGTCATTCTTTCATAGATGACTGAACACAAGGCACATTAGCCCTTGAAAGAAATGATATGATAGTGCTCAACCTTAATATTCAAAAGTTGATTATTGCAAAATATTTTGATAAGTTGATATCTTGAACTATTTTGAATAGCCTTTTGGAAATTTGATCTTGAATTACAAACATTGAAATATTGTTATCCTTACTATGATAAATTTACTCCACCATATACTCCCTTCCTGAATTTGATATCACCTTGAATCATACTTAGAACCTACATTTTTCAAATAGCTTGATATAAGAATTTAGTACTAGCTTTGTTGACCTTTTTTTCCCTTCAGTGGGGTCCATGTGTGGTTTCGTTCCCTCTGGGAACTCATTGGAAGGTGGTAGATGAAAGAGCTTGAAGAGACATGCACTGGCTAGTCCTCCATTGAAGACTAGATGGCAATGAATTTTTATTCTTAAACTTGTAATCATATTTGTAATCTTCCGTGACTCTGATGTACACGCATGATTGTAATAAAGATTGTTTATATTTTTGATATCATTTTGTAAATATTCGACCACAACGATCGAGTCTTTATAGTATTGTCTATCGTGTCTTGTAGATAGAAGTCCTATGTGTTATCTCTGTACTCTCAAGTCCTAAGATTTAATATTTGATGGTTTTATGAACAATCTGAGGGTTTGGCTATATGCCTCGAGGTTTTATGTCGCTTTAGTATATGTTTTAATAAAGCAAATGCTATATGTTATCCTTGAGAAGAGATGATACAACGTATGTACAATGTGATCAATGATGTATATAAGGTTATGGTTCTTCCTTTAAGAGTTCTCCTGGAAATGGATCTCTTTGCAAAATGGTTAAATTTTTAGTGATTTTTGTTAATCTGCTACTTATGATTATTTTGCAACAATTAGTAATGATTTGTCTATCAATTTTGTGGCAGTCATTCAAAAAATGATGACAAGCCTCTCTATGCTTGGCTCTACTATGCAATATAGGATTGTAAGATAAATTGATTACACTAGTATTATTGCAATAAATAGGATAACCATCAAAATAAATGTTAAAATCTTGGAGCATTTGCTTCATCCATTGAACCTGGGCATAATAACTCCTGCATGCAATGTATTCAATCTTGGTAGTTGATAAAGGCATTGTGCTCTGTTTCTTAGAAAACCAAGACACTAAGCTTGGTCCTAGAAGGAAGAAAGTGCCACTTGTACACTTTCTATCAATCAAACATCCTGCATAATCTGCATCACTATAACCCGTAAGAGTAAAGTCCCTTGACTTGGGATACCATAGTCCAAAATATTGGGTTTTGGCGAAGTACCATAAATCTTATCAACAACTATAAGATGTGATTTCTGGGGATTTGATTGAAAGCGAGCACACACGACAACACTAAACATTATGTAAGGTTAAATAAAGTAAACTTCCAATAATACCTCTATAGAGCTTCTCATCCACTTTCTCACCTTCTTCATCTTTATCAATTTTGGCGGTGTCCATTAGCTTGGTGTTCTCCATCCCAAAGCACTTAAATAGCTCACTTGTGTACTTGCTCTGGTTGATGAAGTTCCCATCTTTAGTTTGCTTGATTTGAAAGCTGAGGAAGAAAGTAAGCTCACCCATCATGCTCATGTCAAACTCGCTCTGCATAAGGTCACTAAACTCCTTGCAAAGATAAATATTAGTTCTACCAAAAATGACATCATCAACATAGATTTGAAAGATAAGAAAGTTGTTAGAATTGTCTTTGAGAAACAAGGTAGAATCCACTTTGTCCATTATATACCCATGATCTAATAAAAAGTTATTTAATTTCTCATACCAAGCTTGAGGTGCTTGTTTGAGGCCATAGAGAGATATTTGCAATAGACAAACATGGTTAAGAAAACTATCATGTTCAAAACCTAAAGGTTGTGCAACATACACTTCCTCCTCAATTATACTATTCAAAACGTAGTTTTACCATCCATTTTATATAGAATAAAGTTCTTATAACTATCAAAAGCAAGAAACATATGAATGGACTCAAGTATAGCTATAGGTGCATATGTTTCATCAAAATCTATACCTTCCTACTAATTGTAGCCTTGACCAACTAACATTGCTTTGCTTTTTACCACCTTTCCAGTTTCATCTAGCCTGTTGCAGTAGACCCACTTGGTACCAATGATCTTTCTATCACATGGTCTTGGCACTAGAGTCCACATGTTCTTCTTCTCAAATTTCTCCAATCCTTCTTGCATGGCTAGAATCCATTCATCATCCCCAAGAGCTTCTTTAACATTCTTTAGCTCGAGTTGTGAGATGAAGGTGTTGTTTGCTTGTTCCTTGTTGAAGGAAGCCCACGTCTCTTTACTCTTTAAAAAGAGTCACCAATGATTAGCTCTTTAGGGTGATTATTTGCATAGTAGGGAGCTGGATCCAACTTCTCTTCATCTATCTCTTCTTCTTGATTGGCCACCACTTTTCCCTTTTGGGGGATGTTGAGTTCATTTAAGATAGGAATCAAATCACCTGCAACATTATCACTTGGAACAATATCTTTGGGAATAGAGGGGTTAGTGTGACGTCCCTGAATTTTCCAAAACATAATCTGATGTGTGACCCCCAAATTGAAACCCTCACCTTAGCAAGAATTCCAATTCAAACATCACACCCTAGGCTAAGAAAGAGAAAATCAAGGGAGTCAGAAGGAAACAATCAGTAGCACATGTACATGAACAATAATAAAACCATACAAACATGTTCATCATTCAACATATAACTACAACATGAATTGTTACATCATTTGATATTACATATTGAACATCAAACTTATACATATACATGTACTGCAACTAAACTACATGATCTTAAGACAACAAGTCCACCTGTACATCAGCTCACCACACAACTCTCACTATCCTAGATCTTCAGAGCATAGCCACAACCTAAACAAAAGATTACATGTGGTACACGTTAGCACAATATTCAAGAATATTGTACTATGTATGCCTACGTGACTTTTATATACCTCTCATCATATCTTGGTAATAATATAAAACTAATACTTGGCAATAACAGTTTAATATAAGAAAAGCAGATACTTTCACAAAGATATTCAATAACAAAAGAGAACATAGATTTTAAGCTTATTTTCCATTATATATCTTGTACATCTGCCCCCAATGGCTTTGATATTTTCAGGCCTTATGATCTACCCCTAGGATTTTGTGATCATTATACATGTGATCTACCACCTAGGAGTTTGTGTTCACTTTTTGAGCACCGTGTGCTTTCATATAATGGAATATATATATTATGTTTGATGTGTTGATAGCTATAAGTATGGAAAAGCTCAAGCAACATAACATACAGGAACAATCATTTCAACCAATATCATATGTGAAGTATTTTACTACACATATAACACAAGCATATTGTATAATAAGCCAAGTAAGAGGTAATGGCGTACCTTGATCAAGACATCCTAATCACATATTCTTCGTGTCAACTATATCCTTGGTCAACCCTGATTAAAATAAGATTACATGTCACCATCAGGTTCACATCATCATTAACCCTAGTCGATTCATTAGGGTTTAGCTTAGTTCATTAGGATGTGTGCATCATTACTTGCATTCTTGTCTTAAAATTATCTTACTATTTTCATTCCCTTTAAAAACAAAATCTTACTATTTTCATTTTCTAGATTATGGTTCATCAACTAGATATACTAATGTGTCACATTATTATGTGACATTCATTAACCACATTAGGGTTACATCATATGTATTAAGGGTCATCCTCGTGTAACATGAATTCTATGCATCTAAATGATATCAAAGTTCCAGATCAGCTTCCAGTTACTGATATGAACTTACTCTGTAAATATCACTATATATTGAGTATGTATGTATTTATTACATTTTATTTAGGGTTATTAACCCTAACTATCCATATTAATCAAAGTATATGATTTCGAGAATCAACATCATAATCATTTACCTTATATGGATTATATACATGATTATAGATTTACTGACATTTTCTCATAATTTATATCATCGTTTGATATTTATTATCCATTAAACAAGCATTACACATCTTTTATGATATCACTATGATTTAAGCATAAAAAGGCTGATATGATGGTTTCATATTATTCTATGCATTTTTCTAAGGATTTTGGTACCTTGTATTTTTTAATAATCATACTATTTACTATGAATTATACATGATCTTGGCATTATTGAGGTATTTACCTTCATTGGGCCAATTCCATCATGCCACCTGGCCCGGTGGGGGCACGACTCTCCTTTCCTTGGCTAGCCACCCGATCCGGATCCCGGGTGTGATCCGTGGATCTCAAGATATGCCAACCTGGTCCGCTCGTCCCCCCTTTCAACATTCTTGCGAGCCTTGTGGTCCCCTATTTCCTCTGTGAAATAGGGTACTGTCACAAGGGGAGAGCTTCGGTGAGCAAGGGCTCGGGTTTGAGTACTCCTCATCGGCTCTTCATGTCGCCATCATGATCATCGTCCAACAACCTCCCTCTACAGCTACTCAGAAGTGCCCTACGGCCTATGGTTCTCCGGCTAGGTGGGAGAACCGCCGCCACCTTTGGCTACGACGGAGAAAATGGGCAAAATGCCTCTTATCCTCCTCGTGTCGATCTGAAGACTCCATTAGCTTCGCAGGGGTACTAAGAATTCATCCAAGACCTCGATGTGCGGAGGTCTACACTCCATAGGCACCGCCGACTTCATCTTCTTCCTTGGTGTGGGTGAGATTGGTGCCTTGTACACCTATCATTGGGGTCCTCTTTTCCATGAGGGATCTTCTCCGCAGACCTCCTTCCTTGTTTCCCTCCCTTCATTTCTCCTCAAACTATCTTCTTCCTCCATTCTCTACTCCTAGCCGCAACCCGCTCGCTACAGTGGAGAGGTAGTAAGAGGGAAGGCCTCGTTCTACCTACTAGAATGGTTCCACATCTCATCTAAGGGGTCTCCGCACTCCTCAATCCCCCACTTGGGCCATGACCACATCATGGGGGTGATCAAAACTCAGCACCGCTGACTGTCCCATGATCTCCAATTAGACCGAAGGTAAGGGATGAAGACTCGACCATCCGATCAGAAATCTAAGGCCTGGATCGACGCACGTGACTAGGCAATCCTTGGCTTCTCAAAGTTGTGTGATCCCGCCCTTGGATCTGAGATCTAGGGCTAGAATCTAATCATGCAGAACCAACCCAAAGCAAGGGGATGTGTGACACAAAGGATCCAGACTTAGGTCCAATAATTCGTTAATAATGCACATTATTTGAAAAAATTCAAACCTTAATAACTCCCTCTAGGAAGATCCAAATGCCACCAAATTTTAACCATAGATTCCTTACCTCTCGAGCTACCTTCTACTAAAATATGGTGACAAAAATCCTCTATTTGATCATTATATTAAATTCCTCAAGAAGGCATTAAAAAGAGATATCTTAATCATGATAGCAACCTCACATCAACACACCTACTTTGTCAAAAGCTTGTCCCTCCTAATATAACTCAACCATATGATTTCACTTGTCATTGGACATTAAGGATTCCAAAACTCCACTCCATCACATCCTACACACCTTAAAAGAAATTCCTTCCTCAGAATTAAGCCAGAAATCCAGTCTTTCACATCATATACATCTTAAAAGAACTTTCATCCTCAAAAGTACACCATACTCATACTTCCAGGGAAAACCTTATGTTTCTCTCATCCACATGTAGGCACCATTCTATGTGTAACATATATGCAAAGGTTACCTAGAACCATGTATCCAAAGCACTATTAGGAGGTTTCAAAAGCATCAAGGGTGAAACCTCACTCCATAAAAGGCTCAACCAAGGGTTTAGAAGCTTAGCTTAAGTCATTACATATCTCATATGTTAGATTTGCTTCCTTATCTTTATCCATGCATTAGGGTTTCAACATCATACTACCATGTTCTAAAGGATTTAAATAAGATTAACTCATACATCAAGGTGTCATCAACATTTTATTTAGCTAATTTTCTTAGAACATGTTCAACATTAGCATATGTCTTTTAGGTGGGAGTTAACTAAAGCTAAACCACTTTATCCATCTAGATCATATCAAGGTGTCATAATTGTTATGTTGTGCTAACTGTCAAACTATATTTTTCATCTTTATTAAAACCTAAGATTAACACCCCATGTAACATGTTTCATTCATATGACCTTATTTCATTGGTAAAAATAATTTGCAACATTTACTAGTGATTTCATCACAAGATTAACCAACAATATCACATTATCATCATTATTCATGTATATGGTTAACCATTTATTCATTTATATCTATTAGATCATCTCTAGTTTTCCATCATATCATATACTTGTTTCACCTCTAGAGGTCAAATAACATTCATATAGACATTACACTAAGGTTGTGCTTAATCATCATATACAAGTGGCTCGCCAAACATATATCAAAACTTTATCTAGCCCAAATGAGGTTCTTCCAACCCTTATCCTAAGGGTATTGTCATGCTCAACTCTCCAAGCTAACTCAACTCAATGAGTATCTCATATGTATAAACTATATATTCCCTCTCGGTCTAGGGTTCTCAAATTACCTCATTGGCACCAGTGATTGCTTTACAAGCTCTAGCCACATAAGTACAAACTAAAACAAAACAAGATATGACATACTCTCCATAGGTTCTATACCTTTGAATCATGCTTACCCAAGACTCTCTCTATATACACTAATAGAGTCCTACATGGGAAACCACCAACCCAAGCATGAGGCTTCTCAACATACTAACATTATTTACCTCCTCTAGGGTCTTGGGACTCTCTCTCCCTCACCTAGATGGTAGGTTCTCATATTTTCTTATTCACATATGCATACATAAGCAACCTCTCTCTGACTCTAGGGTTTCGTCCTCCAAAGGAAATCTAGGTTTCAAAAAAGACTATAGGAATCATGCATAAAACTACTCAACTCAATCACTCAGGAGTAATCTAGTTTAGGACATATCATAACACATATTTCTCCTAATTCTCATATCTTGGAGTTTAGGTTCTCTGACCTTCTCCCTATGGGTCCCACTCTCTCTCGAGTGAACCCTATAACCGGTCCCAACACTAGAGGTCCTCCTTTGTAAAAGAGATTGAGCCTCATGCTGACTCACAACCTTATCGTAACATAACACATCTTATCTTATCTTACAAAAACATACATACATCATCAAAGCCTATCTCAAATCCTCAATTGAACCTTATTCCTTAATGACAATATTGATCATCGTAAACCATATTATATACTCTATATAAGACTTACATCATCATCAAATCTTATTTCATCTATTCCATCTATCACATATTTTGACAAGGCTCTAGATATCTAATCTAGAACTACTCTCTCTTCTAGACTGATGTCATTCAATTTCACTTAGGTTGCATGACCACCTCCTACTCGTACATGTATGGGGAAACATTTTTTTAATACATATATATAATAAAATATTATATAGTTTTTCTCCGATAAAACATGCATCAAAGAAAACTATCAAGGTCCGATCTGATTGAAATCAAAACCAAATCCATAAATGAGTGTCCCACACATAGTAGAGAGTACAGTGTCATGAAAACTAGTGAAAAGGGTGAGAACATGGTGTAGACTAGTGTAGCTACCCTAGACAATGGGCGCTATATGTGTAGGATTTCTCTTCCCTTTATGTATGTCATTTCCAAATAATGCAACGGCCCATACCACTACACAATAAGGAAAGAACGAAATCTAAGGACTTACTATATAACAAGCACCAGTCTAGACCTAGTTCTCAGACATCTAGGTGCTAATCTAGAGGCTAGGTCAGATCTAGTCCCTGAAAGATGACTAATCTAACCCTAAAGTTTGTTTTAATTTCAAGGTTCTTTAGTTTTGAGTTTCATAATGAGAAAATGTCAGGCTTTGCTATTGTTCATGCTCTGATACCACCTGTGACATCCCCGAATTTTCTAAAACTTAATCTGATGTGTGACGCCCAAATTGAAACCTTACCTCAGTTAGAATTCCAATTTAAACATCACACACTAGGCTAAGAAAGAGAAAATCAAGGGAGTCAGAAGGAAACAATCAGTAGCACATGCACATGAACAATAATAAAACCATACATTCATATTCACCATTCAACATATAAATACAACATGAATTGTTACATCAATTGATACTACATATTGAACATCAAACTTTTACATATACATGTACTACAACTAACTATAGGATCTTAAGACAATAGGTCCACCTTTACATCAGCTCGACACACAAGTCTCACTATCCTGGATCTTCAGAGGATAACCACAACCTAAACAAAAGATTACATGTGATACACATCAGCTCAATATTCAAGAATATTGTACTGAGTACGCCTACGTGCCTTTTATATACCTCTCATCATATCTTGGAAATAAGATAAAACTAGTACTTGGTAGCAACATAAAAGTATAAGAAAAGTGGATACTTGCACAAAGATATTCATTAACAAAAGATAACACAAATTTTAAGCTTGTATTCCATTATATATCTCATACATCTACCCCCAAGGGCTTTGATATTTTCAGGCCTTATGATCTACCCCCAAGGAGTTTGTGATCATTATACATGTGATCTACCACCTAGGAGTTTGTGATCACTTTTTGAGCACCGTGTGCTTTCATATAATGGAACATATATATTATGTTTGATGTGTTCATAGCAATAAGTATGGAAAAGCTCAAGCAACATAACATACAAGAATAATCATTTCAACCAATATCATATGCCAAGTATTTTACTACACATATAACACAAGCATATTGTATAATAATCCAAGTAAGTGGTAATGGCTTACCTTGATCAAGACATCCTAATCACATATTCCTCGTGTCAACTATATCCTCGGTAAACCCTGATTAAGATAAGATTGCATGTCACCATCAAGTTCACATCATCATTAACCCTAGTCGATTTGTTAGGGTTTAGCTTAGTTCATTAGGATGTGTGCATCATTACTTTCATTCTTGTCTTAGAATTATCTTACTATTGTCATTTTCCAGATTATGGTTCATCAACCGGATATACTCATGTGTCACATTATTAAGTGAGCATACTTTACATTATGTCACATTCATTAACCATATTAGGGTTACATCATATGTATTAAGGGTCATCCTCATGTAACATGAATTCTATGCATCTAAAAGATATCAAAGTTCTAGATTATCTTCCAGTTACTGATATGAACTTATTCTATAAATTTCACTATATATTGAGTATGTATCTATTTATTACATTTTATTTAGGGTTATTAGCCCTAACTATCCATATTAATCAAATTACATGATTTCAGGCATCAACATCATAATCATTGACCTTATATGGATTATAGACATGATTGTAGATTTATTGACATTTTCTCATAATTTTATATCTCGTTTGATATTTATTATCCATTAAACAAGCATTACACATCTTACATGATATCATTGTGATTTAAGCATAAAAGGCTGATATGATGGTTTCATATTATTCTACACATTTTTCTGAGAATTTTGGTACCTTACTTGTATTTTTCTGATAATCATGCTATTTACTATGAATTATAGATGATCTAGGCATTATTGAGGTATTTACCTTCATTGGGCCAATCCCGTCATGCCACATGGTCAGGTAGGGCACGACTCTCCTTTCCATGGCTGGCCACCCAATCCAGATCTCAAGTGGGATCTGTGGATCTCAAGATCTACCAACCCGGTCTGCTCCTCCCCCCTTTCCCCGCTCTCGCGAGCCTCGCGGTCCCCTATTTCCTCTGTGAAACAAGGCATTGACGCAAGGGGAGAGCTTCGGCGAGCAAGGGCTCAGGCTCAATTGCTCCTCATTAGCTATTCATGCTGCCATCACGATCAGTGTCCAACAACCTTCCTCTACGGCTACTCAGAAGTGCACTATGACCTCTAGTTCTCCGGCTAGGTTGGAGCGCTGCCGCCACCTTTGGCTACAACGGAGCAAAGGGGAAAAATGCCTCTTCTCCTCCTCATGTTGATCTGAAGACTCCATTAGCTTCACGGGGATACTAAGAACTTGTCCAAGACCATGATCTGGAGAGGTCCGCACTCCATAGGCACCACTGACTTCATCTTCTTCCTTGGTGTGGGTGAGTTCGGCGCCTGGTACAACTATCATCAGGGTCCTATTTTCCATGAGGGATCTTCTCCTCAGACCTCCTTCCTTGTTTCCCTCCCTTCATTTCTCCTCAAAATATCTTCTTCCTCCATTCTCTACTCCTAGCCATAACCTGCTCGCTGCAGTGGAGAGGCTGTGAGAGGCAAGGCCTTGTTCTACCTACTGGAATAGTTCTACATCTCATTTAAGGGGTCTCCACACTCCTCAATCCCCCACTCGGGCCATGACCACATCGTGGGGGTGATCAGAACTCGGCACCGCTGACTGTCCCACAATCTCCAGTCAGACTGAAGGTAAGGGATGAAGACTCGACCATCCAATCAGAAATCTAAGGCCTGGATAGATGCACGTGACTAGGCAATACGTGGCTTCTCAAAGCTATGTGATCCCACCCTTGGATCTGAGATCTAGGGCTAGAATCTAACCACACAGACCCAACCCAAAGTAAGGGGATGTGTGACACATAAAGGATAGAGACTTGGGTCCAATAATTCGTTAATAATGCACATTATTTCACAACATTCAAACCTTAATAACTCCCTCTAGGAAGATTTAAATGCCACCAAATTTTAACCATAACTTCCTTACCTCTAAAGCTACCTACTACTCACAATTGGTGACAAAACACATCTATTTGATCATTCTATTAAATTCCTCAAGAAGGCATTAAACAGATATATCTTAATCATGATGTCAACCTGACATCAATACAACTACGTTGTCGAAAGCTTAGAACTCCTAATATAACTCAACCATATGATTTCACTTATGTCATTGGACATTTAGGATTCCAAAAGTCCACTCCATCACATCCTACACACCTTAAAATAAATTCCATCATCAGAATTATGCCAGAAATCTAGTCTTTCACAATTTGTCTCAATAAATTTGACATTAATAGATACTTCTACTTTAGATAGATCAACATTATACAATATCTTAGCCTTGCTAGTAGTGCCATATCTAACAAAGAAAGCTTTGTACAATTTTGGGTCAAACTTGTCAAGAGAATCTTTTGTGTTCAAAACAAAACAAAGAAACCCAAAAACAAGAAAGTACTCAATAGAAGGCTTTCTGACATGCCATAGCTCATAGGGGGTTTTCTTCAAAGAAAGATGCATGAAAACCCAGTTTTGCACAAAACATGAGGTACTAACAACTTTGGCCCAAAACTTCTTTGGAGTGTCATACTCTAAAAGTATGGTCCTAGACATTTCCAGTAGTGATATGTTCTTCCTCCCTACATCCCCATTTTGTTGAGATGTTTGAGGTGAAAAAAAGTCATGTGCATATCCAGACTCTTCTAAAAAATGTTCAAAATTATCATTTTAAATTCTCCCCCATGATCACTATGGATGGAAACAATCCATCAAGAGGCTTTATTTTCAACTTGTTTGCAAACGCTAGAGAAATCACCAAGTGTATCACTCTTAGAAACAAGATAGAAGGTCGAAGTATATCGAGAAAAATCATCAACAATAACAAGACAATACTTGGAACCACGAAGCGATTGAGTTCTCAGAGGTCCAAATAGATCAATACGGATAAGTACAAGAGCTCTCTTGGCACTAAGGACTCCTTTATATTTGAAGGAGGACTTGGTTTTCTTTCGTTGGGTACAAGGTTGGCATTCCTCATCCTTTTGGAAGTCCAATTTGGTAAGTCCCTTGACCAAGCCTTTTTTCTCAACTTCTTCAATTGATGCATATTTAGATGATCAATCTGACAATGACAAAGATAAATATCATTTGAATTGACTATGAGGCATCTACCAAAAATAGACTTAATAGAGTCAAGCACAATTACATAAAGATTACCATTTCTTGTTCCCTTATATATGACATGATAAATGAGGGAGTATAAAAGCAAGCATTTAAAAGAAGTAAATAACATAAGGTAACCATTATCACATAATTGACTTGCACTTATTAAATCATGATGTAGGCCATCCACAAAAAGAACATTTTTGATACACAAGGATTCACCTACATTACCCTCACCTTTTACCTTACCTTTCATGTTGTCCCTAAAGGTAACCAAACCTCCTTTCTTCTTTGTGAAATTGTTGAAATGGCTTATATCACCAGTCATGTGGTTAGTGCAACCACTATCGACAATCCATTTTCCTTTTTCCTAAAAGAAAGGAGAGTGTCAGTTCCCAACTCAAACTTTGCGATCCAGATTTAGCTTGGGGACCCATTTCATATTTGGGTTGGTCTCCTTAGGTTTGTAAGGACAATAAGTAGAATAATGATCATCACTTTTGCAATGAGAGAAAATCATTGGGTTCTTAGTGCCAACAGACTCTCAAATGAAAAGTAGAATTTCCTTACTCTTTTTCTTATATTTGGCCTTATTCTTTCCTTTAGGTGTTCCCCCTATAAATCCCAAACCACTAATACCACTTTCTTTGGTAGAATGGTCAATGATTTCATTTAAGGTGTTTTTCCCTTTGAGGAATTTTTGTAGACAGGCTCTAAGTCTATGATTTTCATTAGTAAGAGATATAATAGTAGAACACAAACTAGCAAGATCATATCTAGAATGAATAAGGTCGGTCTCTAAACAGAGAGCTTTAGTCAAATAAGAATCCTTTTCAAGAGTAATGGAAGCAACATCATTACTAGGAAAACTAGGTCTAGAAGAGAAATCATTAAATTAACCAAGCAACCTAGCATTTTCAAATTTAAGAAATTGAATTTCTTTAAGATAAACATCCCTGTCATCTCTACGAGCATCACTAACAAGCTTAAGTTCAACATTTTTAGTTTTAAGTAACTCAATATCATTTAGACACTTTTGGTTTTCTTCCTTAAGAGATGCAATATTCTTAAGATAGACACCATTCTCTACTTCGACTACATAGTATTGGAGATCAAGATAAAAAAATTGGCCTTTCAAGGTATCAATGCTCTGAAGATGAATTTTCTCATTTTTCTCAAGAATATCAAGTTTAACATACAAATCATCAATGATTTTACCTAACCTCTTCTTTTTAAATTTACATCCAGAATAAGAAGAACGGGTGGTAACAAGAATGTTAACAAGAGTTTATTTAGCTAACTCATGCAAACTTACATCACTTACCTCTCCAATGTCTTCACTTGTAGAGGCCATGATTGCGAGGTGGTACCCTCCATCTTCATCGGAGCTTGAGGCACTAGAGGATGATCCTTCCCAAGCTGCATGAGCTGTCTTTGTGCCTTCTCTCCTTCTTGTTCTTCCTCTTCCTCCTTGGAGATTCTCTTGTGGTATGACTTTCTAGCCTTAGGACATTCACTCTTGTAGTGTCCTTTTTTACCACACTTGTAGCACCTTGGAGTGGAAGAAGAACATTGCTTTCCTTTGAAGTGCTTTCCCTTGGAGAAGTTGGCTTCATGCTCACTAGGGCCATCATCTTTACTTGATGAGGAGGGAGAGATCCAGCAAGTTGTTATCGAAGAATAAGGTCTTTCACTTGAGCTGTAAAGGCACTATATTTGATCTTTCTTGCTTCTTTTTCTTCTTGCTTTGCTTCCTCTTCTTGCTTGCCAAGTCTTGGCTCATGAGCTTGTAGATTGACAATAAGCTCCTTGGTTGGAATGTCACCAAGACTTCTTACTTCTTCAATGGAGGTCACCTTTGACTCCCATCCCTTTGGTAGAGACCTCAAGATCTTTAGGTTGATTGCTCCTATACCCAAAGTGTGTCTGAAAGCAGCTAGGCCATTGATGATGATGTCGAACCTTGAGTACATCTCAACAACTCCTTCTTTCTTCCCCATCTTGAAGTTCTCAAGGAGGCTATTCAACAAGTAGATATTTGCCTCCTTCACTTGCTTTGTACCTTCATAAGTGATTCATAACTTGTCCCACATCTCATAGGTTGTATCCCATGAGGAGATGCGGTTGAACTCTAATGGAGTGAAGGTTGTATAGAGGATGCTAAATGCTTTGGCATTGAACTATGCATTGTTTAGGGCTGCTTCATCCCAAGTTGATAAAACTCTGGTTGGCTCCTTATAGGGTGTAATCATCACCTTCCACATATCAAAATTCATCCCTTGAATGTAGAATTGCATTCGCCACTTCCAATAGAGGAAGTTGGTGCCATCAAAGACCAGAGGACTCATGGAGAAGCCTCCCTCTAGGTTGAGGGAACCAAGTAGGTTCTCACCCATCTTCTTGTCTCGTATAAGATTTATTGGAGAAAATCCTTTCTATGATACCACTTGTTGGATCTGGGGCTCTAGAGGTAGGGGGTGAATAGAGCTTCAAAATTCTAAAAAAAATAGCTTGACCTTCAAATTATATCAATTGAAACTAAAATCTAAAACTCAATTTGAAGTTCTATCTAAACAAGCATAGCAAGGATGAGAGAGATTGAAACAAACACTTAGACGAGGTGGTTAAGTGGTTCCAATCTCCAAACTAGGAGAATATCAATTCACTACCTAGAGAGGTCAACCTCTAGGACTTTGCAACCCATGTATACTTATATTCCATTATTAGAGATAGACTAAGACCACCATATATCCAAGGACTTACCTATTCAAGCTAAGAGTCTTTCACCTACACAAGGACTTACCCACTTGATCAAGATGTCTTTAACCTTCACCAAGGACTTACCCACACTTGCATCAAGTCTTTGGCCTCGTATGATTTACCACTCTTCTTGAATCTTACACCTTGTCCTTCTCCTTCACTTGAAGAAGATCTTCACACCTTCTCTAACCTTGAAGAAGAAGAACAACTCCTCTTTCACTTGAAGAAGATCACTTCAGCCTTTTCTCTTTGAGAAAGGAATTGTGAAGATGTAAAGATGGAGATCTTTACAAGATAACATGGAGGTAGATCTATTACAACATGCCTAACTCACTAATAATAATTAAATTCTTTATAAATGAGAGAGAGAAAGGGGCTTAAAGGGTTGTAGCACACTCAACTACAACAAGGACCAAGGATAGCATGAATGAGAAACCTTGGAATGAACTCCAAGAGGTCCTATTTATAGTTGAGAGTGTTCCTTTGAGTGTGGGATCACTTAAGAACTAAAAATAGTTGTATTACAACTTGTAACAAATATATTTTCATTTCTAACAACTCTCCAACAGTTAGAATCCCTTTTTCTATGTTTTCTATACAGTACATTCGATTGAGGTTGAATAAAGGTAACTTGATGATCCACTAACCGAAAAAGACAATTTTTGAACTATCGGTCGAGTTTGTCCTAGGAAACTCGATCGATCAGTCAAAATCAGTTTTGGTCAGTGAGTCAGACGGTTGAGTTTTGTTAGTGTACAACTCGACCAATTGATCCATTTCCTAAAATCCATCACTGGTCAGTTGAGATCCAAACTCGATCGACAAAGTTGATGTGACAATATTTTCAAAATGATTTTTGAGTGATCAAATGTTGGAATTAACTATCCCTAATTTTTTCTCATCTTAATTACAAGTCATATCTTTTTTTGTTGAACCATGTGTGCCTCCTTCTTTATTAATACCATATAGAGAGTAGTCTCTTCACAATGTTGTAGAGCTAAAAATTGTACAAAAAAGAATAAAACAAAACTATAAGCTATCTGTACATGCTATTTACATCACGTAAGCACATAGTCCAGACCCCTTTGGGATCACAAGACTTATGCGAAAAGATCCTCCTATTCCTTTCATTCCAAATGTTGTAGACAAGGAAAAAAGCAGCAACTCTAGCTTCCTTCTCTAATGAGATGATATCAGTAAGACATGAAGGAGCACGAACAAACTTCAAACTGAACTGAGACCAAAGTTCAATGCTAAACCAACAAGAGAAAAAAAGATGTTGACTATTCTCAACATTATTCCAGTAGAGAAAGCAGACAGAAGGGGATTGAAAAGTGAACTTCATCAAAGTGTCATGAGTAGGCAAATGATTAAGGCAACATTTCCACAAGAAAATAGAGATATTCCTCAAAATTGTATTACCCCAAATCCCAATAGACCAAGGAAGCACAAAGCTTTTGTTCCTGCACATGTTCCAGCAATCCTTCAAAGACAGAGATTTCCTCGCATTCACAAGAATATAATCCTCAGCATCAAGAATATGACTAGCTAAATTTCTTAGGGTTCGAAGAGCAGCATTACCCCCATGAATAGTGTCAGGGATAAACCACTCACCATCCTTCAAACAAGCATCCACACGACAGTTATTCCCTTTTCCAAGTCTATACTTAAGATGAATATTAACATGATCACCTAGGTAAGTTCCCTCCCCACACCAGGGGTCCTTCCAAAACTAGATCCCAACACCATTACCCAAACAAAACTTCAAATGCTTAAGGAGGAAATCCCTATGGTTGAGCAATTTTTTTCTAGATCCATGAGTCAAAGGACTTAGGCTTAACTGACCAAATAGAGTCATTCTTTAAATACTTTCCATGCAACCACTTAACCCACAGGGAGTTCCTATCACAAGCAACAGTCCAGAGATTTTTAATAACCCCAGCCATGGCCCAATCCTTGATACATATAACACTTAGTCCTCCTTGAGCTTTGGGTTTACAAATCTGGGACCAAGAAATCAAATGAATGTGATTTTTTTCCTCAGTGTCACCCCATATAAAGTTCCTAAACTTTCTCTCTAGCTCATTGATCACTGAGGCAGGAAGAGGGAACGCCGCATACCAGAAAATGTGGTAGGAGGATAAAGTGGATATCACTATCTCCACCCTTCCAGCCATAGACAGTAATCTACATTTCTAGGAATCCAACTTCAAAGAAACTTTATCGAGAATTGGGGCACACATGACTTTAGTTAATCTTCCAGTAAACAACAGAAGACCCTGATAAGTAACTGGAAAAGAACTATTCCCAATATCCAAAACATTAGAAATATCTTGAGCACAACAACCTAGACTTAGAAAGATATGGCTCTTAGTGGATTTAAGTTTAAGACCAGAAATGGAAGCAAACATATTCAAAATGTCTTTAAAGGCCTGCGCATACTTGGTGTCAACCTTCGAAAAAAGAAGCAAATCATCCGCAAACACAATATGAGACACACTTGCTTCATTACTGATGAGAGGTACCAATTTCATGCCTTTGATTTCATTATTGATAATAGAAGATAAACCTTGCATAGCGATGACAAAGAGATAACGTGCAATCGGGTCACCTTGTCTAACCCCATTAGAGGCAGTAAAGGGAATAGAAGGAGAACCATTAATCAACACTTGATAAGAAGCCGAGGAAAAACAAGCATCGATCCATCCAAGCCAGCAACTAGGGAAACCCATGATTTTCATAATTAATAAGATATACTCCCTACTGACTGTATCATACGCCTTTGACAAGTCAACGTTAATGCATATGCAATTACCATTATTCTTAGAGACGGAGCTCAACACATCATTTGCAAGGAGGATGGCATCCCCAATTCTTCGACCATGGATGAAGGCATGTTGACTATGATCAATCAGCTCAGGAAGAATAGGCTTTAATCTATTTTTAAGATTTTAGTAATCACTTTATAGATGAAATTGCACAAAGAAATAAGTCGAAAATCCTTTAAAGAGTCAGCATACCTTGACTTAGGAATGAGAGTTATAAACGTCCTACTGCAATCCTTAAGAAGCTTGCTATTATAGAAGAAATTTAGGACAACATTCGTGACATCATGGCCAACAATGTCCCAGCACTGGATGAAAAACTCAACATTATAACCGTCTGATCCAGGGGCTTTCTCCTTCTTCATAGAAAACACAACATTCTTAATCTCCTATGTAGTTACCCACTTCTTAAGACATATTTTCTGCTCATCACTAAGGGAGGGAAACCTCCACTTTGGTTTCCAGTAAATTGAAGAAGATACATATGAATTGAACAAGCTAGAATAGAACTCAGAAATGTTCTTAGAAATGAGAATTGGATTAGAGCAAGGAGAACCATTAACATTCAGTAAATGAATATTGTTATTCAGTCTTCTGGTCTTCAAGGATGTATAGAAGAACTTTGAAGTTTTATTCCCTTATTTGAGCCATTGTATCCTCGACTTCTGTTTATATAATTTTTCCTCACTCAAGATAGCCTCATTAGCTTTGGTTCTAGCCAATCTTAACTCCATATGGAGATTTAAATCATCTGGCCTTTTATCAACCTTGCTTTGCGAAACATCAGCATCATCTGCAAGGATCCTAGCATTGGAATGAATGTTACCAACAACCTCCCTATTCCACTTGGACAAAGCAATTCTCAACTTATTAAGTTTAGTACAAAGTTTGTACATAGGCACTCCCTAGACATCCATTTTCCAAACATCACTAACAATCCCACAAAGCCCAGCCACAAACATCCATGAATTAATAAACCTGAAGGGTGTTCGACATCTCTTCCTGGATGAGAAGTTCAATTTTAACAAATTATGATCACTAGTGACCGAGGAAACCACCTCACCCCACACACCACTAAAAGAGGAGAGGAACTCCAAGTTACACAAGATTCTATCAATCAAAGAAAAGGAACTAATCCCACTCTTACTACATCTATTCCAGCTGAAGAAAAGACCTTTGGTAGGCATCTCCAGAAGACTAGTAGACTGCAGGGAATCATTAAAATCCTTCATACTAGTATGAGAGGGTGAATACTTACCAATCTTATCACTTAGGAAGTGGACCGCATTGACGTCCCCCATAAGTCACCAAGGAATAGAACAAGAGTTAGAAATAAGACCAATGTCCTTCCAAAAAGATTTCCTATCAGAATCCCTACTAGAACCATATATAGCAGACAGGAAAAAAAGATGTGACTTGATTCCAACCTCACAATGAATCACTTGATCAGAAACAAAGAGTGGAGTAATAGATATATTAGGATATCTCCATAGAATGATTATTCTAACATAAGAATAGAAGCTATCATTCATAATATAGTTAGCACCCTTCCAAACAGAATCAACATATCCAGGAACATCAGCAGACTGAAGCCTTGACTCAAGAGTAATAAAAACGTCTGCTCCCAACCTATGAATGGTATCCTGGATACGGGAAATCTTATTACCAGCACCCCTTACATTCCAGGATACCACAAAAAAAGGTTCAACCATTAGAAATAAAGAGGGAATGAGCATCATCTTGTATTACAAGTCATATCATCAATACAATTGATTGCCAAAATATTCTACAAAGGTTTGGAGTGATTTCCCAAATTGCACGTTTACATTGCTTTTGACTTTAACTTGGACAAACTAGAGCTTGTGGAATATGATCCTTTTCATGTACCTAAAGCCTGAAATCAATATTAAACAAACATATTAGATACATATAAATGGAATGGTTAAGTCATCATCAAAATATTGTCAATGTATAACTCTCAAGTCAACACTACCAAGATCCTGATTATTATTGTTAGAACCCCAAAGAAAGTTACTGAAAAATTTAACTAGGAGTTTATGAGTGTTACCCTCTTTAACTTTAGTATCATCTAATATGATGATGCTAGGTTGAAGCCTCATCACCTCCTTCTAGACTTTAGAGGAATTCATATTAAGACCCCTAACATTCAAAGAAACAATGTTAAAACTGTCTTCAATCATATTAAGCATTTGCAAAAAGTGCTTGGATGGCTTGTATTGTTTTACCCGCATCATCAACTAGCTCCAAATTGTCAAAATTATTTGAGATAGAAGTTTGGATGTCTTAACTAGAGTCATGAGAAGGAGAAGAGACCTTCCTTCCTTTCCCTGTAGATTTCTTTTTCTTATTCCCCATCGAAACATTGAATATCTCAGCACCTGAAGGTTCAATAATATTTGAAAGAGTAGTAAGAGCCACTAAAACCTCCTGATCAGTGTTAGCTTCAATCCTAGGGTAATGATAAAAAGAAAATTTGAAGTAACTGAGCTATTTTTATAAGAGGAATTCCTTAAGACATGAAAAACTTTATCATCTATCTCAATGTCCTTAGCCTAGTTGAGTCTAGAATCACTATAGACCATGGATGGAAATGGAACAGTGAATCCAATAGTAGGTTTATTGATATAATCAAATATGTTCAAAGGATACACTACCTTCTTAACAATCAAAACTTATTAAGTGTTCTGGAAAACACCTATACAGTCATTTTGACCAAACAAGCTACATACATAGTAGGTACTTGGGATCCATTTATTCTCAAAATAAATATTATGAGGATCACCATTTTCAAAGAAGACATCCAGTTTCTTCAAAAATTTGGAAGCATCTAGCAATAGAACTTGGATTGTAGCATACTCTAGTCTTATGAAATCATGGGTAGACATGTCAGTGCAAAGTGGAATACAAATGAACCAATCATAGAAAACATCCTCAAGTCTGAAAACTTTACATGTATGTCTTTAACTCTAAACCTGACAAGAATGCATCATCTTGATCCTCCTCAAGACATCATCATGCTTCCATTTCATCAATACCATTGTCTTCCCCCTAACATAGTGATATGTCATCCACTATACAAATTTGAATGGTCAGAAAAACATGTTAGGAAAAAACCTTTTCCATGACTTATAACATCAATGGTTCCAGTAAGGCATCTGATCTCGGAAAGGTACCTTTCTAGAGTGGGGATATGCACTTAAAATCCTTCCACATAACCTACTAGGCATAGGATTCTAATATTCAACATTCTTCTCTTCTTATTCACTCAAATATATTAGTGTCTAGGCTCTCAACTAGATAGAAACTTTCTTCAGTGTCATGTCTCTTGGTTTTAACATTAACAAATTACCTATGACCAAGTAGTCTCCACATTAGATTTTCCATTGTGATATAGATATGAGTTGAGAGTGGAATCTGATGACAGGTGGTGGCGGCCTCCCTACCACCTTCTCCATGCTAATTTTTTCCCAGACATTGCAAAATAACTAAAAGATTTTAGGTTTCCATTTTAAGTGCACAATAGGTGAATGTCATACAAATTTTTAGACTCCATAGTATTCATGGTAAATAAGTGATAGATGTGCCTCTCAATAGGTGGATGTTGTAAAAAAAAATATCAGGAAAACCAAATGTCTACCACCTCTATGTGTCACATGATTCATGGAAGGTACTTTCCTAGGGGATGGTGGTCCAAACAACATATACACTTCTCATGTTGGTAGTTGTCCCTAGAAATCTTCCACTTGTTTCTATTACATGACATCACTTGGATTCTAGGATATGCTATTCTTGTGACCACTATATCAATCATTTCCCAGAATGTGAGTGGAAGCTACAGAACCAAGGCATGCCTAATGTGGTAGTCCAAACCCTATAAGAAAATGGTGGCTTATTGAGTCTCTTCAAGGACGGTGGGATAGCTTCCCAAAGGAAAGAAACTATGAACATAGGTGCATAAATTGAATGGTCCTTTCTTTAAAATGTAAAACTTTTCTTCCTTCTTCCTCAGGGTAGCGGAGCAAACATACTTAATAGACAATGGAAATGAATGTATACCATGTTTTTTTGGTGAAAGGAAAATATTGTTGCACCATACATGAGATGGGTCATCCATCATGTACAAGTCAAATCGGACCTTTTTGTGAGGAGGGTATGCAATGTCCTCAAAGGTATGCTCCAAGGCTAGCATCAGTTAGTCAATCCTTCCCACCATCTGTGAATGCATCTTGACAAGTTTAGTTGGTGAGTATTCCTTGGAGTTTTCAATAGTAATGATGGAATTAAACATTTATATCATAGTAGCAGTGAGAATCTGAAAAAGAAAAGTCAATGCCTACTCATAAGGGATGCTAAAAGTAGGTTTGATTGTAGAATTAGAGGGCACCCCAACAAGAGAATGAAACCCTTCAGTGACTTTTGAGTTTGGGATTATCAAATTAGAGTCAAATGACCTCACATGGAATAATAATATGAAAGGAAACCATGGGACTTGGAGGACTGACCTCCATGTCATGTCAAAGTCCCCTTCTCTTATACAATTGTGGTCATCTATGATAATCCTAACATGAAATCTTTTGAGATAGATAGTTCACTAGAAACTATGTTCAAATATCATACTATAGGGAGTAGGACCTAGCAGGGGACCCACTCTTTGCTTTTATATTGAAAAATCAACCAAATAACCCCAATCAGAATGCATATATCCAATTAAAGTAGGTTCGTAGTAATTTTGGAAATTGCAAAAACATAGAGAGGATAATGTGATCGAAATGTATATATAAACTAATTAGTTCAAGATTTAAACACTATTCAACAACTCTCTTCATTAATAATAAACTATAAGAAACTAATAATGAAGCTAAAGAGATTGGTTGTAGAGGTTACCTTCAATGCTGTTGGGTTTTAGGGGAGGCAGAGAACGCAGCGAAAACAAAAATTGTCTCCCCCAAACCCATAACAAGGAAACATGTCAACATCTATACAATAGGAAAGGATGGTTAGTGGAATCATACCTTGTCCCGAGGCTTGCTTGGCGACAATACCTCATCCCTTACGCGGTCTTCACCTCATGTCTTGGACGGTGTCTGTGCAGCTCCTGGTCGCACCGGGACTAACAAGATTGAAGGTTGTCCTCCTAGTGGCAGAAACCTCCCGCCTCTGAAGTAGTCCACACGGACCACCTGGAACTCCAATCTCCTTTCCCACAAGGAATTGGAAGGAGTCGCACCCTCCTATCAGCGTACTAGTCGCCGACACACTCTCCTGGCACCAATTGCTATCTGCAGTTGTCTTTCCCTTGCTATGCCTCCCTTATCGGGTAGCACTTGCTCGAGATTGCTCTCGGTTACCAAAACTAGAGAGACGACAACTTCACAGAGCAACTGGTTGCACTGGGTTCTACTTTGAGAAGCCCCCAATACCCCTATATATAGGAGGGTCATGGGATAGGGTTCTCCATCCCGGGAAATGCAGGACTAAAAGCAGGAGTAGAACGGTTCGAGATTTTCCACAAAACAACCAACTCATAACCTGAACCGATCGTTTCACAACTGAAACGGTCGGTTGGGGACCTGAGCCGGTCGATTGACACCTCAACCGATCAGTTGGGACCCATGAGGCGGTCGGTTCACTTCTGAACCGATCGATTCATGGTCCTGATCAGTTCCTGATTGACTTTCCTTCTTTTGTTTCTAATTGGTATCAAATACCAATACTTGTTCCAATCAAACTGGGCAAGTGAAACGCAAGGAAAATTCTCACCAATCTTACTTTCCCAAGTTGCTCGGGGTTTCAACACTTGAAGCAATCATTTCACCCTGACCATGAGCCGATCGACTCACAACCTGAGCTGATCAGTTCACCAAGCTAAGCCGATCGGTTCATCACATGAGCCGATCGGTTGGGAGTGCAGATTGTGCTGAATCCGTCAATTGCAACTTCAATCAATCTGATACTCTTATCAATCAGTCCAACACCTTGAACATTATGATACTGAGCTATCAATTGATTGAGTGTTTAATTGAACTACTAAACTCCTTTAGTAATCAATCTAAACATTGTTTGTGGACAAAACTCCTCTTCCAGGTTAAATCCTATGTGTGTGACCGTGCAGGTCCTTTTCACGTTGGTAGTGAAAGTCCATAACACTTATGACTTCACAAGCAAAGAGCGGTGCCTAGTCACACATCAATGCTACCCAAGTGAAATAGAAAGTTGGAGAACAACTTTCAATCCTACAATCCGTGAATGGTGTTACAGTGAATGTATAATTCCTTTGTCACTGATATCCCGAATGAACTCGAGGCATGGAACAGTCATCCTGTCAACGTTCATTCACTTTCTTGATCTCACAGTAGATTGGAAGAGATATGTATGACATCAATATCACATACGGATTCACACATGCATGCACATGCCTATTTCAATCCTACTCATCAAGTGGCCTTAGATATCAAACTCCCTCAGGAGGGACAAATCCCATATCTATCACTCACCCCTCAAAAGCCCCATGTGTCAAAGCCACCCAATCATCACCTTTATAACAACCCATGTTTCAGGACTATGTTTGATGATGTCAAAGTGTGCCCAACGACATGTGTTGAGTGTAGTGATTTCAGGTCAAAGAATCACACTCACCACCATCACTGTGAGTACTAACTGTGACTACCATGTCATGGTTCCATGTGTCAAACTCACGGTGGGTCTGTCCGGAACACTTGTTCTCTAACAAGTACCTATGTGTTTGGTTTGATATCTCTATATCATGACTAATGAGATTCTGTCATCAACCAACACCAAAATCTAGTCTTGTGTGTCATTTGTGTCTATCTACCTTCCACAATGACATCTGACTAGGGACATAACAAGAATGTACAAACTCTTATCATCTGTATGATCTCATCGTTCAGGTCCTTAACCTGAAAGCATACGTCATTGAGTACTGTCATTCTCTAGACATTTAATCTGTTCTATCACTATCTCATATGTTCTATCACTATCTCATATGACTAAACCAGAAAGAATTGGAAGCTTGCCTTTGATGTTTATCAAATCAATCTTAATGTATCCCACCAATCATTCCATGATTGGCTCTCAGGGCATACATACCAACAAACTCCCACTTGTACTGCGAGCCAATCACCCTTGAATCATATTCATAGTGATTTTCAAACATGTCCCACATGTTACTGTGCTCTTCTGCCAACATAGTGAGTTATGGCAACACCTTGCCAAAGTTAGTATTAATTGCATGTCTCTCATCTCTTCATTGTACGTCATACATATGAGATGGAGTTGTCGTAATATGTGATCTAGTATTCCTTTGCTAACCTTTAGCCACATTGCATGATCAAGGATTCCATACTTGTCATCAATGTGCAGAATATCTATAAGTTCATCTCATGAACTTCCAGATCCATATAGTATCCACTGTTGTTCTATAACACATAGATACTCGGCATTTCCTTTTAAATTATTTTATTGGAACACTTCCAATTATCAACAAACTTTCACTTTTATATATCCTATATATTTTGCGATTAATTTTCTGTCCTTTTGGAAGTCTGCATCAATGTAACTCTTTACATCGAACTCTTCCTTATCTCCATAGAACTAGTACTTCTCAAGTACTTATCAAGTTCTTATGGTTTCCAGTAACCCTTACTGGAAGTAGACAGACATCCGCTCGTCATGTCCCACATACGAGTTATCAGGATGAGAACATCATATTATCATGTCCTAGATATAAGATGATGAATGCATTTTGTTCTTTCCATGTCGATACATGCAAGATAATGGGATGATTACATACATGATAGATCCATATCTATTCTTAGTGTTCCCATTCTTCATAAGAATTGGACACTTGGCCTTGGGTTACTAACTCCATTTAACATGGACAAGTTTTCTCCCACTGAATTTGTGTGTACTAAACCCTTCAGTATAGACTGACAATGTATGCTTTCTCTTTTCAGGTCAAGAGGTTTTTGAGAACTATCTCTATAGATCTCTATTCCTATCACATAGGAAACATCTCTATCTTCCTTAAAGATAATTTCCACTTTGGATTTCCATTCTAGAACATTTCCATTTCACATCAATATTTGGAATGTGAACACACTCCCACTAAATCACAGATCCCTTCTTTATCTTTGACATATCAGTCAAACCCTTTGACTATATCATCAAAGTAAAGATCCAATTTTGAGTTGCTTGTACTCAATCAATCACATTGATTAGTCCATTATAACTTATAGACTTCATTTGCATTAGTGGATTCATAAACCTTATAGGTTGTGTCACGTACACATCCTTGTTTTATTCCTCATAGGAATGCGGTTTTAGTATCCATATGCCAAATGTCTTAGTCATTAAGTTTCAATCAACAAGCATTATCCTTCTCAAAATGTTATCCATGTGTCTTAGAGCTTAAGACTTATTTGCACTTATGGATTTTCATCCAATGGGTGCTACCATCAAGGTCATACCTTATGGTTTACATCGATGTCATTTAGGATGTAATGGTCATAAACCATAACTCAAAATTTGGTTCCTCATATTCATCTAGATAATTGACTTATCACATGAACAACTCATCACATAGATAATTGAGGTGTATCCGTCAAGGATATAAGAACTCACAACTCCTTGTGATTCTCAATGTCCTTTATTAGTGTGGGGTATTCTTTTATTAAGAAGAATTTAGTTATTTGATAATCATTCACTAACTCCTTAGAGTATGATTCCTTCTTGATTTAGACATCACCATGCCTTAATCATGAGTTCACTATGATACAATATCATAATCACTCAAAAGGATCTCAAACATTTGGTCCAAGTATTTCATTCATTGATATCATCAAGAATTAACACTTTACCAAATTTGCACTTCATCTATGATAATCTTGAACACTTCAAGATATTCATATTGGTATTTCTCTAAACACCATTTGAAGTATTAGCATTTGTTCCAATAGGTATGTAAATACATCACATGTATTATACCTAATAGGATAATCATTCTCCCACTACCATTAGTGAAGATTGATTAATCATGTTCAAGATATTCATGTCTCTTACTGGTTCTCTAACCAAAAGAGTCTAGATTTATCCATCATATGGAAACTAGATATGAATTTCTCATGATTTATGCTAATTTGATTGTTTGAGTTATCTATAACTTTTAGGTATCATTTTATCTTATGCATATCAAATACCACAAGATAAACAAGACATTGCCACAAAGATCATATCTTTAGAATTGAAACATCTCTTTATTGATTGCCATCATTGTCATACAATATGCAAAAATAAAGTGTTTCTATCTATTGGCAAATATGAAATAGCAGTTAATAACTGTATTACATGCCTTTTAGGCTGAAAATAAACTAAAGTACTCCTATCTATGGCGGCAACACTTGCCCCATTTATTGAGTGCTTTACACTTTACATCTTGGTATCATATACCTCAAAAGTGTTACAAGTTTACTTTCATGACACCTTTAAGTAGAGACGTATGTCGCCTTCTTCTTCTTTGGTTCTTCCAGATAGAGAGGACAATTCATTTTCCAATGTCCTGGCTTTTGACAATGGTGGCAATTTCCTTTATTGGTCACGCCTCCCTTGGCCTTGAGAGTTGAAGATGACTTGGGCTCCTGGCTAGCATCAGAACCTTTCTTAGCTTTGCCCTTGCCCTTGCGCTTGGACTTGCCTTTCTTGCTCGTGATCACCATCATAGACTTAGGCTTGTCTTTCTTCATCTGTGTCTCGGCTGTCCTCAACATGCCCAACAACTCTGATAGTGGCCTATCAAAGTTGTTCATGTTGTAGTTCATCACTAACTGACTGTAGGATTCTGGAAACGATTGCAGTATCACGTCAGTAGCCAACTCTTGGCTCAGTGGAAATCCCAGTCTTTGTAGGTTCTCCACATACCCAATCATCTTGAGTGTGTGAGGACCAACTGGATCTCCTTCTGTCATGACACACTTGAACAATGCCCTTGAGACATCGTATCTCTCTTGTTGTGCTTGATCTTCATACATGTTCTTGAGATGATGAATCATCTCAATGACACCCATGTTCTCATGTTGTCTCTGCAACTCGTGGTTCATAGAGCAAAACATTAAGTACTTTGCATCAATGGCATCATCAGAATGCTTCTTGTAAGCGTCCCTTTCTGCCTTTGGTGCATTAGGAGTAGGTTCCTCTGGAGTTGGAGTATCCAGGACATAGAGCTTTCGCTCTTGAGTGAGAACAATTCTCAATGTCCTATACCAGTCGTGGAAGTTTGTCCCATTTATCTTGCCCTTTTCAAGGAACGATCGCAAAGAGAAGTGATTGTTGTTTGTTGCCATTTGTACTACAAAAAGGAAAATATGCAATTTTAGTCCAAAAAATCATTTTTGAATTATTTGATTGATTTGAAAAGTTGATGATATAATTAGGCCTTTAATTAATTATCGCTCCCACTATTTTACTTCAAATTGATAGCCCTCACCATCAATTTAGAAGATTGCAGCGTACAACCTTCTAGTGGGCAAGATCCTGAAATCCTCTAAGTCATTGACCAGCTTGGGTTGTCACCCACAACTTAGATCTCTCAGGTAGGCAACTCTTGCCAATTGCATCATATGCAACTCTTGATAAGATGTCATATGCAACTCCTTGCCATGATCATCTCCATGCCTCAAGGTGCTAGATCCTATCTAGGTCACCTTGTTAAGTCTGACCCAAAGCAAACACGATGAATATGCACCCTGCTGGGGAAGACCCACATATCCATCCTTCACGCTTCCATGAGTTAGACAGTGCACCACGCTTGGGCGTGCCCACACTTGGTCGATCAAGCTTTTCACGTGTGTTGCATTTGGAAGGCATCTAAAACTTAATATTTAATTAGGGATTTGGTTTTTATATACATATACATATCCAATCACCACAATATATAGTACGTATCATATACATGCTATATCCCTCAGAAAACATGTGAAACGATAAAAGCGATGAATATGGCCATCCTAATGTGATTCCTCGAGCCAAGAGGAATCACAATCATCTAGGTCTACATCACATGCAACCTGTACAAGATGAACTCTGTGCTTTGCCTTTCTGGGTTTGATCAACTCAGCACGTGACTGATCGGCTCGCCATTAGGCCGATCGACTGGGTGCCACCAGCTGATCGGTTGGCTCCTCCAAAAGATCGATTCGCCAGGTCATCGTGCATCTCATCATGGCCACCACCCACTCGTCTCGCCCCTCGAACTGGTCATCAACCGATCGGCTCACTGCTTGAACTGATCGTCTGGAATGTCAACCGATCGGTTCACGCCTTGAACCGATCGTCTCAGCTGTCGTCAGATGTCCTCCATTCTTTGACATAATAGGAAATAAAATTCTATCCTATATTACATTGTAAAAAGAGAAACCTCGAGTTACATTTGAGGGGAGCAAAGGTAGGAAAGAAATCTCGAATTATTTCGAGTTACATCAGGAATAGGAGAAGGAAGATCAGTGCACAGACTGAGATGCAAGCAACCACATACAACCACACACAGATAGGGTTTATTGGCCATAAACATGCTATACATCCACCACAAAACTCGTTTAAGGGTGACGCATATCGAGTGCATTCATAATACGTATCATATATGTAAATTGGGATTTGTGGATTTAGGATTGGACATGCATAAAGCCAATTTTATTTGTATCGTATGCAATAAATAAAGGCAACAAACCAAAATCGATCATATCTATATTCCCAAAGTATAGAGCAGTTGACGTGGCTCTGATACCAATGTTGGGTTTTAAGGGAGGCAGAGAAGGCAGAGGAAACAAAAATTTTCTCCCCCAAACCCAGAACAAGGAAACACGTCAACGTCTATACAATAGGAAAGGATGGTTTGTGGAATCATACCTTATCCCGAGGCTTGCTCGATGACAATACCTCGCGCCTTGCGTGGTCTTCACCTCCTGTCTTGGACGGTGTCTGTGCAGCTCCTGGTCACAGCGAGACTAATGGGATTGAAGGTTGTCCTCCTAGTGGCAAAAACCTCCCGCCTCTGAAGTAGTCCACACAGACCACCTGGAACTCCAATCTCCTTTCCCACAAGGAATTGGAAGGAGTCGCACCCTCCTGTCAGCGTACTAGTCGTCGACACACTCTCCTACCACCAATTGCTTTCTGCAGTTGTCTTTCCCTTTCTATGCCTCCCTTATCGGGTAGTACTTGCTCGGGCTCTCTCTCGGTTACCAAAAACAGAGAGAACGACAATTTCACAGAGCAACAGGTTGTACTTTGAGAACCCCCCAATACCCCTATGTATATAGGAGGGTCATGGGACAGGGTTCTCCATCCCGAGAAATGCAGGACTAAAAGTAGGAGTAGAAGGGTTCGAGATTTTCCAAAAAACAACCAACTCGCAATCTGAATCGATCGTTTCACAACTGAAACGGTCAGCTGTGGACCTGAGCCGGTCGGTTGACACCTCAACCGATCAGTTGGGACCCATGAGCTGATCGATTCACTTCTGAACCGGTCGGTTCGTGGTCCTGATCAGTTCCCGATTGACTTTCCTTCTTTTGTTTCTAATTGGTATCAAATACCAATCCTTGTTCCAATCAAATTGGGCAAGTGAAATGCAAGGAAAATTCTCACCAATCTTACTTTCCCAAGTTGCTCAGTTGCACCAGTTGAATCGATCGTTTCAATACTAGAAGCAATCGTTTCACCCTGACCATGAGCCGATCTACTCACAACCTGAGCCAATCGGTTCACCAAGCTGAGCCGATCGGTTCATCACATGAGCCGATCGGTTGGGAGTGCATATTATGCAGAATCAGTCAATTGCAACTTCAATCAATCTGATACTCTAATCAATCATTCTAACACCTTGAACATTATTATATTGAGCTATCATTTGATTGAGTGTTTAATTGAACTACTAAACTCCTTTAATAATCAATCTAAACATTGTTTGTGGACGAAACTTCTCTTCTAGGTTAAATCCTATGTGTGTGACCGTGCAGGTCCTTTTCACGTTGGCAGTGAAAATCCATAACACTTATGACTTCACAAGCAAAGAGCGGTGCCTAGTCACACATCAGTGCTACCCAAGTGAAATAGAAAGTTGGAGAACAACTTTCAATCCTACAATCTGTGAATGGTGTTACAGTGAATGTATAATTCCTTAGGCACTAATATCCCGAATGAACTCGAGGCATGGAATAATCATCCTCTCAACGTTCATTCACTTTCTTGATCTCAGAGTAGATTGGCAGAGATATGTATGACATCAATATCACATATTGATTCACACATGCATGCGCACACCTATTTCAATCCTACTCATCAAGTGGCCTTGGATATCAAACTCCCTTAGGATTGACAAATCCCATATCTATCACTCACCCATCAAAAGCCCCATGTGTCAAAGCCACCCAATCATCACCTTTATAACAACCCATGTTTCAGGACTGCGTTTGATGATGTCAAAGTGTGCCCAATGACATGTGTTGAGTGTGGTGATTTCGGGTCAAAGAATCACACTCACCACCATCACTGTGAGTACTGACTGTGACTACCATGTCATGGTTCCATGTGTCAAACTCACGGTGGGTCTGTCTGAAACACTTGTTCTCTAACAAGTACCTATGTGTTTGGTTTGATATCTCTATATCATGACTAATGAGATTCTGTCATCAACCAACACCACAATCTAGTCTTGTGTGTCATTGATGTCTATCTACCTTCCACAATGACATCCGACTAGGGACATAACAAGAATGTACAAACTCTTAGCATATGTATGATCTCATCGTTCAGGTCCTTAACCTGAAAGCATACGCCATTGAGTATTGTCATTCTCTAGACATTCAATCTGTTCTATCACTGTCTCATATGACTGAACCAGAAAGAATTGGAAGCTTGCCTTTGATGTTTATCAAATCAATCTTAATGTATCCCACCAATCATCCCATGATTGGCTCTCAGGGCTTATATATTGAAAAATCAACCAGATAACCCCAATCAGAATGCGTATATCCAATTAAAGTAGGTTCTTAGTAATTTTGGAAATTGCAAAAACATAGAGAGGATAATGTGATCGAAATGTATATATAAACTAAATGAGTTCAAGATTTAAACACTATTCAGCAACTTTCTTCATTAAGAATAAACTATAAGAAACTAATAATGAAGCTAAAGAGATTGGTTGTAGAGGTTACCTTCAATGCAACATTGGTCTCCTTCCTCAAGCATAGTGAGCTCAATAAAGTAGATCATTCCATAGCCATGAATGTTACTAGATCATTTGTATATTATCATTGTGAATCTAGGATAAATGGATAGACCATGATGTTTGAGTAAGTTTGAATATTTTATTAGACTGCACTAAAGACAAAAAGGAATAAATATAATATCTAGTTACTAGAAAAACAAGAGATTTTATACAAAGGTAAATCTAGGAATATTAAAAATTCTTTCCACATACCACTTGTAGATAGGATCCTCGAATACATGCTCCTCAAACTCTGGGTTAACTATCTGCTCAACCTCTGGGATGATCTTATAAATCACACAAAATAGATAAAACAAAATGCATCAAAATATACCATTTTTATGCATAATGAAGAATATTTGAATATCATAAAGATTTTAATTACAAAGAAGGGTGTTCCCATACAAGAGTTACTATGTTCATGTAGGTAAGTTCAATAATGTAATGAGTAGGACCCGACAGTGGGTCCACTCAAATGATATAGGGCATGAGCCATGAAATTTTAAGCAGTAGAAAACATAACTTTATACAAAGTTACAAAATGTTTCCATGTATGTTACATTATCACCCTAAGGGTGGTACAGAAAATGAAAACGTTACATCAATATACATGTAAGCCCATATACAGAGGGCAACAATGCTATCTCAATATGTCCTTAAGTTCACCAATGAGCTCATGATCATCCTGAGTCTCTGCCCTATAAAGCAACTACACATGGGTGGAGGGAACACCCAGAAAAAATAGGAAAACAAGATATGTATTGGCAAAAGATAAGTATGTACATCTAACAATATTTTGGGCATTTAAATAGGTTAAAAGAGAAAAATAGATCTTCCCATGAAAAGGACAGTCATCAAAATCTAAGTAAGTTCCAAAGAGAGATATATCATGAAAATGAATTCCAAAAGAATGAGGCATATAAATAAACAAGTGAGATAAAACATATTTCCATTAACCATTCGCAATATCACAAAATTCATAACCATTTGCATGTAGATTTATTGGACTAAAGTAACTATATTAGGGAAAGACACCACTGAGTCATTGGCCTATATAAAATGGGTAGAAAAGCTCACCCTAGGTGGAAAAGCATGCCTTCGTATATATAAGGGTAGAAAAGAAAACCCCTATTAGAAAAGAACACCCTAGTGGTTAAGCATAAGTGTCGGTGATAGTTATCTTGTCAAATTATCTAACATGCATAAATAGAGTGGCAAGATAGTTTGCATTCACCATTCACATTTCCAAGTATAACAACATAGCAAGTGGGGTCATAGACCCGAGGCAACAAAGTATTCATCAAGAAAAGTGGAATCAGATGATTTAATATCATGAAATAAAGAATTTGCAACATAGATGAATAAATGGGACAATATTCAAAGGATTTGTGATGACCCCAATTTTAGGGTTTTAATATCTAATGTAGTATTTAGAGTTCTTAAATAATCGTATTTGGATAAATACAAGTTAAGGTGACTCTTATCTAAACATGGTTCGATTTGGACCACAAGTATGACTACAACTCTTTTAAGGATCGATAATGCAAATACACAACAAATTGCATACATGGAGATGGTTAATACAAGTATTTAGTTAATCTTGTGTACTTATGAAGTTATGCATTTAATCAAAGTATACATCAATTCATATAATTTATTGGTGGCCATGGAAGTCTGATAATAAAGTAAGTTAAACTGGTGTTGATGATGTTATAGGTGGTTTGATGAATACTAGACTTCAATATCTTAATATGAGTACCAATTTGGAGTATCTTAATTGAAGGGTGAACAAATTTTTGTTTTGGTCTCATATGATCAATGGTTAATGAAAAACAAAGGGAATCTATGTTTCAAATTTCAACTGAATTGAGGTCATAGCTAGATAGATATTCAAACTCCAAATAAGGCTTCATATAATTTAGGCTTCAATGTTCATGTTTGGCCCATTATGAACCAACCCGCCTGATTCCTTTTCTATGGAACATCTTATTAGTTATTATCTAGGCACTGGACGCTGAGCATGGATCAGTAAATAGTGGATGGTTAGATTCTTGATAGTCATTTGACGAAAATCAGAGGATATTAGTATAAGCCTCTACCTCCACATTAGTTGGGGCCAAAGACAAAGTCTTGCCCTTAACTACTAGTTTGTTGCTCACAGAGATATAGAGAAGAAATAATAGTTTGATCCACCATCCTCGGATCTGAGCAAGGGCTGTTGGATTGAATTGTTCTGAGGAAAGCAATAACAAACCATTCTATTGCATCTCCATTACTGTTAATAGAAGCCACTGGTTTGGGGGAGACCTCACAGAGATCGAATCAGAGTCGACCGCGATGCGGGGATGTTCCTGCATCTAAATGATTTCCTTCTTTGAGCCTAGGGTGGTTGGAGAGCCACCATGATCCCACCGAATCATTATTTGAGTGAAGCTCTATTTTACAGAGAAAATAGAGTACCACACATCCCAGCGGGGGAGCTAGCCACAGAGTGGGTTTGGGTTCCTAACTGTGTTCGGGTAGCCAAAATGCTGATGGGACCCCTAGAGCTTCAGTAAAGCTGAACTGCCCATCCTTCTTTGAGTTGAGTGCAATTAGATGTGAGGTTCCTCTTTGAAACCAAGCTATGGTGGTGTTGTAGATGCTAGTATGAATGAGATCTAATGGCCATAGCCTCAGTGTGCTACCTATTGATCACTGGCCGGGAGATGCCATCCGAGGTGGCTAATGCCATCAAATCTGCTTGCATTAGCCACCTCAGATGGCATCTCAGGCTATGGCCATCAGATCTCATTCGTACCTGGGATGCCATCTGAGGTGGCTAATGCAAGCAAAGAGAAACTTGACAGTCTGCGTCAAGGAAGTGATGGCGAAAGGGGGGCATGGATCGACATGGTTCAACTTCTGGGAGATGATACGCTCACCTGGGCAAGTAGGAATGATCCATGCATGGTATGGGCTTGGTGGTCATCCAAGAAGCGAGGAGGAATCTTAGAACCTACCAGAGGTCTGCCCTACAACTGTGTTCTATGTCTCGCATGTGAGGAGGAACACAGGCGGCGCTACGGCGATGAACATGAGCAAGAGAGGGACCTGACTGGGGAGATATGGTAGACTGACTAGTACTAGTTAGACTGGCCGGTTCATTTGGCCCAGGGGAAACTAGGAAAGGAGCTGCATGCCTCCCCCTTTAGAATAGTCTGGCCAATCCTTGAATGCCACCTCAGGTGGTGGGCCCATCACATAAGGTAAATGCTTTTAATTCCCAGAAAATGACATTTTCTTAGAAAAGGCTTTAAATTAGCTCCCTTGTCCTAAAAATTCCCCAAAAATATCCGTGGACTCCAAAAAATGTCTATTATATCATGAGACTCATAGATCAGACCTTTGAAGCTGTACTACTGTTGAGTTTCTATTTAGAAGATGATGCTTTTCTTAACATGATTTAAATAGTATAATTAGAATATAGTAGATATTAATTGTAATGTTGTATCGATACTAAATACAACCTATGATCTAATTATTATGCCAAAGTACAATGTATCTTCTTACTAAATCATGATTAGATGCTTTTGGTCTCATATTTGTTTTAGAAATTAGTAAAAGACTCAAAAAAATATGAAATTTGTAGTAGACCTTTATAATGACATATAGATCAAACTAAATATACTAGACACCATCATAACATCACATTGACCTAGGTTTGACCAAAACCCTAAATTGCAACTAAAATATCAAGAATATATATGAACCATGTATTAATGATAATTTATTGTTATTAATCAGGTCATGGACAAACTTCTGGATGATCAGGGATGTATAGGAATCTCTAAGCTCAGGTATGTGGGCTTTATCTAAGTATATGACTAGTTTTCTTGTGTGCAATAGATATGATGTATTCTTGTCTTGATTTGATAATATTGCTTGGATGTACTACGATTATAATATCATTGCCATGCCAATATGAACAACAAAAAAATATAGATGATTTGTAGCTACTAAGTGGATATATGATCTCTCTCAATCCTCTCTCTCTTCCTCTAAATATAAGGTCAGCACTCGGTCCCCATAGCCCAAAGGGTGGGGAAAAATAAAATGCAACATCTCCCTCCCTCTCCTCTAAATATAAGGTCGGCACTCGACCCCCATAGCCCAAGGGTTAGGGAAGAAATGAAGTGTGACACTGCTTAGTAGTATAAACGCATCAAATGACATCTAAAAATATGTGTTTACCTGATTATCGCTTTAAATAATATTTTCTTTTACTCATTCTTTCCTAAGTAATTTCAATTATGCAAGCATATTAGTATGTATCTTTCTACCCATGTACAGAACACCTTGTGTGTTGATTCGTTGTTTCATGTATGTTTTAGGTTCAGAGCTTGCGTGGGATAAAAGATGGGAAGTGAGTAGTTTTCCAGGTTGTACCTATTGTGTTAAGATCCTGTTAGCATACATGTTCATTGACTTGTAAAATTTTCTTCAAATTATATAAATGTAAGTTGTAAATTTAATTCATTTTGTAATATACACATTGAATGTTGATATTGTTTCATGGTGTATGTTATATGTGTATGTTCATGTATGCGCAAATTGCTTCTGCAATGCACTTTGATACAGTTGCATAACATTTTCATATCTTTCCTCTCAGGCCTTCCAAGTCTCGAGAAAGCCAAATCTGGGGACGTTACAAGATTCTTCATTGTAAGAAGATTAAGTCAAATTATGCCCAAAATTAAATAGGGAAGAGTACATACCTTAGATTCAAACTTAGAAGTTAACACTTTAGGTCCAGCCATGGCATACATGACCAAGTACCAGTAGTTACAAATATTTTGGAAGCTGCACAGTGTCCTCTTGATCACGTCTGGAAAGTATGCATTAGATAGGATTCAAGGACCCCAACCATGAAGCTTGTGTGATATCCAACCAGAAGAGGTCAATGGAGGTAACATGTGCTACAATGAATCAAACTCATGGATCATTGCATAATTTGGGATCATGTCTACATCAACAAGTGTGAAGAGGCACTTTTAGCCTTTGTATCTAATATAATTTGTGGTAGGAAAAAGTCAAACAATGATGCATGGCTAGGAGGAGGTGAAGGTTGAATATGAGCTGGGAGAAGGAGAACTAGGTGGGTGGGGAAATGGATTAGTCATGGGGGATGTTGGAGCAAGAGTACTACTCCTCCAATCCCTTTCTTAGCATTAGGAAGATTGGAGTAGAGTTCCATGTGTTTGAAGGTCGTGTGTGAAGAAAGAAGAAGTTGTAGATCCAATAATTTTGATAGGGCATCTGCTGGGCAGCAAGGCCGTTGGAGCAAAAAAGAAAGGGGGAAGGAGGAGCGAAGGGGCCGACTCTGGTGGAGTGCCACCATCATCGACATCCATGGGGAATATCTAAGCCTACACCACCATTGTTAGATGTTATATTATAACTTTTTTCTACTGCAACCCCATCATTACCAGCATTTTGGATTGGTCCAGGTAGTGGCACTGATAGTGGTAGTGAGAAAATAAGGGGTAATATTATATGAAGTAGTAGAGGGTCCTCTTATGATCATTACAACATGTGGTGGATTTCTTCTTAGCGCCATGGCCTCTAGATGTAGCAGGGCGGATGGCCGACGGTTAGGTTAGGATGAGGAAGTGAGGAACAGAAGAATAAGGGTGTGTCATTGCCTAGTGATTTTGGGATCTGTTGGCATTGCTTGGCAATACATGGAAAAGGGTGTAGATAGGATGTCTGGCTAGGGTTCTGGGCATTCTAGAAGAGCGGGAAGGATGGGGGAGAGAAGTTGGAGAGGTGAGCAGAGAGAAAGAGGAGGTAATGAAAGTGAAGAATAAGAAGAGAATAATAGAAATGCTCATTGGGTTCATCAATAGGTCTATCGTTGCAAAACTCACAACCAAAGAAGTACCATGAGAAGGTAGGTAAGGGAGGAATTACATGAAGGAAAATGATTGGAACTATATACATTCCACACAATAAAATATTTGGGTTTAATTGAAACTAGGTTGATGGTGAATTTAATGTTAAGTTAATTTGCAATTTTGCATGTTGACTAAATAAGATATAAGGAACACCATTTCATATTCAATTTTATCTTTTGGGGTCATTTAGTATATGATTTAGTTACTTTGATGTTAAGTGTCTACTTAGTGTATTTTATTTCTTCTTTTACTCGGTTAGGATATTGACATTCTTATGTCTTCTAAGTTTCATAATCAATATAACTAGTAAGATTCAAGGAAGTCGGTCTAGATTCTAATCCCTCAACTAATATATTTATGATTTTTTATTCTAAAGTTCCTTATATATATATTAAATGTTTATATACTAGTGACATATTTGGTCTCTAACTAATACTATTGTTTAAAGATCAAGAATAGGGTCCTACCGTGATAGTTGTAGAAAGGGCAAAAAGGAATGATATAATATGTAAGATACTCAGAGTTGAGTATGTTATAACACTCCACCCCTTAAAGAGGATTTTGCCCCCAAAATTCTCTCATCTATTTCCTGGTGTACTAAGTTAGATCTTCTAACTAATTTATAGATTGATAGTTTACTAGGTAGAGTTAATGTAGTGATTCCTTACATAACATCCACATCACACTTGTATACATATCCCAAGATGAACTTATATTACTCCATCCATTAAGTCTCTATTATTTTCTCATATCATGCAATGTTCAATTAAGTTTACACCGAGATTGAGGATGATCCTAATAATTTTAATTCTTTATGGTTACCTACATTGTTAAGGAGGTCTCTCCATCCTAATAGTATGATGTTTGGTATCCCTTCATGTTCAGTTTCTATAATTAGATTTACATTCATGATGGTTCATATAACAACCACTAAGTTGATGGACTGAACTTGATTAGGAACAAGACCCTCAACATATCACATCATAATTACTATCTACATCATTAACATTTTATTAATTACCAGAGTAACATTTATGACAGAGTTACTTACTCACTACACCAATTTGGTGGTACCTATAGTTGTTTGACATTATTAACATATGTTACCCAAAAGTTTCCTATTCTAATATCCATTGATTTCAACTATTCATGAAATTAAGTTGCAAACCCAAGTGTACAAGGTTATAAGGTTCCACCCTTTGAAAGGACCTATCTAACCATACATGTTATCGAGAGGGGTATCCAATTAGATTATAGTTACTATATTTGTTCTTCTTCCCCTTAAATCCTACATCACACTTACGCCTAGGATTGGAGAGTTTAACATTCAAGTCAAAGATTTCTTCACTAAAGGGCCTATCTACTACTACAGCTTCCTTGTGGTGGTGGATTGGTTCCAAAACCATTGATGAATTTGAAAAGTTTTTTTGTATAAATATAATTTAATAATAAAAATAAGTTTGACGGTGAAAACTTATGATGGGAATCCAAACTAGAACCAAAATCAATCTGAGAACCAAGTAGACCACTTCCTACCACTTACAACATATACTATCACCCTAACATCACTTCATCTTCAAAAAAGAGGCTTCTCTACACACATCCTGAAGGTATACAACGAGCATATCCACATTCTAGATGAGGAGGGGATACATATTTATTCTAGAATTTTGTTAACTTCAAGTAGATCCTACTAGTCACGACCTCCTTTATTCCACCATTCTCTTAAATGCGACTTAGGCCATCACATCCCAAAACAACACTAATTTATTAGATCAGTAACCATAATAAGATGAGATTTGGGTCTCTACTTCCCTAGTTAGTTTACATCCATGGTGTCATTACAAGCCCAGATGAGCTAGATAGTCAAACTACTACTCATCTCACACATCAAGTAAACAAATTACACAATGGCAATGAGAGAGTGATCAACTATCTAAGGACCAACCCTAGATGTACCTACTTCACTTATCCTCGGTGTTTGTATACATCCAAATTTTCAAGAAAAAGAGTACCCACTATAGCTTCCGAACATGACTGTGCCTCCATATGTCCTCTAGAAGAAAAAAATAACACAGATCCAAGTTTTATTATGTGATCTAACTACGTGATCATTCCTTCATAGGACAAGGGAGATAAGCATCATTCCTACCTTATGGGTATGGGAGGGATGAAATCCCATGGGTCGATACTTGAATCCTATATCTTCCTTCAGTAAACCCTCATTTATGAGATATTGTATGTTTAGCTAGGATAGTATCCAACCCTTAGATGGCGAGTCTCAAGCATAAATGATGCAGCCCTATTTTAGGCTCCATCTTGTACCATTTTGTACTTTATTCACATCTAAACATAGTAGAATACAAGTTAAATCCATTAATATGAGTATTACTATGAAATGCACTTATGGACATTCTTTGCACTATTTTCAGGTACTTGGACCATGCTTCTAGGGTTCCGCCACTCATGGAGGGGTCCAAAGAAGGTGTCAAAGATCCCTCAACCTACCCCTAATAGCCAAGATTAAACATCAAGAAAAGAAGTCCATTGATGATGAAGATTAATGTTCATTTAGCCACTCAAGACCCCAACACGGTTGTGGGCATCCACCATGGTTGTGTGAATTATTATGAAGAATCAGCAGGGAAGTAAGAGTTTTTGCACAAAACACACCACGGCTGTGGCCATCAGAACGGTCATGGTCCATTGAAGATACCATGGTTGTGGACATCAACACGGTCATGTCCAGTAGAAGACAAAACGGTCGTGCCCCCCGCAATGGCCGTTGTAATTATGCACCAAATCCCCCAAAACCAACAGGGAAGCAACCCATTTTGTGCTTGGACGACCATGGTCATGGCCCCTTGAAGACCACATCACCTGTGCTGCTCCCCACGCCCACGACTTCCTCCTCCAAAACGGCCGTGGTACCCCACCACGGCCATGGTGCCACTTACCCAACATGACTGTTGCACACTGCGATGACCATGGCCACCACATATACTTAGCCTTTTCACTCCCTTTCACACCTTGACTATTTCTACATCCCCATGACCATTCCATGCTACCCCCACCACAGTTGTGGCACATCAACACGGTCGTGGTGACCAATTAACCCTACTAATTTTTTACACTGCTTTTCTTATTCGACCTCTACTTACCCTAGTGCTTCCCCACAACCTATATATACATAGGTGGTACTTGGGGCATAATGGTTAGACCCCCTATCTTCCATTACTCCCCTCTATCCAATCCTTGACCATTCATTGCATCTGACTTCAATTTATGCCCTCCACCTACCATTTCCATCTCATGTCCACCTTAGAAACCGAGTTTTCTAGGTTTTCTTCCATAATCCCTCATATTCTCATGCCCATCTGCACCATTGGAGGAGGAAGGACGTCCCCAATCTACTAGGAGGTGAAGAAGGAAGATGTACTTCAAGATTCATGGAGTTATATCCCCTTCTACCCCTTTCGTTTGCTATTTCTTTGATCATGTCTAGCTAAGCCCCTAGTGGTGGGCTATTTGGGGTTAAAATGTGACTTTGATACCATGTTGAAGGAAAATAACTTGTAATAAACATAATTTCTATCTTTAATGATTGCCTCTTGATTCAATCTCATTTCCTATTTTATTGCATGTAATTTGTGCCTTTAACATGGATTGCTTGCTTTGAGATGTTTGTTGACACTTAGCTTCTAGCAAGAATTGGAGTGTATGTTGCAATCTTAGGAATGGCTCCTAGGTCCAATTAATGGATCCCAAGCTAGAACCCTTTGTTCCTACATACACATCCCTCCTTCTACAAGTGAGTTTGAGATCTAAGTGGCTAGTGTAAGTTTGATTAGTGCAATTGCCTAGAGCTTTCTAAAGGCTAGATTGCTAATGGTATGAGGTGAAAAACCTTCATCTCTACTCCCCATTTATACCCTTGGCTCTCAATTTCCCCATTATCACATACCCTAGAAAGCTAGACTTGACAAGTCCTACTAGAATTACACCTAACCCTAGTTCTCCAACTAGCAGTGTAGGGTACATTCTTGTAACACTTGCCATGTTGTTTAGTTTGGTAATGTAGATTGAATTGTGATAATTTCATGCTTTGTTGACATCCCCCAACAAATATCAAATCACATTCCCAAATGACCCACCTACCTAATCTCATTTTTTAAAACCTATCCTGCCTTCTTAGCTTTTTCATGCTAATCTAGTTTAGTTGCTTTTGCTCAATTTAGTTAATTGATTAATCTTGTTCTTTAGGGTTAACTTAGGTTCTAGCTCTCTCTAATGGTTAACTTATCTCTTTGTTGTTAAATTCTCTACTAGTGTATTGTAGCTAGCCCTTACTCTTGTTTAACTAATTGCTAAATCTAGTTCCCTAGACTTGCTTACTTAGGATAATTTAGGGTTTGCGATAACTTAGATTGCATATTGTCTTTACTTGCTTGTTCACTTAGCTTAACAATCAAACAACCCCTTTTAAACCCTTAAACTCTAGTTCCCCCTCTATCCCTGAGGATCGACCCCTACTCTTGCCTATCACCTATACTACAATAGTACCCCATGTTCTTGCGGGTGACCTATTTAGTATTGTGATCGAATCATGTTAGGGTTATTATAAATTTTGAGAGATCACGTGTGCTTTCCCTTAGGGTTCCATCTAGCCACCTTTAGTTGGGTAGTATGTAGCCTTGATAAGAATCACACAATGTTTTCTGGTGCCTTTGCCGGGGATAGAGACTCTCAGCCTAGCTAGTTTGTGTAGCTTAGCCTTTCCTATTGCCGTCATCATTTCTATTCTTTATTCTTTGTTCACTTTTGCATACTACCATTCTAACTTGGTTTCTTTTTGTTTGTTTGTGTATTATGTAGGTGATAGTTTTGCATGCACCATATGTGTTCTACTTGTACCGACTTGGTTTTGTACGGCCCCAAGATAGATAGGAGGAGATGCTAAAGCCACTGTCACCAACATCGAGAAACTTAGGTGGGTGACCACATGGAAGACAACAACCCTCATGGGAACTCTCAACAACCTCCACCCAGCCCAACCGCCCACTCCACGAGTACTTCACCCAGGGGAACTACAATTCTCCCATTGCCATCCTAGTTGACCAAATGTCGGGTCAACAATTCTCCATTCCACCCACACTCCTTGGAATCCTCCCTACTTACTATGGGATAGAGAATGAGAATCCCTACCATCACATCGAAGCATTCCTTGAGACGTGCTCCACCTTCCGCACCCCCACCACTACTGATGACTCCATTTGAAGGACTCTCTTCCTGTTCTTTCTGAAGGAAAAAGCTAATGAATGGTACATTTTGAAGCCAGAGTTGGTGACTTGGAATGAGGTCAAGAATGAGTTTCTCAAAAAGTTCTTCTCAATCGCCAAGCTGACTTACATGAGAAGATGTATCACCACCTTTACCCAAAAGCAAAATGAACCTTTGCACAAGGTGTGGGAAAGGTTCCAAAAGCTCCTTCGCAACTGCCCCCACCATGAAGTACCATTGTGGTAGCTAGTCCAAGCCTTCTACACCGGGCTTGAAGAGTTGAGCCAGAACAGCATTGACCCATCATGTAGAGGCACATTCATGGAAAAGCTACCCGAGGAGTCGTGGCCATTGTTTGTGCACCTTGCTAAAAATCCCCCCCATCGTGTTTCAACAAAATGGGAACATTACAAATAGAACTATGTCCCTCCACCTTCTTCCGTAGCTCTAGTCCGCAATATTGCCAACCCCGACATGATGAAGATGATGGCGCACATGATGAATATGATGAAAAACCAAGATGGTGGTTCTTCTAGTCAATTTACCATGGCAGTTAAAGCCGAAGAAGAGGAAGTTCATACCTTACACTCTTTTGGCAACTGGAAAAATCAAGGTCCCATGTTCAACACTTACACTCCCGAGTGGAGGAACCATCCCAATTTTTCATGGAAACAACAAAATGAAGATGGTGAAGGACAATGGCAGACACGGCCACACTATAGCTCCAAGTTTGAAGATGAAGTGCTTGAAAGATTAAGTAGTTTGGATGAGGTGAAGAAGAATGTATCCTCACATGGGCAGTCCATCAACTGTCTTGAGCAAAGATCAGACCAAATCTCTCTCTCTTTCTAGGAGGGAGGAAGGAAGACTCTTGTCTCAACCAATGCCAAATCTAAACAATGTTGGTACTTTCCTAGGAAACACTCAAAGTTCATATGCTTCACCTTCATACAAAGCACTTCCAAATCCGTATGCTCCACCACCTCCTCAAGCACCTCTCAACTATCAACATGCTCCATGTCCACCTCATTCATATCAACATCCACCTCCGCAATACCACCCCCATCCACAACAGCCATAACCACCACAACAACCACAACCACAATTCATCCTCCAAAACCCAAATTCACCTCACCAAAGACCACAACCACCCCAATAGCCACAGCCACCTCCACAAGCCTCTTCTTCTACTATCCATGAACATGTGAAGGCGGTGACAGTTTTGAGGAGTGCCTAGGCTTTAGAGTACCCTTGTTATATTGTTGTTGTTGACAGAGGTGATACTATGACTAGACATGCTGATACCGAGATACAACTTGGGGATATTGTGATTGGAAATGTTGATACTGAGATACATCTTGATGATACTATCACGAGAGCTAGAGTTCATACTGTGAAACTGAGCAGTGATACTATGATACAGAGCAATGATACCATGACTCCTGTGATTCCCGTTGATGATATTGTTGATCTGATCCAGTTGGGAACCCAACTCCCTCTGTTTCTTGATGCTCTTAAGGAGCCTTCTGTTGAGAGGAGAAGAAAGAAACATATTGAAGACATCCAAGAGACTTTAAAACAAGTGAAAATTAACATTCCTTTACTTGATGCAGTCAAGAAAATTCCTTCTTATGCTAAGTTCCTGAAAGAGTTGTGCACCTTCAAGAGAAAGACAATGGGGAGAACCGCAAAGAAAGTCAACATCACCGAGCAAGTGAGCTCAATTCTGCAGCACACCATGCCAAGGAAGAGGAAAGATCTTGTTGCTCCCATCATTTCATGCTTCATTGGGGCACATCGCATAGACCAAGCCCTTCTATACTTGGGTTCTAGCATTATCCTAATGTCATATTATGTGTTTGTCAAGCTCCAAATGGGGAAATTGGGTCAACTCATTGCACTTTGCAATTCGCTGACTGATTAGTAAAGATTCCTAGAGGGTGTGTTGATTATGTTCTTGTGAGGCTTGATTATGAGACTTCTGCTTTCTTCCCCGCCGACTTCATTGTCTTAGACATGGAAAAAGACACAAGGAGGGTGTCTATCATCTTAGGAAGGCCATTCCTAGACATAGTTGATGTAGTGATTCATGTGAGAACTAGGATTATGCATGTGAAATTCATGCACATGAAGATCCGGTTGAACATATTTAAATCTTCAGCCACAATCGAGGTAATATGGGCCACTGAAGAAGATTTCTATCTCATTGAGTGCCTTGATGAGATTGTGGAGGAATGCCTACCTGCGTGGATTCAAACTACCACTCAAGGTAGAAGTTTAGAGCCAATAGTTGAGTTTTTGGATGATGATGATGAAGAAGATGAAGAGAATGAGCTAGCCTTGGTGGCTACAAGTGAAGACCCTCCATCTATTTCTGAACCATTAAAGAACTCTCTTAAAGAACCTCCAACTCTTGAGCTTAAGTCACTCCCAGAAGGATTTAAGTATGCTTTTCTAGGCTTAAATGACACCCTCCCAGTGATCATTTCTTCCATTCTCTCACCAAAACAAGAGGAGGCATTGATGAAAGTCTTGAAGAAGAACATATAGGCAATTGGATGGTCTATTGCTGACTTGATGGGTATTGACCCCTCCATATGTGTACACATGATATATTTGGAGGATGATGCAAGGCCAACCTGCCAAATGAAAAATCGATTGAATCCAAAGCTGAAAGAAGTTGTAACTTAAGTGATTTTGAAGTTGCTAGATGTTGGGATTATCTATCCTATTTCTGACAGCAAATGGGTGAGTCCCATCCAGGTTGTACCTAAAAAGGGTGGGATCACTATGGCAGAAAATGAAGATGGTGAGCTTGTGCCGGTTAGAGAACAATCAAAGTGGAGAATGTGTGTTGATTATAGAAAGCTCAATGAAAAGACCAAGAAGGACCACTACCCTTTCCCATTTCTTGATTAGATTCTAGAGAGGCTAGCGGGGCAAAGCTTCTATTGTTTCCTTTATGGGTACTCTGGATACTTCCAAATTGTTGTGCATCATGTGGATCAAGAGAAGACAACATTCACTTGCCCAAGTGACACATTTGCCTACCAGAGAATGCCATTTGGGCTATGCAATGCCCCTTCTACTTTTCAGAGATGTGTGACCTCAAATTTTGTCGATATGATGGATTCATCACTGGAAGTGTTCATGGATGACTTCTCAGTTTTTGGTAAAATCTTTGATGAATGCTTACTTCATTTGGCTGTTGTTCTTGAGAGATGCATAAAGGTTCGCCTAGTGCTATGTTGGGAGAAGATCCATTTCATGGTACCCGAAGGCATTTTTGTGGGCCACTGGATTTCAAAGGAAAAAATTGAAATTGATAGGGCCAAGGAAGGCCTCATTTATACACTTACTATTCCTTCCACTGTAAGACATGTTCGGTCTTTCTTGGGACATGCATGTTTTTTTTATGACGAGGGAACCACTCCTGCACGAGTGCCACTTTTGTGACCCCCGCAGGCAGCGTAAACCCCCGGATGGACCCCCCCCCCCCCGCCCATAAGATCCCAACAAACAGTCGCATCGTTGGTCGGCCGACGCGCAGGCTAATTCACTTCAGAGGATAGCTGGGAGTTGAACCTGTGCCCCCTCGCAAGGGGCTTGCGAGCCGCACCACCCGAGCTAGTCCTCCCCAGTTGGGACATGCATGTTTCTACCACTGCTTCATCAAAGACTTTAGTAAGATCTCGAGACCTCTATGTCACTTGCTGGAGAAGGATGTTGAGTTTCATTTTGATGACAAGTGCATTGAAGCCTGAAACCACTTGAAGGAAAAGCTAGTTTCCACTCCTATCATGCAACCCTCAAATTTATCTTTTCCATTTGAGATTATGACTGATGCATCCAACATGGCAGTGGGGGTTGTACTGGGCCAAAGGGTTGGTTCGATTCCACATGCTATCTACTATGCAAGCAAGACTCTAGATGAAGCCCAAAGAAACTACACAACCACCAAGAAGGAGTTGCTTACATTTATCTTCACTCTTGACAAGTTTAGATCATATCTTTTACAAAACAAGGTGATTGTCTATATGGACCTTGCTGCTTTGAAATATCTAATGGCAAAGAAAGACTTCAGGATGAGATTGATCTGATGGATATTGTTTCTTCAAGATTTTGATATTCAGATTATAGACAAGAAGGGAGTAGAGAATTCTACCTCCGATCATCTCTCCCAGATTGAAGCACCTTTTGATGACACTAGTAGAATCAAAGAGACTTTGCCACATGAGTAGTTGTTCCTACTCTCATCCTCTCAACGGTTGTGGTATCAACAAATAGCTAACTTCTTAGCCAGTGGGAGGATACCAAGCACTTGGATGAGGGAGGAAAATGAAAGGTTATTTTCTATGGCCAAGGATTATGTTTGGGATGATCCTAACTTGTTCAAGTATTTCCCCAGACTTATCTGAAGATGTGTTCTGGAGATGGAGTAGCAAGAAATTCTCTTCATGTGCCATTTCAGAGTTTGTGGAGGTCACTTCGGTGGAAAACTTACTGTTGTCAAAGCTCTTCAAAGTGGGTTCTATTGTTTGTCCTTGTTCAAAGACTCTCATGGATTTTATAAGTGATGTTTGAAGTGCCAAAAGGTGGGCACTATCTCTAAGAGGGACATGATGCCTTTATCACCCATTCTTGTGGTGGAGGTATTTGATGTTTGGGGGATTGACTTTATGGGCCCTTTTTCCCCCTCTTTTGGATATGTCTATATTTTGGTTGCTTTGATTACGTATCAAAGTGGAATGAGGTTGTTAAAACAAGGACAAATGATCACAAGGTGGTGTGTGACTTCATGAAATCCAACATCTTTAGCCATTTTGGTATTCCAAAAGTTATGATTAGTGATGGGGAAAGTCACTTCATCCACCGCACCTTCGAAGGCTTGCTCTAGAAACATGGAGTGAACCATTGTGTGGCTACTCCTTACCACCCCCAAACAAGTGGTCAAGTTGAGTTGGCCAATCGGAAGATAAAGCTCATTCTAGAGAAGTTGGTGAGACCAGACCGTAAGGATTGGTCTCATTGAAGCCTTATGGGTGTATAGGACTGAATATAAAACCCTGATTGGCACCACACCGTTCAAGCTCATGTATGAAAAAATCTACCATTTTCCAGTTGAGATGCGACACAAGGAACTATGGGCTTTGAAAGCTATGGACTTTGATGACGAGAATGCTGAAATGAAAAGAAAGTTTCAGCTAAATGAGTTAGATCATATATGCCATGAAGCGTATGAAATGTCCAAGAGCTACAAAGAGAGGACACATTTTCTACATGATAAGATGATTAAGAAGAAGGACTTTGATCCCGAAAAGTGGGTATGGCTTTATAACTCAAGGATGAAGTTTTTTCCCAGAAAACTCCACTATAGATGGGAAGGACCTTATCTCATCAAGAAAGTGTATCCATCTGGATTTGTGGTGATTTGTGAGAAAGAAGGAGATAGAGAGTTTACTGTGAATGGTGAAAGACTAAAATCAGTTGTAGAAGTAGGTTCAAATAAGGCAAATCAAAGTTTTGATATAGTGATGTTAGTGGAAGAACGTCAAGTTGATGAAGAGATGTGCTTGAATGCACACGAAAGAGACATTTACTTCAAGGATGCTTCGAGAATCCTGTGGAAATTAAGGAAGTCAAGAATCAATAAGTTGGGATGAAGGTGTAAAGTTTAGTGCTAGTAGGAGGCAACCCACCTAGGTTTGGGAGCTTTTTCACCCAATATTCTCTTTTTGATACTTTTGTTTTCTTTTCCACAAAATACACACACATTTTTTTTATAGTTTTCCTTGAGTTTTGATGATATGCAGGCGGTAGGCACTAGAGAGAGGGGAATCAAAGGTGAATCATAGCCACTAAGATCCATTTGTGGTGAAATATCATAGAAAAACAAAGTTCTTGAATTTGAGTTGAAAAAGTTGTAGGAATGAGCCCACCACAGCCGTGGAGCTTGACCACGACCATGGAGTAGCTGCTCAAAAATGACAGTGGCCCCTAGCTCCTATCGTTGCAATTATTTATCAAAGGAGCTGAAGAAGTCAGGTTGTTTGGCCAAGTTCATGCATGAATGGCCACAGTCGTGGCCTCTCAAAACGACCATGTCAAGGATGGATGGCCACGTCCTTGGCCCCCTAACCACGGTCGTTTTAATTATGTGTTAAAGATGCTAAAGAAGTTAGGGTTTGTGAATGAATGGCCACAGTTGTGGCAGCCTGCCACGACTGTGTCATGGATGGATGGCCATGACTGTGGCAGGTGACCCGCGACTATGGCTAGGTCAGGTGGGTGTGCTCTTCATCGACAACATGACTGTGGCCCCCACCACGACCGTGCCACCAAGCTCTCACCACAATCGTGGCCACCCTCCACCACCATTTTCTCCTCCATTCTTCCATACAACAATCCCCACCTAAAACCTCCACCAAAACCCCCATTTCTCACCCAAATAAAAACCTAATCATTCATCCACCATCTAAAACCTCCATATCATTCCATTCCACCCCTCAATCAACCTGCATCTCATCATCTATCCAAAAATCCATTTTGCACATCCCTACCACCTCCCCCACATTCAAAAAGTGAAGGGGATAACTAAGGTAGTGAAGAAAGGGGCTCAAAAGAGCCTTGATGTGATTACCGGAGGCAAGGCTCGCACCAAGAAAGCCTCCTCTCAGGTCTCCATGCCTTCCCACTCCCTTCACCATCAAATTCCATCGCCCAATCACTCCCCTGATCATTGTCCGTGAATACATCCCACACACAATCATCTAATAGACACCTCATTACCGACGAGACGTACTGGGGAGAGGAGGAGGAAGTATTCGAGGAGAATATGGATGACTTGGTCGATGAGGTTGAGATGGTGGTTGTAAAAAGAAGATAGAGACCAAAAGCAACCCCATCCTCATCAAAGCATCCACCAAAGCCCACTTTGGCACACAATTTGATGTCTTCCATGGCAGTAGAGCATGGGGAGTAGCCACAACCAAGGCAGAAATTGTGTCTAGAGGAAGAGAAGCTTGCACAGTGGTATCTCGAATAGCAGGTACCACTCAATCTTGATCTTAGTTAGGGGTCCCAATCGTACAGGCTGGATGAGAAGGAGGAAGACAATGAAGATGAGGAAATGGAGTTGTCAACTAAGGTAGAGGACATTCTAACACAGCTGGAGGAGGACAAATTTAAGGCTTTAGGAAAAGCCCCCATTGGAGTGTCCTTTGGAAGAGGACACATGCAAAGGTAAATTTCTCTCACATACCCAGAATGCATGACAAGGCGAGTCATCACAACCAGGTTTGAATGTGAGAAAGGCTTTGAGGAGCTCAGAATCAAGGTGGTTGTGGAAGGTGGTTTAAAGAAAATAGGGTTGTAGAACATTATTTTCACAACAACCCAAACAACTTACACCACACTTACTCGAGAATTATTCACCACACTTGAAAATACGAAGGTGAGAGGTAATGACACTATCAAATTTGCCATGTTGGGCAACATGCACACTCTCATGATAGCTGAACTAAATTGCATACTATCAATCCTGAAGAGGCCAAGAAAATGGATGATGGCTTGCTTTAAAGAGAGGTAGATTTCAATTATGCACATTTCTGGTACCTCTTGACAAGAAGCAAGGACTACTATGTAGGGAGGTCAAAAAAAGCAACCCCCTATTGCGCTATGTGCAAAAGGTCTTGGCAAACACCATTGTGGGTAGATATGACAATCAAGGCTCAATTTCTCAGAAGGATATGTTTGTCATGATGGCAATGCACCATAAAAGGTATAAAAACCTTGGAGTGTTGTTGATTGATCATATGACATCCATACCCTCCAAAAGTAAAACACCTTTTATTATGGGAGGGTTTGTAACCTCAATTGCACTAGCTTTGGGGTATGATCTTTCTAGGTTTGACGACACATATGAAGCTGAATTTGTTGATTTAAACTATCTCATTCGCTTGGAAACTATTGAGATGAAGGACCAAAGAATGATATATCATGCAAGTAGTGTGCCAAACATTGAGCTTGAGCTGACATACCATGTTGTGCCACTTCTCTATGTGATGGGAGTCCTCCATAAACTGGAGGCCAAATTGTTGGAATGGCAGCAAAACAACCCAAGAGAGACATACAATAGGGGAGCCACTACCGCACAAGAAGAGATTGTTGAATCTAATTTTCAAGGGTAGGAGCAAGAAAATAAAGGACAAAGGAAACCCTTAAAATCAAGAAGAAGGGATGAAGGAACATTCCAGCTATATCAGCCATCAACAAATGCCTACGATATGTCCACCATCCAGGAACAACTTGAGAGAATTCACAAGTATGTCCACCATCAAGGTACAACTTGAGAGCATTGACAAGACACAAAGAGACATGCATCTGATCATTACATGTGGTAAGACCAATAGTAGATGCACCACCAGGTCAACCACATGTATCATTACCACCATGCCCAAGCAGCAAGAAACCCCGAATGGGATGGAGATTTTTGGGGTGGTATTGTTGGATATTCAAATACATACCCACCACCCAAGGATGAATACTGGGGAAATTACTTACAACATCCTCCTACAGGCTCAGCTCCTCTTTAAGATCCTCCTCAATCATCTGACTAGCCATCATAGCAGCCATGAAACTTCCCCGATCTACCCTAATCTATAGTTTCATGTTGACGACAACATGATTCTAAAGTTTGGGGTGGGTAGGGCGGTATGCACCATCCTATCTCTCTCTTTATAATTTTTGTTCCACCTATTCCATATAGTTTAGTTTTTCTTTTTCTTGCTTTTGATTGCATCTTCGCATAGCATATAGCTACTTTTATGCAATATTTGCCTAATTTGCAAAAATTTTGCTCCTTTTTCCCATGCATTGCATACATTGTAATTTTTTGGTACTTTTTGCATGTTTTAGCTAGGATTTTCTTTTTTTACTACTTTAAGCTCAATAATGTAGGTTTAGATGTGATTGAAGGCAAATTGACACCATTTTGGCCAATTTTGCCCAAACTTGAATGTTCTTGCCTAAAAGCATGTTTTGAATTAATCTCCACTGTTTGAAATGGAAATTTTAGTCTTTTGACAAATGCATGCTATTTCTTAGAGTTTATTGCTATGTGGTCTTAATTGTTGACTTTTATATGTGCACCACTTCTCTCAAGTTTGTGAATGTTTCAGTTGAATTGTGAATTGAGCAAGATACAAATGCTTAGAGCCTATGGAATCATTTGATATAAATGTGAATGTCATGTTGTTCAATCATGTGGTATGATATCATTTGATGAAGTGTTGAATTAGGTCTCATGTAGGAAATCTTATGTTGAAGACTACACTAATGACCCCTCTTTGATCCGACTCTTCTTTCACCATCTTCATACCTCTCCACCTCATGAAAGGATTCCCTAGTGCAGATAATCAACCTTGGACACCTCCAAAAGTTTGGGGTGGTCATATCTGTATCTCCCCACTTCAACGCTATCCACCATAAGCCCTATCTACACCAAAGGAAAAGAAAAGAAAAGAAAAAGAAAGCAAAAAGAAAATAAAAGGATGCTCATATTTAAGAGCATTCAAATAAACAAAAGAAGAATGCTCTATGTAATATCACTCCAAAAATCTTTCCACAACCCTTTCTTCTATTTTCATACACATTGAGCTAGAAAACATCAAATCTAGCTCGCTTTACTCTTTACTACAACCATGTGGGTCATTTGGTTTGGTTTGAGGCATATGATTGAATGCATGAAAGTGAAATAATACTCCTAGTCATCTTTGATTAATTCCAACATGAAACGGTTTACCCAGAATGATATGAAGGACATATGGATAGCTTTTGTATTTTATGCTTTATATTTGAAGTTTTTATGCTCAGTGCTCATTTCATGATTGGTATGTGAAAGAGGAGAGGAGAGAGGTGGAACACATGCACTTAGTCACTTCCAAGACCATTTAGTCAATAATTTTCTGTTACTATGCATTTGGCATTCTTGTTTTTTTGAAAGAAAACTGAAAAGAGAGCTTAAGTTGGGGCGTACTTGAGGAGAAGTATGTTTTATGTTTGCGTTGGTGATGCACCCCTATTTTAGGGCTCCATCTTGTGCCATTTTGTACTTTATTCACATCTAAATGTAGTAGAATGCAATTTAAATCCCTCAATATGAGTATTACTATCAAATGCACTTATGGACGTTCTTTGCACTATTTTCAGGTACTTGAACCATGCTTTGGATGGGTGAGAGAGAAGGAAGGAGTTCTAGTGTTCCTCCACTCATGGAGGGGTCCTAATAAGGCCCCAAAGCTCCCTCAACCTACCCCTAATTGACAAGATTCAACATCGAACAAAGAATTCCATCGATGATGAACATTGAAGTTCATTTAGCCACTGAAGACTCCAACACAGCCGTGGGCATCCACCACGACCGTGTGAATTATTGTGAAGAATCAACATGGAAGTCTGAGTTTTTACACCAAACGCACCATGGTCATGGCCATCAGCATGGACATGGCCCATTGAAGACACCACGACCATGGCCAGTAGAAGTTAAAAAGGCAGTGGCCTCTTGCAATGGTCGTAACAATTATGCACCAAGTCCCCCAAAACCAACAAGGAAGCAGACAATTTTATTCTTGGACAACCACTATCATGGCCACTCACCACGGACGTGGCCCCTTGAAGACCACCTCGTCCGTTCTTCTCCCCACGCCCACGACTTCCTACTCCAAAATTGATTGTGGTACCCCACCACGACCATGATGCCACTTACCCAACACGACTGTTGCACACTATGATGGTCGTGGCCACCTCATATACTTAGCCTTTTTACTCCCTTTCACACCTTCACAGTGTCCACATCCCCATGATCATTCCATGATACCCCCACCACGACTGTGGCACATCAACATGGTCGTGGTAACCAACTAACCCTTCACATTTTTTACACTACTTTTTCGATTCTACCCCTACTTACCCTAGTGCTTCCCCACCACCTATATGTATATTGGTGACTACTGGGGCATGAAGATTAGACCCCCTATCTTCTATTACTCCCCTCTATCCACTCCTTGAGCATTCATTGCATCCTACTTGCATTTATGCTCTCCACGTACCATTTCCACCCCATTTCCACCTTGGAAACCTAGTTTTCTAGGTTTTCTTCCATAATCCCCCATATTCTCATGCCCATCTACACCATTGGAGGAGGAAGTACATCCCCAAGCTGCTAGGATGTGAAGAAGGAAGATCTACTTCAAGCTTCATGGAGTTCTATCCCCTTCTTCCCCATTCTTTTGCTATTTCTATGATCATGTCTAGCTAAGCCCCTAGTGGTGGGTTGTTTGGGGTTAAAATGTGACTTTGATACCATGTTAGGGGAAAATAACTTGTAATGAACATATTTTCTATCTATGATGATTGCCTCTTTCTTCTATCTCATTTCCTATTTTATTGCATGTGATTTGTGCCTTTAACATGGATTTCTTGTTTTGAGATGTTTGATGACACTTTGCTTCTAGGAGGAATTGGAGTGTATGTAGCAATCTGAGGAATGGATCCTAGGTCCAATTAGTGGATCCCTAGCTAGCCCCCTATGTTCCTACATACACATCCCTCCTTCAACAAGTGAGTGTGAGATCTAAGTGTCTAGTGTAAGTGTGATTAGTGCAATTGCCTAGAGCTTTCTAAAGGCTAGATGGATAGTGGAATGAGGTGAAAAACCCTCATCTCTACTCCCATTTCTACCCTTGGCTCTCAATTTCCCTAGTACCACTTACCCTAGAAACTTAGACTTGACAAATCTTACTAGAATTAAACCTAACCCTAGTTCTCCAACTAGTAGTATCAGGTACATTCTTGTAACAATTGCCTTGTTGTTTGGTTTGGTAATTTAGATTGAATTGTGATAATTGCATGCTTTGTTGACATCCCCCAACTAATATCAAATCACATTCCCAAATGTCCCACCTACCTAATCTCATTGTTTAAAACCTATCTTGCCTTTTGAGCTTGTTCATGCTAATCTAGTTTAGTTGCTTTCGCTCAATTTAGTTAATTGCTTAATCTTGTTCTTTAGGGTTAACTTAGGTTCTTGCTCTCTCTAGTGGTTCACTTATCTCTTTGTTGCTAAATTATCTACTAGTGTAGTGTAGCTATCCCTTTTTCTTTTTTAGCTAATTTCTTTTTTAACTTAAATCTACCACCACCAACACCAAGAAACTGAGGTGGGTGACCACATGGCAGACAACAACCCTCATGGGAATGCTCAACCACCTCCACCATAGCCCAACTGCCCACTCCAAGAGTATTTCACCCTAGAGAACTACAATTCTCCCATTGCCACCCTAGTTGACCAAATTTCGGGTCAGCAGTTCTCCATTTCTCCCGCACTCCTTGGACTTCTCCCTACCCACTATGAGCTCGAAATCTTCCCAAGTCTCTGCCCTATAAAGAAACTACACCAGGGTGGAGGGAACACCGAGAGAACAAAGGAAAACAACATATGTATCAAAAGAATCTGAGTATGTACATCAAAAAATATTTAAGGCATTTAAATGGGTTTAAAGAGCAAAAAAAATCTTCCCATGAAAATGAGGGTTATCAAAAGCTAAGTAAGTTCAAATGAGACATATATCAAGAAAATGAATTCTGAAACAATGAGGCATATAAATAAACATCTGAGATAACACATCTTGCCATTAACCATTCACAATATCACAAAAATCATAATTATTCACATGTAGATATATTGACTATAGTAATAATAGTAGGTCCAAGACACCACTAAGTCATTGTCCTATATAAAATGGGTAGAAAAGAAGACCCTAGGTGGAAAAGCATGCCTCTGTATATATAAGGGTAGAAAATCACACCCTAATGCTTATGCATAAGCATCTACAATAGTTATCTACTCAAGTTAACATGCATAAATAGAGTGGCAATATAGTTTGCATTCACCATTCAGATTTCCAAGTCAACAACAAAGTAGGTGGGGTCATAGACCTGAGGCAACAAAGTACTCATCCAGAAAAGTAGAATCAGATGATTCAATATCATGAAATAAAGAATTTGCAACATAGATGTATAAAGGGGACAATATTCAAAGGATGCCTCATTGTAAGAAGATTTTAGAAAATTATTCCCAAAATCAAATAGGGAAGAGTACATACCTTAGATTCAGCACTACAAGTTCACACCTTAGGTTCAAACATGGCATAAATGACCAAGTATCAGTTGTTACAAAGATTGTAGAAGTTGTGGGATTTCCTCATGATCACATCTGGGAAGTCTATATTGAACATGCTCCAAGGACCACCACCATGAATCTCAGGTAAGATCCAACCTTTAGCATTCAATGGAGGTCTCCTGTGCTGTTGTGAATCAAACTCATGGATCATTGTAGAACTTGGGATCATGTCTGCATTGATAAGTGGGCAGAGGAACATGTATCTGGTGTATCTGATATGATTTGTGGTAGAAAAAAAGGCAAATGATTATTCATGGCTAGGAGGAGGCAAAGGTTGAAGATGAGCTGGGAGAAGGAGAACAAGGTCAGTGAGAAAACATATCGGTCATGGGGGATGTTGGAGCAAGAGTAATACTCCTTTAATTCCTATATTGGCATTAGCAAGATTGGAGAAGAGTTCATTGTATTTGAAGGTCGTGTTTGAAGGAAGAAGAAGTTACATATATGATAATTTGATAGGACATTTGTAGGATAGTGATGTCATTGGAGTCGAGAAGAAAGGGGGAAGGAGGAGTGAAGTGGCCGACTCTGGTGGGGTGTTGCCATCATCAACATCTATGGGTGGCATCCAATCCTACACCACCATTGTCAGAAGTTACACCATGGCTTTTTTATTTTGCAATCCTATCATTCCTAGAATTTTGGATTTGTCTAGGCGGTGGCAGTGATCATGGTAGTGAGCAAATAAGGGGCAACATCATCTACAGCAGTAGAGGGTCCTCTTCTGATCATTAAAGTTGGTGGTGGTTGTCTTCTTAGCACCATGGTCATAAGGTGCAAGAATGAATGAAGGTCAATGGCTAGGGTTAGGATGAGCAAGTGAGAAAGAGAAGAATAAGGAGGATGAGTTGAATAGTGATTTCAAGATCTATCTGGAGTTGCTTGGTACTACAGGGCATAGGGTGAAGATAGGATGGGCGGGTAGGGTTCTGGGCATTCTAGGAGAGTAGGAAGGATGGGGGAGAGAACTAGGAGATGCGAGCAAAGAGGAAGAGGAGGTAACTGAAGTGAAGAATAGGAAGAGAAGAGTAGAAATGGTTGTCGGGTTCATTAGTAGGTCCATCAGCACAAAACATGCAACTAGAGAGGGACCATGAGTAGGCAGGGAAAGGAGGCATTATAGGAAAGAAAATGATTGGAAATATATAGATTCCACTCAATTAAATGCTTGGGGTTAATGAAAACTAGGTTGATGGTGAATTAGCATTAAAGTAACTTCCATTTTGTATGCTGACTAAGTAAGATATAAGGAACACCATTTCATAGTCAATTTTATCTTTTGAAGTCATTTAGTGTATGATTCGATTACTTTGATGTTAAGTGTCTACTTAGTGAATTTTATTTCTTCTTCTACTCAGTTAGGACGTTGACACTCTTATTTCTTCTAATTTTCACAATCAATATACTAGTAAGTTTCTGGGAAGTCAGTCAAGATTTTAACCCCTCAATTATTATATTTATGATTTGTTTATTCTAAGGTTTGATATATTATAGTAAATGTTTATATACTAGACACATATATGGGCTCTAACTGATACAATTGTTTAAATATCAAGAAATAATGTCTTATAATAATAGTGTAGAAAGGGTAAAAAGGAATGAGGGAATAGGTAAGATACTCACAGTCAAGTATGTTACAAATAGAATGTTCCTTAAAAGAATGAAGCATACCTTTACATTAAAGAATTTATTGACTTTATGAGTCTCACCATGATTTTTTCTAGAATATCACATAAAATATATATATTGCAAGAAAATATAAAGTAGTGTAAAGATGCCTATAGTTTTTATAAGACACCATGGGATCATTGGCCAAAAGTTGGGCGGAAACGAACAACCTAGGTGGAAAAGTGGACACCTATACATAAGGGTGGAAAAATGTATGCAAGACAAGAAAGCATGTCCTAATATATGTTGTTATGCTTAAGAATCACTACCCTAGATGTTTAAGTCTAAATATCAAACATGCTTAATAAAGTGGCAAGATTGATAGTCCAATCATAAATCACATGTAGGTATTCAAAATAACATTATAGGTGGAGTGATGGTCACAACACAAAATAACATTTAACATAGACAACAAAATAAATGGACTACAAACTTTTGTTCCAGAAAAATCCATTTGAACTGATAAGGTGAATCCCATAGATAAAACAATACTTATTATAGGAAATAAAATAGTGGCCTAACAAGGCACATGATTGAACCTACCTCACAATAAGTCTAAATATCCAAAATTCTACTAAGGCTCAGTCAATTGGTGTTTTAACACCTAATTATAATATTAAAATCCAACATATTTTTCTTATTTAGAAAATAGAATATCTGTGTTTTTTAATAATAAAATATTATTAATGATTTTATCAAGTTAAATATAACATATAGTTTTTTCTAACAAGAAAACATAAATAAATTTTTAATAACTAGTTTGTTGTAGTTAATTCCTTATTCTTTTTTCTCTCTAGTGCAGTCTAATAAAATATCCTATAGTAACATCATGGTCTATCCCTATAGGGGTAATGAATAAAGTTGTTGAATAATGTTCACTTCTTATATTAATTTATTTTATATTTCTATTGCTATCACAATATACTTTCTATGTTTTTTTTAGATTTGATTTATTTTCCTCTACATCTATCATTAACTAACAAATTGTGACAAGGAGTTCTCAATAAAGGCACATATTAGGTTCTGCATGGCCAAGAAAAAATAAATTTGTGAAAAGCTTGATATGCCTCTGAGGTCATGAGGGGCTCGAGCATGTAGGGGACAAAGAGGGAAATCATTGGAGGGATTGTTCCCTACTTACAACACCACCATGGTTTTCCACTAGAGCTTGACTCTAAGGAGTGGGATCTCTCACCCAATAACCTCATGTGAGGTATACAATCCCATCAGCTTTGCGAGACTTAGATGGACACAATGAGCCAATTAAAAGGTCTTGGGTTTAGCGAAACTCGGAGAAGAAACCTCAAAAAAGGAAACATGAAGGTCAATGTGATAATACCAAACTAGAAAAATACTTGAGGAAATTATGGTGGAATGAGAATGGGAAAGTGGGGGAAGCTAACTATGCAAGGAATTTGGCCAAGGTGGCATGAATTCTCATGGTCTTGAGGTGGGATCTAGTGAAGGTGTAGGCTCTTAGGGAAATGAAGGGGAGTCTTTGGGACGAACTATATATAGGTAAAAATAGATTAGGTTCTTGTAAATAATTTTGGTGTATTTAAGTACGACTCGGAATAAAGGGGATTTTGAATCCTCTATAGATCACCAAGGAAAAAGGCTATCGTTTAAATTAGTCCTTTTGTGAAATGGTCAATGTACTCTTCAATTTTGGGGGCTAAGCTTGAAGAGTGCTTGAGTGGTAAAAAATCACACTCTAAAAACATATGCACATGGGATATGGGGATGTGTAAGATTATTCACTAATTATGAGTCGTCTAATCTTCATATCAGTGCATTACATTGGGAGAAAATTGCGTGACACCAAAAAATAAATGGAATCAGTTATAACTAAATGAATTTAATTTATTTGAGCAATTAAACATCAACTAGACTTTATTTATATTTCACAAATTACTTATAGATAGAGTAAATAACATCCAAAAAACATGAAATTAAGTAGGTAGGATAATTAAGGTGTGAAAAATCTTATTTTAACATTAATTTCTTCTTTTGAAAGCATTCAACATTACGTTTAGTTACTGATATGTTGAGTACCTAATTTATGCATTTGGTTACGTTTCTTAATCAGAGTTTGATAAAATATTTTGTATGCCTCCCTTTTTATTCATCTTCTAATCCTAGGAATATTTTAGAGTGCCAAATTAAAGTGAAAATAGAATAATTTATTTATTTGAAGATTAACACAACAAAGGAGATTAATTAGTATTTATCCTAAATCTTTAGTTTAAGGGTATATCATAGTATATAGCTTGATTCCAATTAATCATAATATAATACTAATCAAGGGTAAAGTAAACTTGCAATTAATATAAATAATGGACATAATAAAGAGAGGGACATGGTGGGTAATATGATTTGGGTATGTTATATTTGATTTCAAAATACACATTGAAGGATATCTTGTCCTTTCACATTGACTATGATTTGAAAACAATCAATCATTGTTCAAGCCTTGTGCCTTGAAAATTAAAATGTGGGTGTGTATACCTCTCATCATATATAATATGTACTCAGTAATAGAGACATAATTGGAGATATTTATAAATGAAAATATATATGAGAAAACATGGTGCATTTCCTACCAATCATCTCCCATATTTTCTCAACAATGTAGAAAGACAAACAATTAAGTGTAGAATGGGGCCTCAAGATTTTGGAAGAGAATCCAAATTAGTACAATGTTGATTTATTAGAGATAGTGAACTACACTACTTTTCTCACCAACATTGTACTTGTATCAAAGAAACATGGTGAATTATGCATTTGCATGGACTAGAACAACATCAATAAGGTGCCTCCCAAAGAATACTTCCCACTACTGCACATTGATGCACTAGTTGACAAGATCACCTATTGCGAACTCTTGATCTTCATGGATGTCTTCGTTGAATGCAATCAAGTCATGAATGACAAGTAAGAGAGAATAAATGACATTCATCTCCAAAGTAGAAGTGGTCTACTCTAGTGTTATTCCTTTCAACCTTAAGTATACACAAAGTCATGTATAGGGGTGACGGTCCTCTTCAATGATATAATTCACACAGAGGTGGAGGGCTTTGCAGAAGACATAATTGCCAAATCAAATGATCCAAAAAATTACATCATTCACCTAAATAATTTATTCTAGTGACTGAGAATATTATCTTTTTGTCACCATTGGAATTACATCTGGTAACTAACTAAGTTGTACAGTGAATAAGAGAGGAATCAATGTTGACTCTTAAAAGACCAAACCATTGGGTAAATGCCTTTGCAAAAACACAGAATAAGAGATATGATGTGTGCTCATTCATATCCAATACATCAATTTCTTCATATCCAATCTCTCACACCCATTTGTGAGCCCATTATCAAACTACAAAATAAGATCTCAAACTTTGAGTGGAATGTGTTGTGTAAATAGGCAATCTAGAATCATAAAGACTACCTCACCATGGCATCAGTTCTATTACCTATAGTTGTTGGGAAATATAGAAATAGAGTTGTAGCAGAAAGAAAAATCTTGTTGTCATATTCCTAGTTAGCCCACAGCTCGTGTCAAGAACTATGGATTGGGAAGAAATGTGGCAAGGAAAATACCTAGTCTTAGAGCAAGTCCAGTGACTACCCTTAGAATGACGTGCTTCTTGCACAAGAAGCATCCATGCAATTGTTGGTGGCAGTCTCCTGGTGTAGTACCAAAGATGAAAATTGATGACATCCTCCTAGAAGGTGGCAACATCCTACATGTTTCTATGTATTCCATGCGAACCACTAGGAACTCCTATCATTCTATTAAAACTGATAGGAAGGAGTTGCCCTTTGATGTCAATGTGCTAGTGTTAATAGCTTTCCCTTGTTGTCTCTCTTTTGCTATCTCTTCCTTTAATAGGTATGATTTTATCATGATCTTACGTTACCACAACTGTGAGAGGACAAAAAATTTTAGAGCTTGTTGTTGTGTCACTTGAAACTCTTGACTGCCCCTCTATATATAGGGGTGCCATGGTCAGGGTTTCAAAATACATGGGAGTCAAAGGGACAAAATTGCATGAATTTTCCAAAAGTTATGAATGACAAACCAGTCAGTTCACTACCAAACTTGGTGGTTCACATGTGAAACAGTCGGTTCAACACATGAATCAATCGATTTACATTATATCCTATTTGCAAACATTTTGACTTTAATGTGATGATTAATTCACAACACGACATGCCATCAATCCTTGATCCAATCTCATTGGTCTCCCAACTAGTCACGCAACATGAACTGGTCATTTCACATCTATGAACTGCTCGATTCATTTCTACACCATACGTTTTTTATTCCAATTCATCCAATGTATAACCAATCTTGTTTAAATAGAATTACATAAACATTTAAAGTTAAACCTTATTCATGAGTAAACTCCTATTCCTGGTCTTTCCTACACGTGAGACCCTACAGGTACCAAATTATATATGTTGGTAGTAAATCTCCATAACTAATTTATGACATCACCAAAAATGAGTGGTATCTAGAATCACATCATTTCTACCCAAGTAATTGTAAAGTAGGAGAAACAATTCAACCTACAATCTATGATTAGTTTTATAGTGATCATATAGTTCATGTGTCTCTGATATTCAGATTGAACTCAAGGCTTGGAGATGTCATCCTCTCAACATTCAATCAATGTTCCTTGAACTAGAGCAGACTGTCTGAGATGCATGTGAGGTTACATATCATATATTGATTCACATGAGTATCTCCATACATTTCTCAGTCTTGCTTTTCAAGTGGCCAGAATATCAACTAGGTAAAAATCCCATCTACATCACTCATAGTCATTCCCCATGTGTCACAACATATCCAAGAATCACCTTTATGGTTACCCTTATTCAAGGTCATGTTGGATGATGTCAAAGCACATCAAACAACATGTCATGAGTATAGTGATTTGAATTCTAAGAACCAAAATCTTTATTATCAATATGATAGTTGATTCTAGCTATCATTCAATGGTTTCCGTGTATTACTATCAAGGTGGGTCTGTCCAGTACATTGTTCTATAAAAAGTAACTATGTGTTTGGTTTGATACCACATATCATTACTAATGATATTTTGTCATCAACTAACACACACTCTATTCTTATGTAATATTGTTGTCTATTAGCTTCCACAATAACATCTGATTAGAGACTTAATAAGAATATATGTACTCTTATCATACATATGATCTCACTATTCAGTTCCTCAACTTGAAGACATACGCCATCGACTAACATAATTCATTAGACATTTATCATGTTTTATTATTATCTCATAATTGAACAACCATATAGACAAATATTAACTTTATTATTAATCAAATCATTTACAAGATATGAGATTACAATCATAATATGATTGCCTCTCTGGTCATAGAATCCCACTTGTACTTAGATTTAATCACCTATGAATTTAATCCCAAGTCATTTATCATGACCATCATGCTTCTACTGTGAAAGTGCTTTTGTTATGCCAACAACATTTCTTTCTATTTTTTCTCTACAAATCTTCACATCTAGTTATCCATTCTCTCATATTAGATGGAACTGTCATAGTATGTTCTTGGAACTCTGATGCGATCTTGGTTACTTAGCTTGTGAAATCACTCAATTGTAGTCACGATACAACTCTATTGCATCCTTGATGCTTGGAACCACCCCAAGTTCAGTGATGAATTCTTGAACCAAACAACTTCCTTTTCTGCATTGGAGGCAACAATATACTCAGCCTCTTTTGCAGAATCAACAATTGTTTCTTGCTTGTAACTCTTCTAGATTACATCTTCATTGTTGAGGCAAATCATAGATCCAAATTACAAGCTAAAGTCACCTTTATTAGTTTGGAAGCTTGCATTAGTGTAATCCTTCATCACCAATTATTCCTCACCATCGAAAATAAGGAACTAACTGATATCTGATCATCATGCTCAAGGCATACGAGACATCAAGATGACTACATAACAATGTGTTCATGATGGATCCAATTACAGATGCATTTGGAATCTTACTCAAGTGTTCCCTTTCTTCACAAGAATTAGGACATTGAGCTCTTCAGCTAGTAACTCCATGAGACCTGGGTAGATTTCCTCTCTTCGAGTTCTCCATGGTGAACCTATTCAACAATTAGGTAATGTGTATACTCTGTCTTAGTCCAAAAATCCTTCTAGATCAATGTCTATAGATCTAGATTCCTAAGATATAGCATGCTTCGTCTAAGTCCTTCATAGAAAATGTTTTTCCTAACCAGGCTTTTACCATTTGTAAGGTAGTGATGTCACTACCCATCAATAGTATGTCATCTACAAACAATATGAGGAATATAATTATGCTCTCATTTCCCTTCTTGTATACACGTGGGTCATCTTCATTTTATCTAAATCCAAACTCTTTAAGTATTTCATCAAATCAAAGATTCTAGCTCTGAGATACTTGCTTTAATCCATAGATTGACCGATATAAATTTCAAACTTTTTTTGCATCTTTTAGATATATAAAAGCCTTGGGTTGTGTCATGTAAACATCCTCAAATAGATTCCCATTAAGGAATGTTGTTTTAACATCCATTTGACAAATCTCATAGTTATAATAAGATGAAATGGAAGCATGACCTTGATGAATTTAACCATGAAAACTAGAGAAAAGGTTTCATCATAGTCAACACCTTGAACTTGTCTGAAATCCTTTACAACAATCAACTTTTATAGGTTTGTACATTACCATATGTGTCAGTCTTCATCTTGAAGACCCACTTGCAACCTATGGGCTTTACCCCTTCAAGTGGATCCACCAAGGTCCATACCATGTTGATGTACATGGATTCCATATCAAATCTCAAGGCCTCAAGCCACTTCTCAGACTCTGGTCACTTAAAAAATTTTGGGTAGGTTGTTGGTTCATCATCAATTACCAACTCATTGCCTTCTTGAGTCACAAGATAACCAAATCTTTCAAGTTCAATGTGTTTCCTACTAGATTTGCAAAGTTCCTGTGTTAGATGAGGAATGTGAGATTCCATAATAGTTTGTGACTCTCTATGTTCCTCTTGTACCTCTATTGGTTCAATGTTCTCTTGTTGGTCCTAGACCTCTTCGAGTTCTACTTTCCTCCCACTGATTCCTTTGGAAATAAATTCTTATTTTAGGAATACAACATCCCTGGAAGGAAACACTTTGTTTTCATATGGAGGATAGAAGAAATATCCTTTGGTTTCCCTAGGATACCCAATAAAAAGCATTTATCCAATTTGGGTCCAAGAATTTTGGAAACTACTTTCTCACATAATCTTCACATCCTCAAATCTTCATAAAAGATACATTGGGATGCTTCCCATACCATATCTCATGTGGTGTCTTTTGAACTGATTTAGATGGTACGTAGTTTAGTATAAACACTATGGTTTCTAGATCATGTCCCTAGAAGCAAATCATAAGATAAAAAAACTCATCATTGAATGCACCATAGATGTTAATGTACATCTCTTTATTTTTGCTACACCATTATGTTGTGGAGTTCCAGGTGGAGTCCATTGTGATACAATATAATGGTCTCATAGAAGGTCCTAGAATTCTTATCTTAAGTACTCTCCACCCCAATCAGAATGAAGTTCTTGAATACTTTTACCAAGTTGTTATTGTACTTCATTCATGACATCCTTTAACTTTTCAAGGGTTTCTGACTTATGTTTCATCAAGTAAATATAGCCATACCTATTGAAGTCATCAGTATTGGTAATGAAGTACTGGTAACCACCTCTAGAATTTGTTTTAAAAGGTCCACATGCAATAGTATGTATGGGTCCCTCTTGATCACTCTATTATTGTTCCCAATGAAAGGGGTCTTTGTCATCTTGCCCAACAAACTAGATTCACATGTCTCTATTAATTTGAAATCAAAAGAGTCTAGATATCCATCTTTATGGACTAGAAATATATTTCTCATTGATGTGCCCTAGACGACAATGCCAAAGGTATGCTTTGTTTGAGTTATCGAGTTTTAATATTTTTGTATTTACGTTATAAAAAATATGTATCTAGATATAATAAGTAAAGACCATAGGACATTGGGGCACTGACATAAAAGATATCATCTTTTAAAATAGAACACTAACCATTTTTTGTATGTAATTCAAATCCATTCTTGTCCGTACAAGCTAGAAAAATATTGTTTCTATTAATGGAAGTACTACAAGCCTCGTTGGCAGAGATAAATGATAAGTTCCAACTGCAGTCGCAGAAACTTTTGTTCCATTTGTGACGTGTGCAGTTCGACCTCACTCTTTCTTAAAGGTTTACTTGTTTTCAGATCTGCATATTTGAACATATGTGAGATCTACATCAGGTATTTAGTAACCAAGACGAAGAAGTAGACATACTTATCTCAATCAAGTAAATACCTGAAGTGGAGATATATATTCCCTCCTCCTTCTTCCTTGGTTCCTCTAGGTTAAGAGATCAATTCCTTTTTCAGTGTCTAGGATGGTGATAGTGGTGAAAATTGCTTCCCCTTGTTACCCCTCCCTTTTCCTTGAGTGCAGAACACTTGGGTTTCTGGTCAGCTTTAAAACTCTTCTTAGCTTTTCCTTTACCCTTGGACTTCCCATTTCCTTTACTAATCATCATCACATATTTGGGTTTGTCCTTCTTTAGTTATTCTTAAGTGGTTCTCAACATGATAAGTAATTCTGACAATGGCTTGTCAAAGTTTTTCATGTTGTAGTTCATGACAAACAGGTTGGATGTTTCTTCCATTGACTACTAAATAAAATGTGTGGTCAACTTTTGACCTAAGGGAAATCCCAATCTAGAAAGGTTCTGCACATACCCAATCAACTTGAGCACATGGGGACCTACCGGATCTCCTTCTTCCATATTGACATCATATCTCTCTTATCTTTTCTGATCTTAGTACATGTTCTTAAGATGTGTTACCATCTCAACAACATCCATGTTCTCATGTTGTCTTTGCAACTCATAGTTCATTAAGCATAGAATCAATCCTTGGACATCTGTGAAAAAGACATCCCTGTCAGTCTTAGGCATGGTGGCAGTGGGTTCATCTAGATCTAGTGTCTCAAGGACATAGATTTTTCACTCTTGTGTGAGATCAATTCTCAATGTCATGAACTAGTCATGGAAGTTATTCATGTTCAACATGAACTTCTGAAGAACCAATTGCAAGGAAAATTTGTTGTTAGTTTCCATTAATTTCTACAAGAGTAATTTGCATTTTTTCAAAACACTTTTTCTTTGATTTGATTAAAAGTAACTTGATGATATTAATTAGGTTTTTAATTAATTATCGCTTCCGCTAATTTGTTCAAATTGATAGCCCTCACATATCAATTCAGAAGATTCCCACATACAACTTCTAGTGAGCAAAGACCCAAAATAATTAAGTTATTACCTGGCCAACTTTCATCATCTATAACCAATTATTAAGGAAGGCAACATTTTCCAATTGCATCTCATACAATTCTTGGATAGATGGTATCTACAACTCATTGCCATTGTCCATCTGTGTGCTTCTTGGAACTTAATGCCATTAAGGTCACCTAGTTAGGCATGACCCAGAAGCCAACACGATAGTAATGTTCCCTTCTTGGAAGGACCACATAACTACCATGACACTTCCAAAAGATAGACAACACACCATGCTTGGCATGCCCACACTTAGTCGATCAAGATTTTCATTTGTGTTGCATTTGGAAAGAATCTAAGACTTAATATTTGATTGAAAGATTTTATTTATATATAAATACATACAAATATCTAATCACCACATACTAATAATATATATCGTATACATACTATATCCACAAACAAAATATGCAATTATAAAATAGGAGTGATGGTTATGGCCAAACTAATGCAATTCTTTGGTTCCACAAAGAATTACTACCACCTAAGATCCACATCATATGTAACAACCTATACTTGAAGAAATTTGAGATGGAACCAGTCATGTCGGTTGACTCAACCCTTGAATCGATCGATTGGACTCTTAGTCAGTTGATTGGCATCTAGGATTGGTTGACTGGCCTCTGGTTCAAGTAGCATATGGACTCCTCCAACTGATCAGTCAGTCCAAAATCGATTGATCGGCTCCTCCTATCATCTGGCCTCCTTGATCATCTATATGACCAGTTTGACTTCTGAGTTAGTCAACTCATCTGGTGCAGAATGCATTCTGTTTGTCTAAATAAGAAATAAAACTATCTTGTTCCTATTTAACTAATTATATTATATGATTGAAACCATGAGTTACATTCGAGGGGAGTGTAGGAAGGAAAACATTAAATTACATATGAAAAAAAGAGAGATACTTAGTATGAAAACCAAATTCAAAAGGAAGGAATAAAAGCATTCAACCATGCACATGATTCCAGCGGGTATTGGCCATAACCACACTTACATCCACCATAAAAATAATTTTAAGGCAATGCATATAAATTGCACACACACACACACAAACACACACACACACACACAAACACACCCACAAACACACACACACACATATATATATAATTATATATATAATTATATATATAATTATATATATATTCTTTTTTT